>QEOQ01000204.1:1660460-1678631 GCA_010279815.1 Brachionus plicatilis
TAAATTTAAAATAAATTTAAATACGAAAACAATTAAAACTGTTAAAAATTAACCAAAATATTATTTGATAATCATTTAAAGGTTAACCACTGAAACAGAAACGATTTATTAAAAAATGTTTTCAATTAAACCATTTAATAACATATCGGATATGTTGGTTTATCATCAATTATTCGAAAATATAAAAAATTATAAGACATTAGAAATTGTTCAATTATTAAATACCTTTACAGGGCAGAAATATGAAATTTCCGATATTGAAAGCTACAATGCTAAAGTTGCTGAATGCCCAAAATTTGATCCAAAATTTTTTTTTGAAAATATGAAAAAATTAGATAGTTTTATATTAAAAAATTAATTTAAACAGTTTGCCAGCAATTATAAACAATGCATATTTTGTAAAAATATTGAATTAGAATTATTTAATTCATACAGCGCCCAGTTTTATTCATATTGTTCTGGGCCAAAGCCATGTTGGTACAATGTAAAAAACTGTCCTAAATGTAAAATCAAATATTATCTGAATTTATATAGTACTGCAAATGGAGAGAGAAATTTTTATTCAAACATCATGGATTCAGATTATTTTTCATTTTCTAACGAATTGATATTTGATAAAGCTCTTTTAAATAATTTAACATCATACATTTTGTTTAAACATTGTTCTTTTAAATCATACAGTAACTCGTTTAATTATTTCCATTCGATGAATTCAAAACAAGAAGCTTTAGACGAAAAAGTTTTAAGTTTACAAGAGAAAAGATTGACTGAAGTTTGGTTCTATTATAATTATTTAAAAGTAAAACATGAAGATAATAATAATATAAATATTAAGTCATTTTACGTGAAAGATCTTGACACGAATATTAAAGAGATAAATAAAAATATCAATTCGGTTTTTTCCAAAAAATGGAGTAGTTTTTATCATACAAAAAATTGCAAACATAAATATTGCAGTAAAACTATAAGCATAGATGGAAATTATAAAATAAATCGCCTAAAATGCTTATCATCTTTAGTTTATTTGGACTCAAAAGAATTCGGTAATCTTATATAAAATCGGCAAAATGTAGTAAATTTTACATTTTTACATTTTCATATTTTTAGATTTTTTTGGACTTTTTAAATGAATCAAAATTAACCCTAAAATTAAAATAAAATAAACAGTAATCTAAAATTAATTAACATGTATATATAATCTTTTCATATGATATCAGAGTAAATGATCCAAAAAAAATTAAAATTAAATCATTAAACAAAAGGCCACTACTTTTTTTAATATTTTATAGGTTTTCAATACTATTGATATAAAAAATAATTATGTATGTCAATGAATTTAAATTAAAATTAGTTTAAGAAAACGAATCTAGACTTCTACTTGCCGGAGACCCTAAACCAGGGCTTCGCCCCGGACCCCATTAAATTTCCCTAAAATTAAATAATTTTAAACAATTAAGTCAAAGTCCGGACTTTAATTTTTTTTTTTTGTTTAAAGTCGAAACCCAAAATTTTTTTTTAAAGTTTGCTAGATCAGACTTCATATCAAAAAATTTATATAGTCATTGGTTGTCTAATGCAATAGATTTGCCATATATCAGATTTTTCCTGCGATTTTAGCATAAAAGTCTTCACAATTCTTTTTCAGTATTCAAATTTTAAGTCCCGGACTTAAACTTTTGAAAAAAAAAAAGTCGGGACTTGAACTTGACTTGAGACTTTTGACTTTTAAACAACTCTGATTTTAATTTCATAATTTAAAATCATGTTTAGTAATGACTTTTTTTAAATTTGTGAATTAAAATCAGAACAAATAAATGCATTTTTATATAAAAATTTTCAAATTAAAATTAAATTACTGATCATTTATTTCAAAATTTTTATAAAATACTTTTAAATAATAGAATGATCATTTTTCTAGTCCTAAAAAGAATTTTCTAAATTTATTAGTAATTTAAATATCAATTTTAGGTAATATTGAAATTGGTTGTCCAAATACTCCTTCAAGAAAAAGCTATTATTGCGTTGAACATGAATATTTGGATTCTAAATTAAAATTTAAATTTGGAGATAAATTCTTTGAATGTAATATTGACAATATCAAACCAAATACTGGAAAACCTGAACTTGAAAAATTGAAAATATATGATTGTTTTATTAACAAAAATGAAAAAGTGCTATATCTAGTGGGATATGAACAATTTTTACCTTTTTGGGCATCTGAAAATCAATTATCAAAAGAAGCACGGGAGCAATTTGATAGAAAAAATAATTTTGGAGAAGGAATTGACTGTAAAACACTAAAATGTTTATCATATCCATGTGATAAAAAAACAAGAACAGTTGGCGAGTTTCTTGCAGTTTATAATTGTGGAATAATTTGCGGATTTAGGGAAATATTTGGTTCAGAATCTTTGGTTCAGACAGCTTTATTTACACTCGATTTATTCGATAATGTCCTAAGTCATCCAAACATTATTACATACGACGATGGATGTCATCTAAAAAAAATGATCGATCAAAGTGAAAAAGTAGTGTTTCGATCAAAAAGAATTGAAAAATTGTGTCAAAAAACAATTGTAATTGACAGATTCCATTACAAAGGACATAAAAAAAAAGACGATTACTGTAATTAAATTTGCAATCCTGACAATTATTCAGATTTAAATGATATCAATACTTCAGTTGTAGAGCAAATAAATTATTGGTTTTCGGGTTATAAACATTTAGTCAAGCATATGAACAGAGAAAGGTTCAAATTTTTTGTTTATTTAGTATGTAATGAATTAAATGAGTCAAACATTAATTTGCAAATATTGAGCAAGTTATAATTTCTGTTTATTATTGGAAATTTTTAAAGCAAAATATTTCTAAATAAAATTTTATTTAAAAAGAAACTTAAAAATTTAGTCCTTTACTTAAAAAAATATGATTAAAAATATCTAAACTTACCTAGAATACATATAAAATAATCCAAAACTAATTATCCAAATATCCCCTATTGAATTTAGTGTAACATACCACAAAAAAGAGGGTAGTCCCTAAGTCACTTATCTTCCGAATCATTCCGAATCTATTTCAACTATTTAGCCTTCATATAATTCCATCATGAGCTTGAGATACTAAATTACACAATGAACGAGGAATTAACAAAGATGCAAGGCTAACATTAAAAAAACTAAAAAGAACAAAAATTTAAAATTGAAGACCTCGCTTTACTCGTCTTCAATATTATTAAGTTATTATTATTCTGCGTTCTTTTCGGGTTTAATTTAAAATGCCATAGCATTAGATTTGTATTTTTTATTAAATATTTATCAAGCATTAGTCCTAAATTGAATTGAAAATTTTGATCGAGAAGCTAAACAATAGCTAAAATTAAGGAAATTGGAAAAAATTAGACTTAAAAGAATTGAAAGGACAAATATTAACAATATTAAAAAATAACTTACAAATCCAAGAAATACAAAAAATTTAAAAAGAAAAAAAGCTAACATTAAATATACCACAAAGGAAAAAAAAATAATGAAGAAGACTTCGCTTTACTCGTCTTCAATATTATCTGGTTTTAAAATATCCTGCGACCCTGGCATTAAAATATATTTGGCACTGTCACTTTCTGTACAAAAAAAAATTAGAAAAATTAATGTATTATTAAATTTAAAATTGGACAAATAAATAAATTAGAAAAAGTACAAAAAGTAACAGGGCCAAATAAAATAATTAGAAAAAGTACAAAAAGTACAAAAAGTACAAAAAGTAACAGGGCCAAATAAAATAATTAGAAAAAGTTCAAAAAGTACAAAAAGTACAAAAAGAACCAGGGCCAAATAAAATAATTAGAAAAAGTACAAAAAGTAAAAAAAGGATTTACTTTTGAATATTTTCATTGTCTATACCTCGAAAATTTAGAATTTTTTTAGTGATTAAAAAAAGTCAAATGAAGCCTATTTTTTCATCTTAATATTTAAAATAGAATTTTTAGAAATATTTAACCTGAAAGTATGAGAAACTATCCCGCTCCAAATCTAGACACTTATCCTTTATTTTTATGACAAAATTAACTATAAAATTATGATCCTATGAAAGAAAAAATGATCTGCATATTGTATGATTAAAGTTTTATTTAACCGAATGGCTTTTTAATAAATTATAAATAAATTCTAATTTTAATTAGATTTTACTTCAATTTATATCATAGAAATTAATTTGAGTGCAAATTGCTCACATAAATATTGTACTCAAACAAAAAGAAATAAAAATTCATGGTTATTCTTTTCCGAGTAATAAATTTTAAATATCAAGCGATTTTAGACATATTTTGCAAGTTTTCTAATCAAATAAAAAGGTAAAATACTTGCAATCTATTACAAGATACATTTATATATTCAAAATTATATACAGAAAAAAGTTTTAAACAACTGACTCTTCAAAAATAAAATGCACATATATTTGATGGTTTTGTTGAAAACGCTTAAAATAAATTTAATTGCTGGAATTTATGATTTAAATTGTAAGACTTCCAAAAAGCAGGCATTTTTTTTATTTTATTCGTAACATTTTTGCAGAATAAGGTTAGCTTTAATGATCTAGAGAAAAATGAATATTTAATTTAATCTTTAAGGCTTTATTTAATTTAAATTCTGAATTTTATTTCGATTTTTATGATTCGATTTAATAAGGTTTTCAGTATTTTCAAAACAAAAATTTTAACTAAGTTTTTAATTTTACTTCAATTTTGGTAATCAAGTTGTCCCATTTTATGGCTTGATAAAACTGACATTTCCACGATTTCATTAAAGTATAAGAAATAATTATTTATTTATTTCAAATATGATAAAAGATTAAAAATGGAAGATTGATAATATTTATAATTATTTTAATTGAAATATAACTTAAATTGATTTTATTTGTCGATTGCAGCATATTATACGGAAATGGAGAATATAAAAATAATAGTTTGTAGCAATAAAAGAAAATTCAGTGTATATTATGTAATTAACTTTTTGAGAAGTTTGAATTCTTGCTCAAAGTGAAAGTCACCGCCTATTTTAGGATACAAGCGACAATAGGCTTTAAAAAACGTTAAAATACAAAAAAACATTAATTAATGATAAGCTATAACCAATTTTAATAAGAGCCTTCATGTCAAAAAATTGGTACAAACTTAAGAAATGAAATAGAGCTAATTTTTTTATTTAAGGTGTAATTGGGATTTATTTTCGAAAAATTTATTAATTATAATTAATAGAATTCTTGAGCTTGTGCTAGTCCTAAACAAAAACGCTTTTTTTTCAAAAAAGTCTCTCAAGAAATTTTGAATTTTTCAATCTAAAATTAAATAATAAATAAAAAAAATTTAACTTTATAAATTTTTAATAATTTTTCAATAGTCTATCCAATTAATCTTTTGTGTTTTGCTTTTAATATTTTTTCGAATAATTATTTAAAAAAAAAATTATTTAAATCATAATTAAACTAATAGCCAGCTTTTTATTTCAATATTTTCATAGGACGCATATTTTCAAACTTAACTACTTTAAAATATTATATTGTAATTAGACATGGCATTTTTAAAAACATTTAATTATGTTTTAATAATGGCTATTAAAAAATATAATTTTATTTTTGACTCGTTTTCATTAATTTTGCTTTGAGATTATTTTGATTTGAATTAAAAAAATTTTAGTTGATAAGAATAATAAAAATAAATTTTTGAGTGTTGATAGATTTTTGCTCTTAAATTTAATTTTCTTTCAATTTACATAATATAATTCATTAATAATTCGTCTCGCATCTTTTTTATTAAAAAGTTTCATTTAATACGATAGAGTTTATCATAGCTAAAATATACTTTTTAAAATATAGTAAAAATTTTAAAAATTATTAAATACTTATTATTCTTAAAAATTTATTAGATTTATTTTTTAATCTATAATATCATTCTATTAATAAATTTCTCAAGATTTTATTTTCAAAGCTGTCTTTATAAATAAAAATCTGTAAAAAATTGAAAGAAAGTGGTTAGATACAGCATTTATGCCTGGTAATTAGTTTTGTTAATTTTTTCCTTCTTAAAATTTTAAACAGAATGGCATATTTTGGCTTTTAAATAATTATCTTGACCTAAAATATCATATAGTATTATAACACGTTAATTAATGATAAAGTTTGTTCCTTGGTCAACTTGATAATAAACATTGAGCCAACAATATTTCATTTATAGCTTCCGAAATAGTTCAATGTAAATATTTATGTGGGTCATAAATTTAAAAAATGTACAAAATGTTTTCACATAAAATAATTCAACGTGATAATACATAAAGGAAATTAATAAAAAATTATTATTCTTTCATATCCTTCAGTTAATGGTAGAATCATAAAAATCAATGTCCTCAATAATCAGAAAAATTGGTAAAACAATCAGATATATTTATTCACACACAATTAATCTCAATTTTCATCGAGCAGACAATGTTCTACATAGTAACCATTAAAGTATTCAAATTAAGGAAGCAAGCTTCAGGAACTAATATTTTAATGAAAAAACAATTTCTATAGATAAAATTTTTGACCAAATTCCTTGGATTAATGATAATTTTTTAAATTCTTATCATTTATTTTATTTGATCGCAAAATATTTTAATTAGAAAAAATTTTATCAAAAACTAATTATTTTTTTTTTGCTTTAAATTCATTTTTACATCAAAACTTAAATGATTAAAATTAAAATTGTTATTTAGATTACATGCTTTAATTGTTCATAAGCTTGCTCATAATGGAATGTAATTAGTAATCCCTAATTTACGGCCAAGGATAACACTGTGAATCTGATTTTATTTTTTTTGTTTTTTTAAATTTTCCAAGCAGTTTAACTTTTGAAAAATCTTGAATTTTTAATGTTAATTGCAGTCTAAGAAACAAATTTTTTATTTTAAAAGTATTTATTAATGTTATTTAAAAGCATAAGATTTTTATCAATTTATAATTTTATCTACATGCTGAAAAGCTTATTGAAATTAAGTATAAAATTCAATCGATCTATCAATAAGCTTTTTTAAATAGATAAATATGCAAAATTAACTTTTTTCGCTCATCCATGAAAATAGATTTTTATTCATTAAACGATTAGAATATGAACTCACAGTACAAAAACTCGGATTTTAGATATCTTGTGTGTCCCAAAATAATTTCTTCTATTTATTAATCAGTGGTTCGATTTAGTTGGTTTTTCAATTCATAAACAACTCATCTGTCACTTTTTTTTCAAATTGTAAAATTTTTTAATTTTTTTTAGTTACATAGCAGTTTTAAAGATTATTTAAATTAACCATACGAAAATCAATTTAAAAATTGAATTAAATTTTTTAAAAAAATTAGAATATTAGGTAAAATTTAAAATAAATTATTTTTCAGTCCAAGATTTTACGAGCAGTTTTCAAATTGACTTGCTAAAACTAACAAATTTCTAAGTGATCATGAACTTGAACGACACAAATTAATTATTTGTATTTAAAGTTTATTTTAAGACTAATAAAAACCAGAAAATGTTATTTTTTTAAGTGGTACTGTTAAATAAAAATTAAATTCAAACTTAAATGTTTACAAGCTTAACATAGGATAGAAATTCCGAAATAAAATAGCTCTGTTTCTACGGCAATGTGGTAACATGACTGCTATAACATTCTCGAATCTCAGGGAAAAATATTTTAATTTCAAATATTTATTAAATTTTTTTGTGTTTATGTTTTTCCAAGCTCTTAGTATTACATAAATAAACTAAATACCAAAAAAGTGTTAATTAAATCAACTTCAATTCGAATAAATTGTAGAATTTATTTCGCGAGGATATAAATAACTTAGCAGATATTTAATGATCCTTGTGTTTTTATTGATAATGAATTAATAAAGTGTATCGATTTTGAGGAGTTGAAATTTTATGTTGATAAAAGAATTGCAATTTGATATACTCGTGTAGCGAAAATTAATCCATTCTTGAATCGTTCTGTTATTCAAATCAAATATTTAGTTAAACAAAACTTGGAATATTGAATGAATACAAAACAATCGGTCCTTAATCAAATGACATGGGATTATATTTTTTTCTACAAAAAAATATCCAGAGGGTTAGCTTTATTTTGTGAATCTTTTTAACTAATTTAAATAACTTTAGATTAAATATTTTTTTATTTAGAAAAAAAGTTCCATTAATTGACATTATCAACATCAGCTCTTGGTTAAGTATTCTGAATTGTAACAAAAAAATTATTTGATAGTCTAATCAAAAGTAGTTTAGCCGGAGGTGAATTTTTTTTATTTTTCTTGAATAACAAAACGTCAATATTATGTAAACTTTTATTAAAATTATTCAACATTAAATCAAAACTTATTTAAAAAATTTGCATCCAAAAGACAAATATTCATAATGCCGATATTTTAAATAATAATTTTTAATTTAACTAAGGCTTCAGGATTCCGCTGAACTTTGAGTATAATTTAGCTACACGAATCGGCATTCAGTATTTAAAAAGCTTCTGGCATTTAATCAAACTGAAAACATAAGTAAAATTTTAAAAATTCAAAAGTTAAATTTGATTAGCTTTAAATGTATTTCTTTTTATCGTTTCACGACTGTCTATTTATCTTTTATTTAAACAAAATTTGCTTAACCTATTCGAGCATCAAAAAAGCTGAAAATTTTTATTGAGAAAAAGTATTAAGACTTGAAGAGTAAAATCATTTTTAAACAGAACGTAGAGTAAACAAAATGCACAAAACCTCTTTCAAATGAAATAAATCCAGTCCATTGATCTAGAAAATTAAAATATCAAGCTAGTTCAAAAATGTTTTAGGTAAACTACTTGAGCTTATCTTGTCTAAAGATTGGGTTTCTAGATTTAAGTTATTCAAATTTAGTTAGGTTAGTTTGTAAATTTAAAATAGTGTTGAAAAAAAAATATTTTGAGCATCGATTTCCTTCATTAAGCTTTTTCTTTAATCTATTTTCACTGAAATTTTGATAAAGAATTATTTTTTTGCATTCTTTCGAAGAAAAAAATTTTCAATTATATTATTAAAATTCATTTATCATTTTTATGAGTGACTTTGAGCATAGTAATCTTTAAAAATTTGTCGCACACTCTTTTAAGGCACTTGTCATAAATTGCTTATTTATTTTAAAAGTTAATTTTGAATTTTTTTTTGAGAAAATATTGAAGGACCTTAAAGACAATAATACATTTTTAAATGCCCCACCTCAAATAGTGCGTTTTTTTGTTTTATTTTTGAAATTTAAGAATTTGCTTTCCCCGTGATACAGCATTCTTTTGGGTCCTTTTTGAACAGTTTTTAAACAAATAAATTAGAAAAATCGAAATTTTATATTTACTTTTGCTATTTTTCTCCAAGGATTTGATATTTTTTGCTATATTCTTTTATTATTTAATTCAAATTTTTTCTTCATACGATTATTAAATCCATTTCTCAGTATGTTTTTTAAAGTTAATCACTTAAAGATCGACAGCATTTAGCGATTTTAAAAAATTATAAATATTTTTAAGAAAAATTACAATTAATTTAGATCTATTTTTTTAAAATTTTAAAATATTTTGTTTCAGAGAAATATTAAATATGGAGGAAAATCATTTGCGTCAGTTCCCTAGTAAATTATTCTTTCAATCAAAATCCCAAAATTTTGTTTCTAATATTTAGATCCTGATCAGTTTAAGATTATTTTAAATAAAAAAAGCTATTTTTAATTCTTAATCAATCTCTTTGGTTTTAAAGTATTGTTTTTGTTGTTTAAATTTTGGATTTAGTTAAATAAAGAGGCCTAATGGCATTTCGGTCCGTTTGTTGCTTTGTTTAGAAATAATATTGCAAAGGTATTAAATAATTCTATTCAATTTGATGGATAAAGTGTGTGTTCAAACTTATTAATTTTATTGTTCCAAAAGTTACTTTGAAATAATATGAATTATTATAATATGGTAAATTTTTCATAAAAATTGTCCTTAATTACTGATAATTTTGTTTAGATTTAAAGAAAAAAAATTTTCTTATTTTTAATTCAAAGTTCGAAACTCAATTTTTTTTATTGAGTAAATAAATTTTCTTAATGCAATTAGGAAGCTTTAGATTTTGAATTAAATTTTATTTACAATGTTGAAAATAAAAAAAAATTAATAAAAATAGTATTTGTAGTGGGAGTAGTATCAAGGTTAAGGAAAATAATCTAATGTTTAATAGTAATCAACTTTTTTACTTAAATTTGGGTTTTTTTGTTAGATTTGAAATTCTGCTTTTAGAAAAATAAATATTAGTACTACAAATTATACTTTTAATTAAAATACAGACATTTAAGTAATCAGGTTTAGATTTACGAAACAGAAAAAAATTATTTATGGCCTAAAATAATTGAAATGACGACTTATATTTGCAATTCCCTCGGAGTTAACAGTGAACTTCAAGTGCTGTTTTTCATAGCTAAAGTATTTTATGTTTTCCAATTTTTCTACAGAAATTAAAATTTAATTTTTATAATTAAAAATCAGTCATCTAGCATTAGGATCAAATTATGTTATTTTTTATTTTATTTCTCGAGTCGATAATATTTTACAATATTTCCTAAACAAGGTATTTAATTAAGTATAATTTTAAGTCCAATAAAGGCTTTGATTCATTCATTTCTTTTCACTAGAGGAACTCAAAATTTGGAATTGAGAATTTCGACTCGACTTAGGATCGCTTAGATTTTTGTTGATAATAATGTTTACTAAATTTTAAAGATTAAATTATAAAATTTTAATTTATCGTGTATTATTTTTGTTTTTGATCGTTTTTGTTTAAAAAGAGATTAAATTAAAACAAGAAATATTTTGAAATAAATTTTAAAAATTCTATAATAAATTTTATTTCTTAAAGTTAAATTTTTAACAAGATTGAATTTATCCAAACATTTTTATAATTTTTAAACTAACTTGAAAATTATTTTTTTTTAATTTTTCTATTAAATTTTTTTTGCACTAATTTTTTTTTCAACTTTTTTCTAATAATTCTATTTTTTGACATATTATAATAAATTCACCAAAATTTTTTAAAATTGATCAATTTTAATTGGACATCTAAACAATGACAGATCATTTATAAATTTTATTTTATGTAACAAAGAATAAAAGTAACCTTTAAAGTTTCTTTTACATTTAAAAGTGTTAAAAAAAATTTATTGTCTAATATAGTCATTGGCCTATTTTCTACAAGGCTTCGATTAGAATACAATTGGAATGATTTTAAACTTAAAACAGGTATTAATGATAATCTTTCGATCCAATTGACAATGTGTTTTCTAAATTTTCAATTAATTTTCGTGTTCTTTGGCACATATTTTTGAGATTTGATGCTCATCTTTTGTTTATTTATTTGAGTCTAATGTATGTCCGATTTTAAAAGTGATCTTTTTGTAAATTTTTTAAGAAAAAATTTGAATAAATAATGAATGTAATCATAAATAAGAATTTTTATTCTGATTAAAAGTTGTGTCGAAAAAATAAGAGTAATCTAAATTCATATTCAGTATAATTGGTGAAAAAAATAATAAATCGCTTCTTTTATATAGTGAAAATGGTCAAAAAAATAAAATAAAATTTGACTTTTTTGATTTAAATAATTAATAGAATAAATAAGAAGGAAGTTTTTAATTTATAGAAATATTTAAATTTTGTTTTATTTTAGATTACATATATTTTCATAACATCAATTATCAAACTTTCAACATTCCGGATTTTTTTTTATCAAGCGTAATAATTATGTTTTAAAACAAATTTCCTAAAAATTCTTGATTAGTTTTTATCAATTTTTCAGAAGTTCAATAAGTTTCTTGAGGCATTTTATTCATTAATGAAGAAAATATAAATTGAAAATGGCTAGAAAATTATTTTAAGACTCGGAGAAATCTAAAATTTAGCAATTTTTCTTCTAGAGAAAAGACTTATTAAGTTTTTTTTTGTCCAGAAAAGTTTTGACGAAATCTTGTTCTAAGAAAAATGAGTTAAAAAAAATAACTTTAAATTAAATTTTAATGCGAAATTACCTAGTATTAACAGTTAAATGAAAATAAATAGAAATAGAATCTATTTTTTTAAGATAATTAAATAAATAGTTATAATTTTTTTTAAATAAGACAAAATAACCAATATATACAAGTTTTTTAAAATACTGATTAAAAAGATTATATTAAAATTTAGTTATTTTATTGTATTTGCATGTCACCAAGTCATAATATCCAAAGCTTTTAAAAAATAAATTATCCGAGAATTTTTCATTGACATCGAATTCGAAATAAAATGTTCAACGGGTTGATAAAAACGTAAAAATATCATATATATTCCATTTGGAACCTTTAGTTTTTGTATGAAACTTTATTTAGATGATTTTTAATAAAGTTTCTAAGTTTCAAAAAAAAACGTTTTTAATTTTAATTTATTTTTAAAATTAGATTTTAAATTTTATATGTTCAAACAACTAGTTTAAACTTATACTTAAATAGAATGAGTATAAATCAAAACTGTGATAATATTTAACATTATTCTATCCATTTTCTTACAAATGAGAACGTTTAAAAGTTTCAATTTTAAGTAAAAGAGATTATGGTAATTAAGTTATTTCTTCTTATGCAGTTTTTTAAAGCATCCACATATTAAAAAATGATGTTAAACTTTTTTTTCGATTATCATTTTGCAGCTCTAAAATTTTATTACAAAGTATCAAAAATTTGGTTCAATTACTGACTAAGAAAAATAAAAAAAATTTATTTTTATCAAAATGTCGATCAGAGATAATTAAGATTCAGTAGGTTATATGGTTCATTGCCAGTAATTTCATTAGCCTCTTCGACGATATCATCGTTAAGTAACCAGTCTTCTTCTGTTTTTCCAAGTCATCAAAAAAAAGCTGATTCTAAAATGGAGAACCAACTTTAACAATAAGCTTAGAATATAAGAATGTCAATGGAAAGAAACAAGATTTTTTTTCCTTTTTTTCAAATTTTTACTGAATTTTGCCTAATAAATGGCAAATTTTTGGTCCAAAAAAGAATATAATAAAAAATAAAGATAAAGATAGTTTCAAAGATATAATAAAAAAATTTTAATTTTTTGTTTTATTTTTAGAAAGATACAAAATTTAAAAAAAATAAAAAACATCAACATTGCATTAGGGGTTTGAATTCCAACCGCCTTTTGTAAAAGACTTTTTCTTTCCCTTTTTTTTTTAAATTTTTATTTTCAAATCAAATTTTTACTGGTTTCTAAAAATCAGTTCTGTAATTCAGAAAGTATAGGATAATACCAAAATAAATGCCTAAAAATTAGTGTTAGACTGCAGTGGTACCAAAAATTTGTTAAAAAAAGCTTTTTTTTTAAAAAAAAAAACATTTTTAAATTAATAAAAAATTACGAACGATAATTTTGTGACGGTCAAAGAGTCAGACCGCTTTGTTGACCGGTCAAATGACTGCAAAAAACCTTCCGTGAAATGGACCGGTTTGCTCTGACTGCATCCAACAGTTACAGAAATGTATCTGTGGGACGATGCGTAGGTCGTTAACACGACTAATTCTGTCTTTTAATATTTAAATGGCCTTACTTAAGTTATTGGAGAGAACAAGTTAGAAATATTTCTTTGTTTAATTATTTATCGAACAACTAAAATAATCTGTATTCAAATTGCCGATTCAGGAACATTTTTTGAAATTCAAGTAAGAAGTTTATCCAGAGTTGTTTAAAAGTCACTAAAATGGTTAGGCTAAAAATATTTATAGATTATAGGGGTAAAATATGTCATAACAAATTGTCCGACAATTTGTTATGACAATTTTTTTTTTTATTCTATGGCATAGAATAAATAAAAAAAATTGTCATCAAAAAAATGTCAAAACAATTAGATTTTTTTGATTATCAATTAATGATATCTCTGAAAAAAAGATGAATAAATAAGGAATGTGAAGTCTTTAAAAAAATAATTAATTTGAATAGCAGTAACATTAAATAAGAAGTAATAAAAACCTTATTAGTTAAATAAATAATTGATAACACTCAAATATCGGATATAAATACATAATAATAAATTTGAGCAATACATTTAAATTTCAGAATATCGTTCTTAATTTTCTTTTTACTTATTTATCCTTTTTTATCTTATTTTACTTTATTTTTTTGTTATTCTGAAGAAACATTAGCTCGGAACAGATAAACAAATAAATTTAAATTTATTACACATAAACTAAATTGTCTTAACCTAAAACTCATACAACCATTCCAATATGGACATCATCTACAGTGGTGTTCCAGATTTAGTAAATTACGATAATTTACGTAAAAAATGGTAAATTTATCAGATTTTAGGTAAAATTTGCTAAATTTCGTACATTTTACGCAAATTTATGTAAAAAAAACTGTCCAAAAAATTCATATAATTTGGTACTTTTTTAAAAAAATTTTTTTTTTCTTCAACATTTATTTTCAAAATTATCTTTAAAAAAATTTACCATAATTTACGTAAATTTTGGTAAAATGTAATCAATTTAATGGTTAAAAATAGTAAAAAATTAAAATTAATTAAAGGAATATTTATTAACAAAGAATACTTGATTAAGTAGTCATTAAATATATACAATTGAATAGATTAGCATTTTATTTTTTTGATTTATCCATTTTGATCGAATTGGATGCCCTTTCCCAAGCTTTTTTAAGAAGTGATATAAAAAGAAAATTTAAAGACGGTCCAAATAAAACACTTGGATATTATCAAACAAATTATCCGAACACGATTTTAGAAATAAAAAGTACTGCTTTTTTTAAAATATAAAAACAAAAAAATGAATTAATTTCAAAAGATGATCTAGTTAAATTCCAAACATCTTTTCATTCATAATTTTAAAAATAAATATTGAAAGATAAAAAAAATTCATTTTTTTTAATAAAAGTGCCAAATTTTTTCAATTTTTTGGACATTTTTTTTTTACATAAATTCTCATAATAAAATGTTCGAAATTTACCAAATTTTACGTAGAATCTGATAAATTTACGTTTTTTTAATTATGTATATTTACGTAAATTTACAATATTTTACGTAAATTATCGTAAATTACAAAATCCGGAACACCACTGTTCGTTGACAGCGGAAAAAAGCAATTTATTTACCAACATCAACGGTATCCAAGATCTCTTCTTCTTTTTTTCCTGATCACTAAATATTTAAAAATATGTATTCTGTTACTCTCTATCAAAATTTATCTAATTTTAATTTTAATATTTATCTACTTTTTAACTTATATTATTTTAACTTTATTTTTTTCTTATTTTTTGTTTTTATTTTATTTTATTTAACTTTATTTTAATTTTTTACTTTCTTTTTTTTTTATTTAATCTGAAGGAACTTTAGCTCGTTACAGATATACAAATAAATAAAATAATAAATAAATAACCAAAATAAGTCTAAGTGGTAAAGATGTGTAATTCGAACATGTTTCTCTTATCCTTTAGAAAAACTGTCATAGGTGACTATTTTTTACCTTGACAATTTTCTTATAGTTTCAAGCGTCATGACTGACGTTGTTTCGGCCATTGGGATGCTATAACTACTTCTTTGTGCTTCTTTCTCATTTCTTGATTTCTTTGTAACTAACTAGGGATACAATGGCCTGAGACATTGTCTAATGCTGACCTTTACAGAAGAACAAATTCTGAGCCATTAAGTCAATGTATAAAGAACAAAAGACTGCGATGGCTCGGGCATGCACTTAGAATGAAAGAAACACGGATACCAAAAAAATCTCTTCAATGGACACCTCAAGGGCGACGTAAGACAGGACGACCAGCAGTAACATGGAGGGCAATAATTACGAAATAGCTCATCGAAATTGGAATGACATGGGGAGAAGCAAGGGTAAAGGCAAAAGATCGACTTAAGTGGAAATCAAAAGTAATGACCCTATGCTCCACAAGGAGTGAATAAGTAAAAAAAAAAAGCAAAAAAAATTGAAAATGTTCATTATCACTCAAGTTATCTGAGAATAACTAAAAAAATGTATACTCAAGATAACTTTTATTATTTATTTTTTATTTATTTGTTTTCTGTACCGAGCTAAGAATAAGAATAAGTCAGAATAAGTTAAAAAGTAAAATTAAATTTAAAACTTTTTTTTTTTCGTATTTTTTTATTTAAGTGAGTTGAGTTTTTCACTCTTTTTATCATTAAGGAGTAAAATTTAAATTTGATTTTATAAGAATAAAAATATAAATAAAAATAAATAGTGTTTGTAAACAAATTTGATAAAAAAAAAAGAAAAATAGATAAAAAATAGAAAAATAATTTAAACCTTTTTTTTTTGATTTAATTATTTATTTAGCGTTAGCTGTTTTAGCCAAGAATAAAATGAATAGAATAAAGGTTATTGAAAATTAAAGTTAACAATGTTTAAATATACAAAATATATAAATATAATTAAATATAATAAATAAAATTTTTTAGTCAAAAAATAATAAGACCAACGTAATAATTATTAAATAACTTTTTTAACTCCACATAAAAATGTTTTAAAGTCTTTTAAATAGTGGTCATTCAAATATTCGTACTCTTCTTTCATTTTTTCAAAAAGTGAATTTTCGTTGAGGATTACATGATTTTTGATTTTTCCTTAGTTTGTCAACATGCTTTTGAAAAGTTAGTTTCTTATCAAAGGTTATACCTAAAAACGTTGGGTTTGGATTATAAGTTAACTTCTGGTTGTACATTTCAAGTGCGATCTTTTTTGAAATATTTTGGTTGCAGTTTGAAAAAATAATATAGTTGCCCTTTTGATCTAAACCTTTGACTTTTGTAAAAAAATTTATACTCAAAAAAAAAAATAAAAAAAAAAAAAAGGATTAACACATTATTAAGAGATTAATTATTTAAGAACAATTGTTACATTTCCAAACTTTCTTAATAGGAACTTAAGTTCTATTAACACATTTTAAGTGGAAATCATTTTTACAATCACTGCATGTAATCCATTTATTTTCACAAGAAAGATTGCAAATTTTACAAAATTTGCAATCATCAAAAGACTTCAAAGACTTCAAAAAATGGCCTAATACAGTGCCTAACTTCAAAAAACCATTATTATTATTTTATTTATTTGTAAATCTGTATCGAGCGTTAGCTCCTTCAGAGAAAAATAAAAAATAAAAATAAATAAAAAAAATGATTAAAATAAAAGTTACTAAATAAAATAAGAATTAAAAAATATAGTTAAATAATTGAAATTTGAAAAGGAAATAAAAGAAAAGAGAAAAAAAAAAAAAAAATTTTTTGAAAGGCAGAAAATAGACACCAAAGTTACAAAAGTTATATCGGTTTAGTTTTGAGAGAAAAAAGAGTCTATGACAAGGTAGCAATTCAAAAAACCATCAGAAGTAAAATATTTAAGTAGTGGCTCCTTTTTTAAACCACTAGAATCAACAAAACCACTATCTAGTATTTTAGAAGATAAACATTTAGGGTCTATGATGACGTGTTCTTCACCGATTAAGTTTTTATTGAAAAATTTACAATCATTTTCAAAAAAAACTTCATTGGTAATACCTTTAATGTTTTTCTCTCTTTTTATTACTCTTAATTTACATTTGAAAGTTTTTTTAAAATTAATTGACATTTGAGTTAGAATAAAAAAAAATGCACAGGTAAGGCAATAAAAAAAATTTATTCTCACTCATTTTGAGTGAATATATTTTCACTCAAAAAAATTTTCTTATGAATTTTTTTGACTTTTTTGTGACAATTTTTGATAACCCTCACTAAAATCAAAGTTCAAGTCCGGACTTTAATTTTGGTGCAATTTTCTTGTTACTCGGGCTTTAATAAAAAAAGTTAGAAAAGCAATATGTAATATGGGACTTTAAAACAACTCTGAGTTTATCCTATAATTTCAACTAAGCTTTCAATTTGAATAAATTGAATAAATTTGAATTTTTTGTAGCTAATTAAAAATCTTATCAAAAACTAGAGCATTAAATTTTTTTACATGAAAATATCTCGGTTCTAAGTACTCGTAGTGGTGTGTAAAAAGTCAGTATACAAAAACAAAAAAAAAATTTATTGTACACTTTATTATTCACATCAAATCAAAGGTCAAAA
>QEOQ01000204.1:1678824-1693134 GCA_010279815.1 Brachionus plicatilis
ACAATCGAAAAAAAAAAAAAAATTTTTTTAATCTCAATCAACTGTTAATTAGCTAATCAGTGAACTTGTATGATGAGAACACTTTTATTCGTGTGAAGCCAGCCAGTTTGATTTGAAACGCCAACAATGAGTTCCAGCCATCAAGCGCAAACATCGCCGGGCGTCTCGTCCAACTCGTCGTCCATGTCGAACTCGTCGCTGTCGGGCTCGAGCAACCACTGGTCGCAAAAAAAGCACGAGTCCGTGCTCGACTTTTCCAAGCTTAGTCAGATCGACCTGGAAAAGCTGCTGCTCACAAGACTGCAGGGCGGCTCCGAGAACGGCCAGTTCGTCTACTTGAGCAGCGAGTTCGAGCCGGCCTATCTCAACTTCTCGACCAACTCGAGACTGGCGCCCAACGAGATCGTGCTCGAGATACAATCGAACAAAATATCCGGCTACACTCTGTTCGACTGCATCGACCTGCTCGGCAAGCTGTACAAGTCGAACAAAGCGATCACGTTCCGCTCTGTCAGATACATAAGCCAACATTTGCAGCACGACCTGCGTCCCTATTTGGACGCCCGATTTCACAAGGGCTCCATCGACTATGACCTGCAGCAGACAATAAGGGAAAATGTGTACATGCGGACTGTGCCGTGCACTACGCGGCTGCCGCGCACCGGCGAAATAAACGGCCAGGACTACATTTTTTTGAGCGACGAACAGTTTTTGGAACTCGAGCAAAGCGGAGAGCTGCTCGAGTACGGTGTCTACAATGGCCACTATTATGGCACCCCCAAGCCGCCCAGACGAGCCATCAACCTGTTGTCTACCTGTAGCAGTCAGCTTCAATCGCCCAAAATTAGCGATATCAACTCAAAACGAAACCAGTCGCTCAACTTGATGCACAACAATGTCCAAGGTATGATTTTTTTTTCTTTTCTATGAACGGGTCTGTTTTGTTATTTTAGGAAAAATAAGCGAAAAAAAGACTTAATATTTTTTGTAAAATTTTTTTTTTTTTTTTTGACGCTTTTTCTCAACAATTTCAATTATTTTTGAAATTTTATTTTTTTTTAGTCTTTTAGAGAATGGTGAAAAATGAATGAATGTTCAGTTAGTTAGATTTTTTGGGTCTGGTCAAAAAAGTTTGACCACCTGATCACATAATTTACTTTAACCAAAATCTTCAGTAAAAAATATGAACACATAATCTTGAAATTGACTATTAAAATTATCATAGTCGATTTTATGAACAAAAAAAAATTATTTTCCCAAAGCAAAAAATATTTTTTTTTTTTTTGGAATTTTTGAGTAAATTTTGAGATTAATTTTATTACATATTTCATTTGATACAAATTATTTTTATGAAATTTTTTTCTATTCAAAAATAAATTGATTTAAATGAAGCTCCTTAAAAAAGAAATTCAAATGCTTCCCATATTTGATAGAAGCTTTCTTCTTAAAAAAAAAACAAAAACTAAGTTGAATTTAATTCTGCCATTTTATTTTCTCTCCAATTCAATTAGTTAATTTTTTCAGATAGATAGAAAAACAAAAATTAAATGATTTGTTTATATGCAGCTCTTTAAGATCGAACCTTTAAATGAGCTAAAAATGTTGATGAACATTGGATTTTTGTACCCAGAAAGTCCATCTATTTTTTAATTGAAAAAAATTTCATAAAAATAATTTGTATCTAATGAAATATGTAATAAAATTGGTCTCAAAATTGACTCAGATATTTCAGAAAAAAAATATTTTTTTTTGTTCATAAAATTGGCTATGAAAATTTTAATAGTCAATTTCAAGATTATGTGTTCATATTTTTACTGAAGATTTTTTTAAAGTAAATTTTGTGATCAGGTGGTCAAACTTTTGACCAGACCCGATTTTTTTTCCACAGAATAATTATTTCCCAGTCAACAAAATTTTTGAGAATTTTTGTAGGCTCTTTAAAGATTTTTTTGAAGTATTTATAAAGGGTTTTGATCTTTAATTTATCTACAGAGAATTTTAAAGAATAATTTAATGAAAATCTCCTCTAATTCTTTAATCTATTATTTAACAAAAAACAAATCGAACAAAACATAAAAACAAAAGTTTTAGATTGCAAAATTTATTTTAGTTTAAGTCAAAAACTCGCTCTGTAAAATTTATCAGCTGATAAAAATATTGTGTTCGCAAGAACTCTGCAAAAAAGAATATGAATTGATAAATCATTAAAATTATATTGCAGTTTTTTTAAAGGAAAAAAAATGACTAATACAACCTTTGGATCAGCTGATTAATTTTTAGGGACTTAAACAGACTTGTTTATAAGTCACAGTTTTAAGTCCAAGTCACAAAAATTTAAGTCAAAGTAATGACTCGCTCAAAAATTTTTATCAATACCTGCTTCATCAGGACCAGTTGAAAGAATTTTTTTCTAAATCTGGTTACATTAACAGACCACATAGGTCAAGATTTACAGCCAGGAATTTGGAAGCAACTACTTTATTGGTATTAAATATGGATTTATTAAATCATTGACTTGAATTAAAAAAAAAATTTAAACTTGTGACTTATAAACAAGTTTGATCTTGAACTAAAAAAGTTGTTACAATTTAAAACTTTTGTTTTTATTTTTGTTCAGAAACCACGGTGCCGAGTTATGTAGTTTGATAAAAAGAAAAAAAACCTTCAATTTTTAGTTAACTGCGCTATTTATTTTGATTTAATTAACCCATTTCATTAGAAGTAAAAATAAAAATTGGAAGAAAAAAAAAAATTATTAAAATTATTACAATTGTAAGAAAATGAAGGGAAAAAGCTTTTGAAGAATAAAAAAAAATCTTTGTAGTATAAACAAAATTTTATTTATTTTAGTATATAAAAACAAATTATTATAGCATAAAGAGTCAATTAAATTTGAACTATGAAATAAAATATATCTCTTAGAATATATTTCAAACAACATAAGTTAACAAAAGTTTAAAAAAAATCAATCAAATTCTAAAGCGGTTCTTACTTTAGGTGGACGACCTGGTTTCGTTTTTGCTGGTTTATTTAAATCAACTACGTCATCCTCTACTTTCCTTTTTCTTTGACTTCAACGACCTTTTTTTCCTTTAGCCTAATTTTCAGCACTTATTTCTAGTTGGCATTCGTTACATCTAAGAGTCTGTGAACCGTCAACTTTTGATATGTTTCGATGTGAATGGTTCCTGAAAAATGCTTCAAGTTCAGTTTTATTGGTAAATACCTTAACTTTATGCCATTCTCACTTATTTTTGGCATTTTTAATTTTTTCTAAAATTACTTTAGAAAAAATAATATCTATAATGCAATTTTTTTATACTTTAGTTTCAAATGTTATACTTAAAAAAGAAAAATAAATTTATGCTTCATTTTATTTTCTTATTCTTTAAAGTTTTTATTTATTCTATATTTATTTTTATTCGTCAAAAGCCATAGTCCGAAAATGAAGAGGAAAATAGTAAGACTTAGTGGACTTCAAGTTATGAAATTCATTTAGGCCTTTTTAATTTAAGTTTTCAGGCACATTTTGAATGACTTTGATGAACAGATATTTACGTTTTGTCTAATGCACTCAAAAATACTAGACATATTCATAGAATTTTCAAAAATAAAGAAGAATGATCCAAAAAATTTTATCATTTTTTCAGAATAATGATTTCAAAGTGTGCTAATTCATTAACTAAAATACTCAATTTGTCTTTTTTATTTTTCTTTTACATTAAATTATTTTGAATTTAAAAATTTTTTAAATTTGATTTTTTTAATCTGAAAGAGCTTTTTAACCTTGGTACTTCTCTACAGTCTGTATTTTGATCTCCAAACCAATATTCAAAATTCACCATTGAAATCTAGAGATAATTTTTCTTTGAATTTGTCTTTTTTTTGATAAAAGAGTTTTTGATAAAACGTGGTAGTGCCGTGATTAGGATTGGTGGACCGGTTCCGAAAAGAGTATTTTAGGAGCAAAAATTAAGCTTTTAAATGAATGAAAAAACTTTTAAATTTTAAATTGCCATTTATTTGGAATTTTTTTTTTAAACTTTTAAATAACTTAAATTTTGTACTAAAATTGAATAAAAAAATTTATTATTAAAATTAGTCGAAATTGTTTAAAAGTCACATGTCAAAGTCACTTAAGTTAAAATCAAAGTGCGGGCTTTGACTTTAACTTAGGACTTAAAAACAACTCTGAGCTATTAAATCTTATTAAATAAAATAGAATTTTCTTCAAGATTTTGTGTTTATTGGTTATTTAGAGTAGTTCAGAGTTAAATATGTACTTTATTCTTCGACGTGACATCAAATAAATCTAGACAAATTCTAAAAAAAATTATACCAAGCAAATAGTGGATTATGATCTTTCTATGATAATACATTTTCAACCCAAATATTGAGGATAAAAAATTTTTAGATATTGTTAGATTCTGTTCGAAAATTTCAAATTTAACATGAATGTATTTTTTTAGGGTTTGATGGTGTAAGCTTTGTTTTAAAATCAACTAAAAAATTCAGTAAAAAATAAGCTTAATTCAATTATTTTCTCTATTTGTCAAAATGGTTTTAATCAAAATATTTTAAATTTTGATAAATTAATTTCTGGTTGGTTTAAATTTTATGCAAAAAACAGTAAAAAATAGATAAAAAATTACGTATTTTCTATGAGTTGAGATAGTGCAGCATTGGTCTTTAAAAAACTGCTTCATCCAAAGACAATTGGCTCCATAAACCTTCCAAATTTTAAAGGAATCTGGTTTCTTTTTTTTCAGGTCTAGTGAATTTTTCAATTTATTTTTAAAAGTTAGGGAAATTTATTGTCAAAGTTCAATAAAATGCATTACTAATTTAAAGCCATCTTTTTAAAATCCCCAAATACTTCATTTAATAATAGAAGATAGATTTTTATTAAGTAATTATTCAACTTAAATCAACATCAAATTTAAGAATATAATAATATATGCTTTGTTTGAAGACTAGTTCCTACATTTATAAATTAATCAAATCATTTAAACATAAAGAGATAAATCAAAGACTGAAAAAATTAATTAAGTTACATAGCGAATGTGCTAATCAAATAATAATTGAAAATTCAAACTTAAAATAAATACAATTTATTAAAAAAAAAAATTAAATTAAATATGGAAACTTTTTTAACTTACAACGCATATCCTTTTATTCAATTTATAGCGCTGGATCAAATATAAAATTATAAAAAATGATTTTTTTTACAAAAAAATCTCAAGCTTTATTGCTACATCAAATTTGAAAAACTCGATTTTAATACGGAATGTAATGTGGTGTAAGTTAAGAATGTTTTAAAATGGGTAAGATGGTATTTATTGCCTGAGCTGTGTGGCTGCATTATCGAAAAATTGTATTTATTTTCGGGCAGTTATCTAAATGGTAGCATCAAATATGTTACTAAATTTGTTCGAATTCTAATTAATTGTTCGATTTTATTTGAGTAAAAAGATATACTTTTAACTCAATCTATATTGGAGTTATTAGCCTCAAAAATGTAGTATCATTATCTTAAAAGAAAATCTAATATCAAACCCCTTAAGACAAAAGATCCAATTTAATTGATACTTCATCAAGTGCTGAATTGTTTGCAGAATTTTTATATGTTATGATTTTATATCTACCAATCCTCATTGGTTTCTTTTGCTAAATTATTTTTTAAATAAATAAAAAATACATTATATGTTTAATTCAGAGTTTTTTAAAAGTCACAAGTTTCAAGTCAAGTCCAAGTCCGGACTTTTTTTTCAAAAGTCTGAGCCAAATATTTTTATTTTTATTTTAAAAAAAAAGTCCGAACTTGGACTTTTGAAAAAAAATTAAAATGACTTTTAATGATTTGGACTTTATTTTGGGACTTTTAGACAACTCTAATTTAATTAAAAAATTTTTCATTGTATTTTTAAAATTATCATTATTTAATTTCAATTAAAGTCAAATGTGATAAAAAAAAGTAAAAAAAGTTTTATTAAATTCTAAAGCTAAATTTACATCACTGTAATATTTGGCATTCAGAACAGTCTTTTGAACTTAAACTTAAATAGCCTGAATATTATTTAATTAAATTAAATTTTTCCCGATTTTTTTCCGATTTTAAAGTTAAATTTTTGTTTTGAAATTCCAATGAGCAATGCCAAAAATTAAATCAGTCATTCTGAAATTTTTATGCTAAATTCTGAAATAGAACCTATTTAAAAAAAATCTTCGTTAATTCTTTATGTTAAAAAAATTAATTAATTAATTGCTCGATCTAAAATAAGGCTTTGGATTTTAAATTTAAAATTTTAGGCCAACATTTTTATTAACTTATCAAAGCTATTGAATTTTTAATTTTTTTTTCAATATGAAAATATATATAACAAGATACTTAAATTAATTTTTAAATATTAAATTACACTTATGTATGTAATTTAGCAAGAGCTATTGATTTTACATTCCATGTAAAATTAAACTTCACTTTATTTTCTTTTAAAGTTCAAAAATATTCATCTTCTTTAAAATGTTATATTATATTTTATGGTTCATTTTTTTTTTGGCTGTACATTTAAATTAAAATCAATATTTGTGATTTAACTTCACGGAAACAACTTATCTTAAGACTAACCGGTTGCATAATGCTTTCACCAAAAGTGTAATTAGCACAATTTGAATCCTTAATTTAAACAATTGTTGATAAAAACACGAGAATTAAAGAAAATAGAAAAAAAAATGCTATTTTTAATTAGAACTAACTAGTATAAACAATCAAGCTCCTTTTAAAACCCTAATGGAAAATTGCGCAATTGATAATCTTTTGATTGAGTCTAGATCCACAAGCCAAATTGTAAACTAATACCAACAAATCTAGTTCCTTTTTCAACGAAAATTAATTTTGATCTAGAAAAAAAACAATTGTTTCGTCTATGATTATTAAACGACTTTAAATCTAGGACTTTATTTCACTTTAAATTTGTTTTATAAGTACTTTATTTAAGAGTAAAGTTAAATTTATTGTCAAATTACCTCAAGGCCTAAATAGACCTAGTCCATTCGAATAAAAAAAATTCAACCAAGGTCAGTACATACCTTGTCATATCAAATTATTGATTTGGAAAAGACAATTTTCTTTGGGCAGCTGAAGAGCAAGCCTGCACTGATCGACTAAAAGCAAGCATTAATGAAAATAGCCCTCGGTTTATTAATTCTGATCAGCGTTAATTAAAAAAACATGATTGCCTCCGTAGAGTTGTTTCAATGATATTTATACAAGATCAGACCTGTGCATTGATTTAATTATTTAAAAAAAAAAATGAAATATTTATTTGCTAAAAATTTGCTAGATAACGAGCACAATCGAGTGCATGAGGATCAGGTCAATCAATACGATATTGAGCAATCGCTTGATTACAACGAAAGTGAACAAGCTGAAAAAGACTACTGTGGTGAAAAAGAAAGCGACGCACAGCAGCCCACCAACATAAAACAATTGATTTCCAATCAGCAAAATTCGCTGAATCGAAACGTCGATCAATTTAACGGTCTGGATACAAACACCAGCATCGAATCAGGTTTTTATCGAATTGATACTTTTTGAAAATTCATTTAATTTTTATTTTTTTTTCCAAGGTGTTGAAGTTATTCCTTATGGTTGGGAAAAAGTCGAAGATCCCGAATATGGAACTTTTTATATAGAGTAAGCAATTTTTTTTGTTAAATTATATTGTACTCTTTGATTAATATTAATTAAGTGATAGGCAAAAGAGAGAAAGAATATTTCTTTTTTGATAATTTAATTTAAAGATTATTATAATTTAAAAAAAGGGATAAAAAAAAATTCAATTAAGAGTTACAACATGGTGTTTCATACCATGTTGCTTTTTTTTGCATATAAAAAATTTTTTCCAGTACCAAAAAGACCAAAAATCTATTGATGTTGATTTTATTAATTTATAACTATTTTTATTTATTTTTTTAAAGAAACATTTTGTTCAATTTTTAGTAAGAAAAAAAAAATTTTTATGAATTTTTTTGTCATCATTAGATTTCGTAGTGATATTTTTTATTTTTTGATTATGTAAATTTTAATTCAGATTTGAAAAATGCTTGGATGTAAGTTTTTCGAACTGAAACTTAAATTTTCCATCTAAATTCATTCAGCAACTAAAATTTCAAATAAAAATATTTATTTTTTAATCAGCTTACGATTTCATAAAAAAACTTTAAAAACGCCATATTTTAATGCAAAATTTTTTGAAAATCATAAGATTTTCAGTAGATTTTGTGTTAAAATCGAAAATTTAAGCTATTATTTCAAATAATTTAGACCCAAAATTGAATTAGCTTAACATTTTAAGAAAAAAAAGTATAAAAAAACAATATTTAAAAAATTTTTTTCTAGAATGAATGTTGAATTAAAGTTTAAAAAATATTTTTAAAATAAAAATAAAATTACTCGATTTGAGGGTTTAAATAAAAAGAACTTTCTGATATTCATAAATTTAAATTACCTTTTAGATTTTTTGATTAAATCCTTAATTTTATCATATTTGCTGAGATTATTCTTTTTTTAAATATTTAGAACAGGTTAAATTACGTCTTATTCATCAATCATTGCTATTCTTAATAAAAATTAAAAAAGCGTTTTTGATTTGTTTTTAGTCGAATTCATAATACGAATTAGTATTTTTAGTAGACTTAAAATTTAAAATTTATATAAGATAGCTTATTTGTGTATTTTAATTTTATTTTGGATTTTTGCTCACATTTCTACATCTATATTGAAAAAATTTACATTAAAGGCATCATAAAAATTAGAAAGCAAGCATTTAAGTTTTTAATTCAGATATTAATAAACGGTATCAGTTTGTACTAAAAAGGTGGTCTTTTAAAAATTGTTTGCTTATTTTTTTTTCATATAATTTAAATATTCGCTTTTACTGCAGCCCCAAGTATTCATTAAACTAAGAAAGTTTTTTATATTTATTTAGTGCAATAATTTGTATTTTATTTAGTAACCCTGATTTTGAGGAATTGAATTATTTTAATCACATACTAGTTTTTCGTAGAAGAAGATTTGTCAATTTAACTCGTTTAATAGCTTTAATAATAATAACAATTTTTGCTAGAATTCTTTTTAAGACTGTGAAAAAAGGTGGATATAAAATAAAATCAGTGTTGATTCATGATAAAGCCACACATAAAAGTAATGATTTAAATAAATTTTAGAAAAATATAGCCATGATAAAAATTGATAATTTTATCTAAAGCTGTTCTAGTTACAATAAAAGACATACGATTGCTGTTTGAATATTTATTTGAGTAAGAAAAAGATTCAATAAACATAAAACGAATCTTTAAAAAATATTTTTTGTTTAACATTTTAAATATAGGTTTTTAAGAGCTTATATAATAAAATAATGAATTAAAAATTTAATGCTTCTTTTAAGAAGTTGTATAACGATGATTTGTATATGTAAAAGTTTAGTGAATTCCAAAAGTTAGAATAGAGTATTTATTTTATTATTTCGTATCCATAGGATGTACTCAATGAGCTCAATCAAAATTGAATTAATTAAATTAATTAATTAAGTTGATTGACGAATGTTAAATTAAAAAATTGACACACTGAATTTTTTAAGAACTAGATTAAATTTTAAAAAATTTACAACAGCCTTGCATTTTTATTCAATTTCAAAGTCAAATTTCAAATTTAATTGTCAAAAGTATTCTTCGGTCCGATGAGAATATCTTTTGCAAACATATACAAAAGATATATAAAATCACATACTATCTTGCAAAAAAAAAATTCTATATTAGAAAATATTTTTTTTTTCTTCCAAAAAAAAAATTTATATTCGAGAGTTTTTGAAAAAAAGCCGAAATTTTACACATTTTTTTGTTTTTTTTTGTATCTAGTCCGATGTAAACCTCTTGTCCCCAAATGAGATATACAAATTTTAAAACTAGAAATAATTCTGAAAATATTTTAGTATTTACATTTACAAAATTTTGATTTTTAAGCAAAATAAATTAGTTGAAAAAGAGGGTATATTCGCAATTTTTATTGAAATCATTAATTTTTTTTAAAGTTAATTTTTTATTAAACATTATTATTATGTAATTATTCATAAAATTTTATTTTCATGTTCAAAAATAGAAAAGAATTTTTTTAAAAAATCTAAATAAAAATATAAGTTAAAAAATAAGAATTAATTGCCGGGACCTTAGTTATTTTAGCGGCCAAAAGATCTGTTTTTTAAGTCCGGACTTGGACTTAACACAATAAACTTTAAGTCTTTGACTTCTAAACCATTCTGATTTTTTATGTTTTTTCCTTATGCATCGTAAATTCAAAACTTTACAATAAACAAAAAAAACATTTTTTTTGTAATATAAAAGAACGAACAATTAATTTCGATAAAATTTATAAAATTCTAAAAATAGTTTGTAATAGATGGTACATCAATTTTAAAATCTTGAGCCTCAAAATAGGTAGATAAACATCAAAATAAACCAAAAAAAATTTATAAATAAATCTTGGTCTTGAAAAGGAACTTTTTCTGACATTCATTGTTCTTTGGTAGAAATTGTATTTGCCTAACTTGACGTTTGGTACAAACTCAAAATTAACTTTAATGTCCTTAAATAAAGAATTATATAATTTCAAAAAGTAAAAAGTGCAAATTTTAACTAATTTAAACGTAATTAAATGAACAAAAAGTTTTTTTTTTATTTACAAAAAAAAATTTAATTAGAAATTTAAGCTATTTTAGAATATTTTTTAAAATACAAATTAAAAAAAACAAAATTATTTTTCTTTTAAAGTCACATAAACAAACAAACCACTTATGAAAATCCATTAATGATACAACAGCAGCAAAAAATGAAGACATTTAAGCCTGCACAAAATCCGCCAGGCGACAAAGCGCCAATGCGGCCACCAAAAAATCTCTTTTTCACTCAAGACCCCAACCAGCTAAAGGGAGAATTCATACAAACCTCTCTGCTAAAGACCAACAACGGCTTCGGGTTTACCATAATTGGCGCCAACGAGACCAGCGAAGACTTTCTGCAAATAAAATACATAGTTCCCGACGGTGCTGCGGCACGGGACGGAAAATTACGCCAAGGCGACGTATTAGTCTATGTAAATAACGAGTGTGTATTAGGCTACACTCACCAGGATGTGGTGGAAATATTTCAGTCAATACCAAAGGGAAATTTTGTTGATCTGGCCGTGTGCCGCGGCTACCCACTGTCCATAGATCCAAACGATCCCAACATTGAGATAATGTCGCTGGCAGCGATTAACCCGGAGAGTCAGGCGCCTTTGGCAGCTGTTGACGAGCTCACCTCAAGCACTCTCATGAACTCATCCAACCAAAATATAAACCAAAGCGTAAAACAGATTCCGGTCGAGCTAGAGCTCAATCCGCAGAGTCCAACTTACCCTGACGAGTATTACTGTGAAGAATATGATGAGCTCTTTGTGCCTATAGTCAAAGGTCCCAAAGGATTCGGCTTCACCATAGCCGACGATGCGATCCTGAATCATCAAAAAGTTAAGCAAATACTTGACAAAGAACGGTGCCTCAACTTGCAGGAAAACGACATTCTGCTCGAAATTAACAGAGTCGATCTAAGAAATATGAACCATAACCAAGTTGTCGAAGTGCTGAAAGAATGTGTAAAGGGACAGGAGACACTAATCAAGCTTAAAAGACGAAAGTATCAAATCACGCTGCCACAGGCTCCCTCTAGTTCATCATTAGGCAACAATCAAGAGACTAGTGGTATTTTTTAACTTTTATTTTTATTTAAAAAAAACGGGAGTATATTTAAAAAGCAAGAATAAAATAGCAAGAATCGACAAAAAAAACTCATTTTTTTACTCATTTTTTGTTTAATTAAAGATTTTTTGGTAATGTTACTTAGAGACCAAATGAGGAGTTGGAGAGTTTTTAAATTAAGCAGTTTAAGAGCAAAATTTACTCGAAATTAGAAGATATTTAAGAATTAATCAAATTGGTGTTAAAAAGGGTAGTAATGATTGTTAAAACTCTTTATTTTATTTATTTTATTTAAAAGATAATTTAGGAAAGGAAAATTTCCAGGGCAGCTCCGAATGTCATAGCCTTCTTTTCAGCCCTCTTTTTAGCAATTTTAATTTTACAAAATTTAGATTAATTAAAAAAAAAAAAAAAGAAAAATAAATTAGGAATGTTTTGTTTTTTTTTTTTTTATAATTTGTATTTACATTGTTAAGTAGATTCAGCTATGTACTTGGCAGGGAAGGTTAAAATTCTTTGATTACCCGAATTTCTAAACTTTTGCACAGACTTTTATTTTTTAATTTTTAGAGGAAGTTTTTTGATTATAAATTTATAAAAAGATAATTTTATTTTTATGCCGAGTGTGATTTATCAAATTGAAGAAAAAAAAACTCAAATTAGTGCTTTTATTTTTTTTCATTTGCTCTCTAATATTTGTAAAATTCAATACATAAAAAAAATAATTAATTTCTAAACTTTTGCAACATACTGTTTAATATGATAGTATGACTCTTATTCTTGAAAAATAATTAACTTTATTTTGATTGAACACAAATTATTGAATATGTACCTAAATTTTTTACTTTTTTAAATGTGCTATTTTTTTTGGAAAACTAAAATTTACAATAGGTATAAATTATTATTAATTAAGTAAATTGTGGTCGAGCCAAGGCTCCTTCAGAAAAAAAAATGAAAAAAAAAAGTAAAAAAGTTTCCGCTTGTTACATATATTTTGAATACATGGTCAGTTAGCAAATGTTAATAATTGGTTGTTGAGAAGTATAGGAGATTGAAGTTTTCAAGTATTAAGCAAGTTAAGTAAAAAAACTCATCAATTAGGAGGTATAAACCACATAATAGAGATACAAGATTGCATATTTCTTTAGGGCTAATTACAGCTTTATATTCGTTTACTTGTCTAGTTACCAGCGATACTGAGTTTTTAGACCACACCTGATATATTTCTCACTAATATCAAGGAAGACACTACAAGTCTTTTTTTGAGCATAAAGCATTCACTGACTTTTTGAATTAAAAAGAACAAGTTATCAGCTGTTCTTCTGTTTCAAAGGAAAGCTGACTGATCCTTGATTATGATGGAATTCTCCTCTAAGAACTTTTCTAGCCTATTGATGACTATTGGCAAGATTTTTATTTCATGAATACATTTTTTACCTTAGATTTATAAAGTATTTTTTAAAGTAAATTTTATATATTTTTTTTTGGCATATCAATAATACTTTTAATATTTTAATTCACTTAATTTTTTTTTTCAATTTTTTAATCATTATCCATTTATTGATAATCTTTTAATAATCAAAATACAAAGTTTGAATATATTTTTAAATATTTAGATTTATTTTGTTCAATGAAAAATTAATAATGAAAATAATTTTTAGTAGAAAAAAAAAATTAAGTGAATGAAAATATTAAAAGTTTTATTTATATGTCAAAAAAAAATTTAATTTTTACTTTAAAAAATACTATATAAATCTAAGGTAAAAAATGTATTCATGAAACAAAAATCTTTCTAAAATTTTTCCATGTGAGCTCGTAGTGCTTACAGGCCTGTAATTGTAAGGGTCGCTAGGCAAGCCTTCCTTTTATGGGATCATCCTAATACAGGCTGTTTTTCATTTTTGTGGGGCTCTACCGAGAGTTAAACTTTAGTTAAATAGGGTTAGTAAATCATTTAACATAACATTTTATCAGGTATATTCTAAAGCATTAAGTTAGAGATTTTATCAAGACCAGGTGCCGATCTTTCGTTTGTCTTTTGGATGGCCCTTTTGAGCTCCGATAAAGATATGGGGTCAAAGTTAGAGGGCTCATTGGACTTAAAAATTTCGGTATAGATTTCGATCTGGCTATTTTATTCTTGCTATTTTAAATGTGCTAATTTTAATTACCTGCTCTTATAGTACAGAGCCTAAAAAACATAGTTTAGAGCAGTCTGAGAAGGAAGGTATAATTATTTTGCGTTGGGAAAAAATCAATAAGTTTAAAGCAAATAAAGTTTTCAAATCAATAGTCTGGACTTAATTTTTTTTGAGATTTTTTAATTTTTAAATTCCTCTATGGCCTTAAAATAATACACGGCTAATTAAGTTTTTTCCATCCAAACCCTAGGCATGATGTTAAAAAAAGAATTTAAATTGCGTGCATTTCTATTCAAATTTCCTTTTTTGAATCCGAGCATCAAATTGAATTTGTTGGTCTTCTAATCGATATGGCAGCAATTGTCGCCATCACTTAGTAA
>QEOQ01000204.1:1693168-1731511 GCA_010279815.1 Brachionus plicatilis
TGGCTTAAAATAATTTATTGATTGAAAAAGAAATCAGTAGTAAAAATGATGAAGTATCGAGTAACGCCAGATTCGTCTGAAAAAAATGACGAGTCTGCCAGTTCCTTTGTTCTATCTTCCTTGTCAGGCGGTGAGACCTCATCGGTTTCATCCAGCTCGTCTACTAGATCTTTATACAAAATTAAGAGACGAGCTAAAAAATGTATGAATTTCTATTGAGCTAAATATTTTTTTTTTCAATTTTTTTTACTAAATAGCGAATACTAAAGAGTCAACTTACGAGTGCAATAACACGACAACTAGAGTTGAAAATTTCGAGGAATATAAAGAATTTAGAACAATTAACTCTAATTTAAAACAAGTAATTTTAAGATTCTTTTAAAATGCTTTTATTTCAATTTAAAAATTTTAAAAGGCTAATGGGCTTTTGTTTAATAAATCCAACCCTCCACAATCAAATAGTCAAAGCGTTAATTATGGTGAGTAATTTTTTTTGCAAATTATTTTTTTTTGTGAGGCAACCTTGTGGTTCAAACCGTTCATCATTCAAGAATAGTTAATTGAAAAAACCTGATCTATTTTTTGAAAATATTTTAATTTTCGATAAAAATTTCTTCTTTAAAAAAACTTTGAAATTTCCGAGGAGGTTACAGCATTGAAAGCGATAATTTGTGAATAATTGATTTAAAATTAAATTCTAGTTGAGTTATCATCGGCAAAAATTTTTGTGATGTTTATTCAACGTAGAAAATTATTATTATTTCTGTTCAAATAAATACAAATCGTTAAGAGTTGGGATATTTTTAATACGATTTATTTATTCACTCTAAATTTTTAAAATTAGAGGACCCAAAAATATAATTTCGATGATTTAATAAAAATTTTGTTCACTTTAATTAAAAGTTTTTACTGCGTTAATATTTAATTTTCAGAGTTTAAGTATGTAAATATTTTACTTTTAATTTTTGGTCTTCTATTTAGAAAAAATAAATTAGCTGAATTTTTTAATTAATTCTAAATGCATAAAAATATATATTAAATTTTTATTGTTCATTTTATTTAAAGTGATTTTTTTATAGCTTTTTTTATCATTTCTTTTAAAAAGCCATTTTATTTCTAAAAGTATGTTTAATTTAATAAAAAAGGTGTTAAAATTAAATTTAAAAAAAATTAAGATTAGGAATTAATTATTTTTTTAAAATTTTTTCAAGAAAGATAGAACAAATTAAATTTTAATTAAATAAAAAATACTGTTTTAATATCTAACAACTTAGAGTTAATATTTTTTACTAATGGCACATTTATAATTTATTTTGTTAATAACAATATTAATCATTTTATATTTGCCTAATTTGTTTTAAGATTGATTATTTTTATTTATTCTTAGCAATTAAATTTTAGAGTAAAAAAAGGTAAATTTTCACCATCTTTTTTATCCTCTAAGTTCAGCAATTTTTTTTAATTAATATTCAACAAATGATGCCATAATTTTTTAAATAGATTTCATTTTTTTTTAATATTTTTTAAAATTGAGATACCTAAAATCTTAAATTTTGTTCTAAAATTTTTTTCTTATAATTAGTTAATGTGAAATATTTCGTAAGAATTTTTTTTTGATCTGGAAATTGTATGGTTTTTTTATTTTTTTTAAATTCTAGTAATCATATTTAAAAAAAATAATTATTGTAGGTTAGATTCATGATTTAAGCCATAATAATTGTAAAAACCAGCTCATATTTCTTGTTTATTATTGTCTTAAATTAACCTCATTGGGTTAGTTTATTTTTCATATTTGTTTCAGATTAATTTGCATCAAGAAATTCAATTTTTTTATACTTTTACACTGAGAAATTTAACTGATTTAAAAAAAAAATTCACTTGATAAAAGAAAATTTTAAACAATTTTTATACAGACCTTTAGATAAACTTTGTTAGGCGATCATTTATCTGCATCAAAACTAAATTTAAACTGATTAAATTGGTTATCAGAAAATCTTAAAATTGACTTCACAACCAAGTCTTCAAAAAGATAAATTTTGTCTATTTACAAGCGTAAATTTTATCCAGAATGTTGAGATAAAAAAAAAAAAAAAACACTTTTTTGTTTTATAAAAAAATATTATCTCGAACAGAAATCTAAACTCTTGGTTCGATTTTGTCTAGTTTAAACAATTCAAATCACATGTTTTGTGAGTGAAAAAAACAAATTCAATTTTTCAAAAGTTGCCAATTTAAAAAAATAAACTGAACTGAACGAAAACATTGTTTTAATAGATAGAAACTAGCACCTTTACAACAATAATATTCTTGATTTCATTTTTTTTTCTTTTGACAGGTTATGTAACCCACTTGAAAAGTGACTCGCAAAATAATATCAGTTGAATTAGGTATCAGTTTAGTTTATGAAAAAAAAAATGCTAAATCCTAGAACAAAGCCCCGTATGTCCTCTTGTTTGGGTACAACTTTTTGCTAAATTAAACCAAAAAACTTCTTGATAAATGAACAAACTTTTGAAAAATTTTCTATTTTTTATTTTAGCGAGTGAACGGCGCAGCAAAACGCCCAACATACTTCAGTCCAGCTCTAGCAACGCGAACCTGCAGAACAACTTTAAACAAAGTGGAGCGAATCCGCCACAACTGCGCTCAAAAACACCGACCACAGACCGCGTCCTCTTTCAGCATACCTTGTACGATTCAGGGCCAAAGGCCGCGCACACTCTGACCAACGACTACATTTACCTCAATGGTCAATCAAGCAACAAAAGTGTCAACGATCTTTACTCGACTGTAAACCGCAAGCCATTTGACCAAATTGACGCCCAAAAGCACATACCAATCTACGACTCGACCACAAATCTACAGCACCAACGAGTCCAGCAAAATTTGAACAAATTTCAACAAATTCAGAACAGCCAAAAAATGAACCCACTGATTTCCAATCGAAGCAAAACGCCAGGACCAGACATGATCTATTTTCGCAACAATTCGTCATCAAACGAAAATTTCAACCCTTATTCCAACTACGCCATCTCTTCCAAACTAGTCTCTCCAAATGTGAACACACTTGCCAATCGGTCCAAGACACCCACTGCAGACATGATGTACTATCCATCCAAAGCGAGCATTCACCAGCCGATGCGCCAGTCTTTCAACTTCATGGACTATCAGAATGAAGTGGAAAATGAGTTTGTCGAGTGTACCAATGAAGACTTGATTAGTCTGTTTAATAGAATGGACAAGAACTCGATTAGCATAACCAATGATGTAGATGGAAGCAATTACTTGGAAATGAGCATAGATCTGGCTCGGCAAGAGTCCGGATTCGGCTTTAGAATAGTGGGGGGCGAAGAGGAGGGATCACAGGTAGCAGTGGGGTACATTGTTCAAGGCGGTGCGGCTCATCTGGATAACCGCATAAGACCCAATGATGAAATTGTGATGATAGACAACCAGTGTGTCCTGGGTGCTACGCACAGGCGAGTTGTTCAGTTGATGACCATTGCTGGCCTCAATCGGCGCGTTAAACTGATGATTAGAAGAAAAATATCCCAGCAGCAATACCAAATGTTGATTAGTATGCAGCAGCAGAGGTCGAGACCGGCGGCCAACAGTAATTCGCCTTTGGGTCAAAAATATCCATTCACTATTACTTTGTTCCGCAATGGAAATGAAGGCTTTGGATTTGTTATCATTTCGACCATGAATAAAAATGGACCCTCTATCGGTAAGTTTGAGAAAATGCTTTTTTTTTTTTTGATTAATATGAAATAAAATTTGTTAATATTGACCAGTTTCTATGTCCAGATCACCTTGGATTGGTAAGACTAGTGCTGAACGAGTGGTTTTCATTTTGATTCTTGTTAATTGAGTAATAAATTAAAAGTAAAAAAAAAAAAGAAAAATTATGGGACTGATTTAGTTTATTGGAATTTTTTTTATCGAAAATTTTCATACAAAAAAATTGACACTTTTATAGAATTTATTTATTTATTTTTTTTCTGTACCGAGTTAGGGCTCCTTAAGAATAAATTATTAAATAAAAAATCAAAATAAAGTTAGATAAATTAAAATAAAATTTAAACAAAGTTAAAAAGGCAAAAATTGAAATAGGGTGTTACATGTGACACATGTTTACATAGTTGAAGCTTCAGGAAAAAAAGAGGAAATAGCAAAGTAGCAATTACACAATGGAGTTGGGTATTCGATATATCATGATTCGAAACCTTCTTTGTATTCCTCCACCAGTCTGACAACCAATGGAATGGAATGACTCAGTCCTGTCCCAACATATCTCTCACTCAACTCAAAAAGCCGATTCGAGACTGTTAGCAATTTAAGCTTATTAAAAGCCTCATGATGCACGATGTTGGAGCGAGTATCATATTTTGGCATTGTGAATTTTGGTACAAAAAACAAAAATAAAATATTGAAAATTCCAAAGCTAAAGTTCTGAAGGACCAAAACATGTTCTGTAAATTGTAGCAACTGATACATCCTTTGTACCACCACTTAAACTTGAATTAGATTTTTAATATAATGAAGTATCCCAAATTTACTGTTTTCTGACTTTTCAGAATCAGTATATTGGTGGTACAAAGGATGTATCAGTTGCTACAATTTACAGAACATGTTTTGGTCTTTCAAAACTTAAGCTTTGGAATATGTAATATTTTACTTTAGTTTTTTTGTACCAAATTTCACAATGCCTCATATTTTAACTTAAGAATAGGTCTGAATGCTGTATTCTGAATTGCTTGAAGTTTTTTGATATGATTTTCTGAAAATGAATTTAAGCAAAGAAAAGAATAGTCTAAGATTGATCCGACTAAAGATTTATATAAATTTCCTAGTGTGTTTTGATTGAGACCCCATTTTTTGTTTGACAATATCTTAGTAATATTTAGTCCTTTATTGCAGCATTCTTTAATTTTGTCTTCCAGAATATTAAAATTTAACTTAGAATCAAATTTAATACCAAGAACTTGATTTCTTTTCGGCACACTATTCTATTTCCATAAATTTTTAAGTTAAGATTATCACTCTCTTTTTTGTACTTAGAAAAGACTACTGAACAAGACTTTTCAACTGATATCTTCATTTTCCACTTAATAAGCCATTGCTTTAGTTCGTTGGTGTATTTATTTATATTTTTTTATGTTAGAAAATAAAATTCAAAAAAATTTTAAGTGAAAAAAAAAGTTTAAAATTAGGACAAAAATTAAAGTTTGAGTAATTTCAGAAGATAATTCAAATTTGATATGTTTAATTTTCAAACTCAAGATAAATGAATAGAGACTTAAGGATTTATCACGTAATAGAAAATAAAACAGAAATAAAATTTGCTAAAATTACGAAAAATAATTTTTTGGCTCTTTATTTTAAGTGATGCAATCAGAAATTTGAATACAAAAATAATAAATTTTCGAAAGAAATATAGGCATATAATAAATATTATATAATCTACGTTTTTTAAAACTGATGAAAAGATGAATTGGAAAAATCTAGATACGAAAATTAGATTTGGATGATAATTTGAACTAATGAATTACTCCAATTTAAAAAAACATGTTTAGACTTTAATGAAAAAAAGTTATTAAGATTTTGTTAAATTTTTTGAATTTAATTAAAAAAACGTATTATAAAGTTTAATCAGTTTTAAATATTAGGCATTGTTATACAAATAAAGCTTTAAAAAATACAATATTTCCACTCTAGTGACATGTACCAAGATCTGTATGTTTTATTTAGCCAACTTTGACTTATTAATCAGCAAAAAAAAAAATTCTAATAAATTTTACGGACTATGAGGATTATTGTTCAAATTAGCAAATAACTATTTATATGAATAATAAATTTATTTATTTGTTTTTCTGTGCAGAGCTGGAGCTCTTTTAGATTAAAAAAAATGAAAAAAATAAAGCTAAATAAATTAAAATATAACATAAAAGAAAATTAAAATAAACAAATTGTAAAAGTAGTAATTACAAACTCTGTAATCCAAACATGAGGGTTCAAACGAAGACTGTTGCCATTCGGACAATCCCGGGATTTTTTCCATATTTTCCATATATAAAAAAAAAATTTAAGTTTTATTTGTATTTAATCTCTTTTTTCCAGGCTATTTGAATGGAAAAATATAAATTATTGGAGATATATAAAAGAAATTGTCTGGATTGTGTAAAACTGAGTATTAAACATAGCAAAATTATAAAAAATCCCAAAAAAATATTAAAAATTAGTTCAGTTAATACAACTAGATTCTTAAAATCTTTGCGGTCATAAAGTTAGCGCTAAAAAATTAAAGCAAAGCAGAATAAAAAACAAAATAAATTGATAAATTTGGTATTTTGAAATTCAAAGACAAATTAAACAAAAAACCCTCCTTTTTTGATGAATTAAAATTAAAGTTAATAAAATATACTTAAAAAAATACTGCAAAGCGCAAAATACTTTGCTGCAACTTTTTTTCCTAAAAAAAAAATTTTCTCATGTTTTAATAAGACAAAAAATAAAATACCAATTTAATTAAGATTTAAATTAATTATTGGTTTAATTTACAAAAAAAAAAAAGAAAATAATGATTTTATTTAAAGTTAAAAAGGTGCAGCAAAGTATTTTGCGCTTTTTTTGCAGTATTTTTTTAAGTATATTTTATTAACTTTAATTTTAATTCACCAAAAAAGCAAGAATTTTTGTTCAATTTGTATTTGAATTTCACAATACCGACCAATTTAGCATAAAAATCAAAAAAATATTTTTATTTATTCAAAAAAAAAGTTTGAGTTAAAAATTCAATTTAAAGTAAATTCTAAGAATCCAAACATAGCACTAAATAAAATTGAAATAGTGAAAAAAAATTACTTAATTAACAAGAAGTTTTTTGTTACCTTATGATAGTTGACATAGAAAAAATCGGGTGTTATCTGCATGAAAAAGCTCATTAGACTAAATAAAACTTGATCAATTTACATTTTATTTAGGCAAAATTGTGGAGAACAGTCCAGCTGAACGATGCAAACGATTGAATGTGGGTGACAAAATATTGGCCGTAAATGGCATAAATATAACCCAAATGAGTCATATTGACATAGTTAAATTGATCAAAGAATCTGGAAATTCTATTACTCTGACCATTGGATCTGGCACGGATAATCAAAATTATTCGAACGAACCAAAACAATTGATGCAGTCTGACTCAGTGATAACCAATGTTGGAAGCATGAAAATGGAACAAAACTATCCAAGTCCCCAGTTCATCACTTCTCCAAGTCCAGGAAGACCTACCAAAGCAATAATAAACCAAAACGAATTTCACGTCATTGAGCTTAGGAAACAGCAATCGGGAGGCTTTGGTTTTAGCATCAGAGGCGGAAAAGAATTCAATATTCCTTTGTTCGTTCTGAAGCTAGCCGATTATGGTCCAGCAGCTCTTGACGGTCGGCTCCAAGTTGGCGACCAAATACTAGAAATAAATGGACACGAAGCATTCTCAATGACGCATAGTGAAGCTATTGAAATAATTAAATCTGGTGGAAATGCGGTTAACTTGGTAATTAGAAGAACCGGAATGCCTCCGCCATCAATCACAGACATAATCGCTGCCAATTCAACTGCCACTGTCGTGTCTGCTCAGCAGCAAGCTCAACCACAGCTTGTTCCATCGGTTTCCACAAACAATTTATCCAGCGATTTAAATTCAACTCATTTAAGACCAAAGTCACCCTATTTAAATCAGTCCTACCAAGTTCAATCGCAGCCTCAAGTTCAACATCAAGTTAAGCATTTCAGCTCTTCTGGCACTCTGATAAATAGAAATTTTTAAATGTAAAAAATAAAAAGCCGTTTTCTTTATTTTAATCATATTAATTGTAAATAGTTATTCTTTTCTCTTTTTTTTTAACTGTTTTTGTACGATTTTTTGGTTTAATCAAAATTGAGAGTAAATTATTAACATTATTGTTTATCTGCTTACTAAAACAAAGACTACTTGGAAACAAGAATCTATAAAGCTTAAAGCGGTTATTAGTGTTGGTTTGTATAAGCGGAATTTTTTTTTTTTCGATTAAATGTGGAGAAAATTAATTTTTTAATGATTAATTACAATTAAATAATTTTTTGATCTAGTTATATGATAGTTATTCAATTTTTCATTTGAAATTATTTTTTTTTTCTAAATAGTTATCTTAAAAATACAAAAAAATAAATAATAAAGTATTTTAAAAATAAATTTTTTTTTTTCATACTCCTATTTTTATCAGCATTTGCATTTATAATTTTTTATTCAAATCAAAGCATAGTGGTTATTTATTGGATTGGATTAATTAAATGAATTTTTAGAATTTTTTTTAATAATTTTTTGTTTAGTAGACAAGTGAAAATCAAATTTATTAATCATTTTAAAAATTTAAAATAATTTCAAGAAAAAAAATGGAAAAATTGTTAAATTAAATTTAGCTTAAAACTTATTCAGCTTTTTGTTCCTCCATAATAACTTAACTCTTTCTCTCAAATTGACTTTACCATGCTAATAAATTTTTAAACAAAAATTAATTAATTTCATTTTTATATTATATAACTATTAAATTTTTTTACTTTAATAAAAATTTTGGCTCCGTTTTTAGTAAAAATTTTCAAAATATAAAAATTCTTCATTTAAAATGTGCAAATTTCTCCAAATAGATTTAAAATGTGTTGCACTATTTTTTACAATTTAAGTTAATATTAAAAATTTTCTTTTTTACCTAAATTAAGGCAAAATTTTGTAAAAAAAGCGGTACACGGATTAATACCTTTTTTTAAACAAAATTTAAAAATAGAAATTTTTAAATTTTATTTTAAATTTAACCGATAGAATACTTTTTAATCGATTAAACACATGTTACGAAATCTTTAGGTTCAAACTTTTTAAATAATTTTCTAATCTTTGGTTTTAAAAGAAAGCCTTGTTAAATTTTTATTTTTAATGAATTTTTAAATTTTAACCTGTACTTTAATTAAATTTAACATTTATTTTTTGGTTTAAAAATAAAAAAATCTCTGTCCGATAAGCACTTGCTTTAGACTAAAAATTAATTTATTCAAAAAAATTAAAATTAAGATGCGAATTGTTCATCGAGTTTTGAAAAAAATGCAAAAATTAAAAACAATTTTCATTCATTTAAATAAAGCTAAAGATTCTAAAATTGAATATTTGAATTTGATATTTTTTTCAAAACCAATATGGAGCCATTATCGAAACGAATGCGATTAGCATTCGTTCCTCAGAATTTTACAATGTTTTGTGAGAACCAGGAAAATTTTATATTACTAAGGCCTCATCCATCAATTAATACAAATTCTGAGACTTCTAGCCAAATAAAGACTCCGGAAAAATCCAAATCATGCATCACGCCTGCAAAACCATTTTCAAGTCATAATTTGAACAACCGGGACTACTGTCTTGTTCAATTGGAAGACAAAAAATACTGTGTCTTGAGTCTAAGAATGGTCAAGAACCAAAAAAGCACTACAATTTCAATTAACAAAACCTATGACATCATGTTGGTTAACAAAATGATGAAAGGCGTTATACTTCATATAGGTACATATTCTGGCAGACTTTTCAGCCAAAAAATAATTTTTTTCCCAAGGTCACAAGTTCGATTGCTTTAATCGGATGAAACGCTTGCAGATTATGGCAGTAAAGGATGAAAATTTAACCAAACACGATAGCAAAAGTTTTGAGCATGAGTTGGAAAAAAAAGATAAAATTATTAAGAAGAAAGACGATGAGATAAACAAGTTAAATCAATCAATTGAAAATTATAAACGGATCATAGGTTTGAAGCATTCCCAAAAAAATTTGACAAAAATTAAATTTTTTGTTTATTTCAGACAAGGAAAATGTTAAAAGGATGAAAAAATTTTGTATTGACATTTTAGATTTTTACGAAAAAGAACCCGTTTGCTCAAAAGTGCCTCAAGCAAAAATTGAAAGTTCGGTTTGTTTGTCCGAAAATTATCCAAATGAACGAGTGAACATTTCAACAAAGCAAACAATGGATGAAGCTCTTAAAATCGCAGACAACAGCACTTTGGCTTTTAGGAAAGTGATCACAATAGTTTTCCCGGATGTTTTTTTGTGGGCCCAAAATTGTCGAAAATCAATGGTCGAAAAATATCCAGAAAGAATAATGGCATGCTTTGGTAATTATTTTTTTTTTAAATAAAAAAGATTTTTTTTAAATTTATTAAAAAATTAATTTTTTTTAAAATTATTATTAAAGATTTTGTACAAAAAAAATTTCCCGATTTTACTTTCAACACAGCTTGCTCAATAATGACAAAGATTTCCAGTAATAACAGGACCAAGTTAAAACAACTTGGCTATAGCATTATTAGCAAATATGACACTATGAATCAGACGTCAACTCATGAAATTTTTAAAATCAATTCAAACAATTCAAAAGAAGCAGGCAGAGATGTGACAAATGAAGAAAAAATAAGTTCAGCTAATTCAGCTGGTGTTGATGCATCATTTAAAAATAAAAGTCAATCAAAATGAACATGATAGTTTACTAAAAAAAATTAAAAACAACTTTTTCTTTATTTCAATGTTAAATTTAAAATTAATTTATTATTAGCGGCTTCGTTTTTTGTTGTTGTTCGGAGTAAATACAAATTGTTATTTTTTGCTTTTTTTGATTGCCAAATTTTGTTTTTTCCAATAATACATTTGTGATAATTTTCTATTAAATGTAGCAGTAATTACTTTAAAAAATAAATTTTTTTTGCTTAAAATATCTGACTAGTGTTTGTTTAAACCTGATCACATGACTAAACAAAATTAGAAAAAAAAAAATTATAATGTTGGCAAACGATTTTAAAACTAATTAAATATTATACCAATTTAGTTGAAATACCTTAAACGTGATCTTTACATAAGAAATGAGTAAATGAAAAAAGAAAAAAAAAAATTCACTTCTTCTCATCAAAATGTTCGACAAAATAAAGCAAAAAATGAGCAAAATCGAAAAAACAATGAGGATTTATGTCTTTTTTAGTATCATTGATTTGACTGTGGGATCACTGGGCATGCTCTTGTACGGCATTTTCACAGCTACATACGGTCCTGTTTGGGTTCGCAATCAATACATCGGACTGTGGCTACTGACCATACTATTTTTTTACTCGATTCAATCGCTGTACCTCGAGCTAAGGACCTGGTCGACAAAATTTGGCTATTTCCTTGATGTTGTCTATTTTTCCATCAGTGTGATCTTGACATTAATTTTGGCAATATTCTACTGCATACCACCTAGAATAGATGGTTTGATATGGGCCTTTTACATATTCGCTGTCAATCTAACCAATGTTGCCATACTTTTTTTAAAAAGACATCATTTAAATAATTTGGCAAGACCAGAATCCAAAGACTTCCAATATGTGATCATGCAGATAGTTAAAGTTTTAAATTTTCTTCTAAGAGTAATATTTCTGGTGGTCATTTGTTTTTTAATCAATGGTGCATCACAGGAAGCTATTGGAAAATCAAGATATCCATCAAGAGGAAAATTTGTCGACCTGAAAATTTCCGATTCCGATTCTAAAACTGTCAAATTTCACTTTTTGTGCGACGGTCCTTCCTCAAACAAACCACTATTTCTGTTCGAAGGCTCAGCAAGTCACGGTCTGGCTGACTATCTAAGTATCCAAAGACTGCTTAAGCAAAATAGTAGGCGTTCTTGCATATGGGACAAGCCCGGACTGGGCTACAGTGACTATTTGTTAACTGATATAAAAAGTCATTATCAATTGTATGACAATTTAATCAATTCACTAGGTGAATCGGGGCCGTACCATTTTGTCGGATGGGGTGGCGGAGGTTCTTTAATTTATGAATATGCATTCAATCATCCAGAAAAATTTGAGTCTATCATTTTTATAGATGCTGCTCCAAACGATGTAGAAATTCAAATAAGGAAAAAAATTAAAAATTGGAGCGATGCACAGGCAGAAGATTACAAAAATTCGCTGTATTCTGAGCGAAAAGCTACATTTGGTGCTATAAATGGCCTTGGAGTTCCATTTGGTCTAATGGCACCGTTCAGCCCTAACTATGAGCCATTTTTTCCTGAACTATCTGATGAAGTAAAGTGGTATTTTTTGACAGAAAAAACTTGGATAACTCAAGAATACTTTTTAAAATCAGCTCTTACAGGCAAAGATGTGTTTAGCACCTATAAAATAAATCAATCAATACCTATTAATGTAATAACGACAGTGAAAAGTGATGATCAAATTAGAGAAAAATGTAGAAAAAATGGGTATTCAGTTGATTCCGAAAAATGCAAATATGATCTTGATTTCAATAGGGAGCTGATTGTCATTCGAAAAAGCCTAAAAGATTTAAGTTCGAACGGAAAGTTATTTGAATGTAGCGATGATGAATGTGATTTAGGATTTTATGTTGGTAAAGGTGCCAATTATACTGTTGATAAGTTGCTTCAAATTTGAAAATTTTAAATTAGGTTACCTCATTTTTAAATATTTTTTATTATTAAAATTTTGGTTTTATCCATTAAAAATGATCATAATAAATTTTTAGAAAAATTTGAGTTTTAAATTAAAATTTAGGCTCAGACTTGTCGGCCTACTTGTCGAAATTTATGCCAGTTTATTTTACTTGTAAACCTTTAATCTAAATGTTTAAAAAAAAAAGAATAATAAAATTTGGTGTAAGAATTAATCTTAAGTTAAATAAAAGAAATTTCTAAATGATAATAAATATTTTTAAAATGAAATTTAACATTTATCTTATCAGCTAAGATATAATTTTACAAAAAAAATTTTATCGCAAAATTTTTTCTAAAATCTCCAAAAAATAAACAAAAAAAATAATTCACTCAGACCTGGAAGGTTTTCAGGTCCATTTTAATTTAATATCACAGGGAAAAAGAATAAAATTTCTTTTTTTTGTATTTGATTAATTATTTTATCCAGATTTTAACTGCAGTTAAAAAACATTATTAGACTTAAGATAATAAAAACTTCTAAATAATTAAAATGGATAATAGCTAATTGGCAAAATGTTTAAACATATATTTATTCGAATAAATATTTTCACAAAAAGCATATTCATTGAAATCATTTTTATATAAGAATGTGCAATATTTTTGCTGCGGTCCCTACGTCACCTTTCAACATTTCTGCCGAAACGCCCTCAATAAGGGAACATATTTATTCGGGCTCATCCAGTTACTGAAATGGGCTCATTACTAATTAACAATAATTACTAATTTGGTCTCATGATATAATTAAAATGAATCACTTTTTATTTTTTCGATATAAATGATTACTATTCATGTCCTCAACTCATTTTCGGTCTCAATTATTACTTTAATGAACTTATTAATTACTGATTAATATGCATAGATTAATTTAAGTGAATCAGATTAAAATAAAAAAATTTCTATTTTTGACTATCTGGATTAGATCCTTTTTAGACTCTAGGACATTTAAGGTAAATGTGAATGACCATCTGAGTGAAGAATATCAAATAACTGCAGGTGTTCCTCAAGGCTCAGTAATTAGTCCTCTTTTATTTAGTATATTAATGACATCCCCAAAAGAAATAAAACAAATAATGAATACTCTCTGCTTTTCGCAGATGATCTAGTTACATTCTTCATTCATAACAAAAAGGGGAACCTAGAAAATAAGATTAATAAATACACCAACGAACTAGAACTATGGCTTATTAAATGGAAAATGAAGATATCAGTTGAAAAGTCGTGTTCAGTAGTCTTTTCTAGGTACAATAAAGAGAGTGATAATCTAAACTTAAAAATTTATGGAAACAGAATAGTGAGCCAAAAAGAAATCAAGTTTCTTGGTATTAAATTTGATTCTTAGTTAAACTTTAATATACTGGTAGACGAAATTAAAGAACGCTGCAATAAAAGACTAAATATTATTAAGATATTGTCAAACAAAAAATGGGGTCTCAATCAAAACACACTAGGAAATTTATATAAATCTTTAGTCGGATCAATCTTAGACTATTCTTTTCTTTGCTTAAATTCATTTTCAGAAAATAATATCAAAAAACTACAAGCAATTCAGAATACAGCAGTCAGGTCTATTCTTAAGTTAAAATATGATACTCACTCCAACATCGTGCATCGTGAGGCTTTTAATAAACTAAAATTCCTAACAGTCTCGAATCGGCTTTTTGAATTGAGTGAGAGATATGTTGGGACAGGACTGAGTCATTCTATTCCATTGGTTGTAAGACTGGTGAAGGAATACAAAGAAGGTTTCGAATCATGATATATCGAATACCCAACTCCATTGTGTAATTGCTACTTTACTATTTCTTCTTTTTTTCCTGAAACTTGAACTTTTCAAACATGTGCCACATGTAACAATCTTTTCCAATTTATGTCTTTTCATCTTTCATCTTTTAGCTTATTTACTTTATTTTGATTCTTTTTTTTATTTCATTTTATTAACTTTAATTTTATTTTTATTTTATTTCATTTTTATTTTATTTTATTTTTTTTTTATTTTACTTTTTAACTTATTCTGAAGGAGCTTTAGCTCGGTACAGAAAACAAATAAATAAAAATATAATAATTTTTAAAATATTGAAAAAAAAAATAAAAAAAAATATTGAACTTCCTTTTGAGCTCTTCTTTGAAGGATGGAAGGAGCCTAAGGATATTTATAATAGGAAGTGATCTCAAAGCGAAGACAAAATTTTAGGTTGTTTGAGAGAAAATGAGAATGGTCTTATCGTAGAAAAAATTCTTAACAAGCTCAGCATCTTTGTAATTAATGATAAGAATCCAACATATAATAAATTTAAAACGGAATTTTTTGAAGTCCTTGATATTTTTTTTAATCCCTTCTTCACTCTCAGATAGAGTTATATTAATTCAATAAAATATCTCTCAAATAGAAATGGGATCTAAAGCCAAAAAAATTAGGTAGTCTTTACAAATCTTTGATAGAATTCGGTCGAATCTTGGATTAATCTTTTCCTTTTTTAAATTCATACTCAGAAACTAACATCAAAAAAATACAAGTCATTCAAAATTCGTCAGTTCGAACTATTTTGAAGCTCAAATATGATACCCACTCCTATATTATACACCAAGAGACCTTCAATAAGCTATATATATTAACAGTTTCAAATCGGTCGTCAGACTGGTAGAAGAATATAGAGATGGTTTTGAATGAAACAAACCAACTCTATTGTGTAATTGCTATCTAGTAATTTCTTCTTTTTTTAAATGAACTATCAAATATTTAAAAATGCCTTACCTCTAGTTATTTCAACATATCGTTTTTAATTTTCGTTTTTAGTTTTTAATTTTTAACTTATTTATTACTTTATAAAATTATTAAAAAAATTTATTTATTTATTTCATTTAAAGATAAACAAATATTAAAATAAAATTTTTTACCGTTTAAGTCATTTCGTAGCTCTTATTTATTAATTTTTGCGGCCAAAAATTATTAATAAATGAGTCCAAAGTAGTAATTATATATCCGATAATTAATTAATTATTGAGTCCAAAATAATTATGAGGCCGTTTCAGTAATAGAATGAACCCATTTAATATTATCCCTTTTTTAAGTAATGTAAATATTAGGAAAAGTACCTATATTTTTTTTTCAAAAGATGATTTTACGTGTAAAATTAGCTAGGTAATTTAGTGAAGAACCAGGAAAGACGCTTTGATTTTATGAAAAAAATTACTCCGGTATAATGAATAAAATAAAAAGGAATTTTTTAAAGCTTCTTTTAAAGAGCGCCCAGCTTGTGTTAAAATTAGCAAAAGAGCATTTTATGATTATTATACATAAGAGGCGGTTGCTTTATAAAAAAAAATTTTTTCTATTAATTACTCAATTTAACAATAGTTGAGTTAGCCAAACTGGTGCCTGCGCACAAATCTTTCAATGAATGCTGAAAAAAAAGCAGAAAGATGCTTTTGGGCTGAATAGAGAATCTAGAGGACCTTGACGTCGCCGATGTTGCTTTGGTATTATGCAGACTTGTTTATAAATCACAGTTTTAAGTCTAAGTAACAAAAATTTAAGTCAAAGTTATGACTTGCACAAAAATTTTTATCAATATCTGCTTCATTTGGACCAGTTGAAAGAATTTTTTTATATTCTGGTTACATTAACAGACCACATAGGTCAAGATTAACAGCCAGGAATTTGGAAGCAACTACTTTATTGGTATCAAATATGGATTTATTAAATCATTGACTTGACTTAAAAAAAAAAAAAAATAAGTCATTGACTTGACTTGACTTGAGACTTGTGACTTAAAAATTAGTCTGGTATTATGCAATGAGAACCACATCAAGGAAAATACCATTGAACTGAATTGAAAAACTAGATTTGTTGAGTTTGAAATTAAAACCTTGAAAAAAGTTCTTTTCAAGAATTCGATGCACCAGTCGAAATCTTGAATTCGTAGACAGCTTCACATTTCCAGGAATTGTAATTAGCAAAAATTGAGGCTTAGAAGAAGATATCTTAAACAGACTGACGAAGGCCACAACTTTAAGTTTCAGTCTGAGGACTAAATTACATCTTTATGATATTCTTGTTAAATCTGGACTGTTTTATGGATCCGAATTAAATTTGGTCAAAAGTCAAAATGGTGAAAAATCATTTGCAGAATGAAAAAAAATTTATATACTTATGTCAAAGTCAGACTTTGACTTTAATAAAGAGTTGTTTAAAAGTCACAAGTTGGAAAATTTTTTTAAATACAAGTCAAGACTTTGAATTAATTTTCTTTTTGAAAATTAAGAAATTTTCTTTTTGCTTTTTGACAAACTAGAAGAAAAAAATGATAAGAAACCTGTTCGGTATTTTTCTAGCATTTTGACATCCGAAAGAACAGAATGACTGCACTAATATACCTCTCACTAAACTCAAAATGTGATTGATCATTGATTTTCAAAAGCTTTCAATTTATAATTTATTTTAAAATATTAAAACTCAACATTGCTTAATTATAATTTTAGATATTTTATTTTAGTTTTTATTTAAAAAAAAAATACTAAAAAAACTTTAAGTTTGTACTTTAGTAGAACGAAAAAAAATCAAAAAAACAAAATTTTATTTTCGACTTTATCATAGCATATAAGATCATCTTCTTGGCTAAGATCAATTCTATTGTACTTGGCCAAGTCGTTATTTACAAAAACCTTGAGCAAATTTCCGCATGAATCATAATATTTTACTTCATTGGCAGGCTCATACAATTTGACCAAAATATTTGACAAATTGTCAATGCGTATCATTTTAGAAAAGTAATTAAAGTCAAAATTTATCACTCCTGTTAGCCTTCCATTGGAGCGATCTAAAATTTTTATGAAATGCTTCAGCTCTTGTTTGTCAAAATAATAAATCAAAAAAAGGCTTTTAGATGATTCGATCAATATTCCATTTTCAAAATAAAATGGTTCATTTTCAAGCTTTATTTGGCCAATTTTTGACATCAAGTTGAGGCCAAAATCAAATATTAAACACTTATTATCTGATGCATGCCAACAAATAATCTCATTTTCCAACAGTGAACAAAGTATTAAATTATAATCCAAGTATATTGATTCCAATAAAACTAGATTATCTTTATAAATGCTCAAAATATTCTCATTTTTTAGCGGATCGTTGAACAAACAAACAATCTTGGAGTTGTGTGACAACACATTTCTGTAGACTAAATTTGAGTCAACTTTAATCGAGTAGACCTCTTGGCATTTGTTGCTGTATATTTTGAAATAAGTGGCGCCGTCGTTTGTTCTCAGATAAACAAAAAACCTATTCTGCGACAAAATAAGTATGCGGACATTAAAAAACCTGATCAGTTCTTCATTTAGTTGTATTTGGTGAGTGCACTGATTTAAAAAGTCAAAATAATTGAATTTTTTTAGTAAATAGAAGTTATTTTTGTATTTTAAATTTCCTAAAATTATACCAGCTTCGTCGAGTCTTAGATGACTGGGAACAAAGTTGTCCAGAAAAAAGTTTTTGTGTGAACCTGTTGGCAAACAAGCGTTTAGAAGGTGTTGGTGAATCATGAATAGAAGATAATGGCGAATTTTGTTCAAAACTTTACGTATGTCAAGCTCTGCTTTGGCAATTTTTTGGTTTACAATTTTCTTCAGATCATCAAAATGAGTTGTTTTTTCATTTTTGAGTTGAGTACAAGTTTGATCGAAGTTGTTGAAAAAAATGTCCAATTGTGCAAAATGTGACTGGATTGTATCATCTAAAGTATCATCCATTAGTTCGATGTTCCTTGGCTTCAAAAGAGTCATACCTAAATTAAAATGGCGTGATTTTATAGGTATAATGTTGTCGATTGAATAATTATGAATGAAATTATTCAAGCATTTAAAATTTGAACAAATTACGCAATTTTTTTAGAATTGGTTTTGTTTAATTATCAGAATTTCGATAAAGTCAAACTATCCGCCAAAATCTTAGATTTAGTGATTTGAATTTTGTGATCAAGTTTTGAATTTTAAGTTTGTAAACGAAAATTCTAGATGGTAAAGTTTGTTTCTATTGAGATAAATAAATGCTTAAAACTCTGATAAAAAGTGGTATGTACACATATACATAGCCTTTTAGACACCTTTAAAATATTGTCATCATTTACATTCTTTTAAATCAACACTTCCATCATTGATTTAAATATTAGCTAAATATTTAAAATAAACAACATAACTTAGGAGAGTTGCTAGTACAACTAAAAAATTACTTTTTTTTTTTTTTAAATGAAAAAAAATTAACAAAAGATAAAAAATACTAATTGAAGCTCTTTTTCTTAAACAACAGATAGCTAAAAATTAAAAATAAAAATTTAAAAGTATTTTAATTTTATTGATTACTAGAATTTTTTATTGGATACTTTAGACAAATATTTTAATTTTTTACATGATGTTGAAAAATTCGAAAATTAATCACATATTTAGAAAATTTTTGATTATTTAAACCATTTTACATTGATTATGTTCTTTTTTATATGTTTGATTGAATCTAAAAGTCAAAATAAAGTTTTAATGATTAACCAAATATTTTTTATTAAAAATGAAAAGTTTAATCAAAAAATTCAATTATTTAAGCATTTTTTTGGACCATAATAAACTATAACCAGAAAAAAAGTAAAAAGTGCCACAATTTTAAATTAAAAAAATTTGCCATATCTATTTAATTGGCATAATACGGATCAATAAATACCTTAATGAATTAGAGAACTGGCTTTGCAAGTGGAAAATGCAGATATCAGTTGAAAAGTTTTGTTCGATGGTCTTTTCAAAATAAAAAAAGAAAAATGCTAATTAATATTAGCCTTAAAACTGGTGTGAATAAAATTTGAAATTTAAAAATTAAAAAGGAACCATTTTTTTTGGTAAAAATTTCGATTCTAAATTAAATTTTAATTCAATGATAAATGAAATTAAAGAACGTTGTAATTCAAGGATAAATATATTAAAGATTTTGTCAAACAAAAAATGGGCTTTAAATTTTAAAACTTTAGGAAACCTTTATAAAGCTCTAGTTGGATCCAACTCTTTCTCAGAAACTAATATTAATATAAAAAAATGAATCCTAATTTAAGCGATTCGGTATTTTCTAAAACTAAAATACAACACTCTTTCCAACATTTACATCATGAGGCGTTAAAAAAATTTAAAATACTAATAGTCTCGAATCAACTTTTTAAGTTGGGTGAAAGATATGTTAGGACAATACTGAGTAATTCTATTCCATTGATTGTCAGACTATGGAGGAACGTATTTCACTTCAAGATATATCGAATACCCGGCTTCATCATCTAATTTCTTCCTTACTATTTCTTCTTTTTCTGAATCTAAAAAATTTACATCCTCAACTTTCTGATCTAGTATCTGATAAAGAAAAGAAAGGAATCAAAGAAGAAACTCAGCATCGAACCAAATGAATTAACTCAGGTAATTGATTATAATTAAAGCAGATTCTAAAATATCAAAAAATGTAAAATTTGTGCGATTGAAAAAAATGAAATTCCTTTTTTGTGTGAATAATTGTAAGCAATAGTTTTTTTTTTTTTGATTATTTTTTTGTACTTCTTCAGATTATTTATTTATTTATTTATTTATCTGTATGGAGCTAAAGCTCCTTTAGATTGAAAAAAATTAAAGTTAAATATGATAAAATAAGTAAAAAAAAAACTAAATGGAATAGAGGGTGTCACTTTTATATTAAATTTATGGTAATTTTAGACGAAATATGGTTTAAAATTAAATTTTAAATTATTTGTTATGTAACTAAATTAGTAGAAAAAAACTGAATGTTTTCAAATTTATTAAATTCATCGATGTTTTACTAAATATGTAGTATGGTTTACTATTTTTGTGGTTAGATAATATTATTGCTCTTTTTTATCGAGTGTCAATTTACTGATTAGAAATCAATAATTAATTCAGTAGAATTCTATCATTTGAAACGAAAAGATTTTATCTAAAAGCTTTCCAATTTCTAAAGTATACAGTGGTTCTTGCTAAAATGAAATGGTCCGTTCCCGAAAAGGAATGGAATGGGGACGCATTCCATAAAAAACCATTCCCGTTCCGTTCCATTTCCGTTCCATTTCCATTCCAATTCCATTCCATTCCATTCCACCCGTTCCAACCGTTCCATTCCATTCCAACCGTTCCATTCCATTCCAACCGTTCCATTCCGTTCCAACCGTTCCATTCCATTCCAACCGTTCCATTCCATTCCAACCGTTCCATTCCATTCCAACCGTTCCATTCCATTCCAACCGTTCCATTCCATTCCATCCGTTCCATTCGTTTCATCCGTTCCATTCGTTTCATCTGAACGTTTGAAATGGAATGGAACGGATGGAATGGATGGAATGGAATGGAACGGTTGGAACGGGTGGAATGGAATGGTTGGAATGGAATGGAATGGATGGAATGGATGGAACGGTTGGAATGGAATGGAATGGTTAGAATGGAATGGAATGGAACGGATGGAACGGTTGGAACGGGTGGAATGGAATGGAAATGGTTAGAATGGAATGGAATGGAACGGATGGAACGGTTGGAACGGGTGGAATGGAATGGATGGAATGGATGGAACGGTTGGAATGGAATGGAATTGGAATGGAAATGGAACGGAAATGGAACGGAACGGGAATGGTTTTTTATGGAATGCGTCCCCATTCCATTCCTTTTCGGGAACGGACCATTTCATTTTAGCAAGAACCACTGTATTTTCAATCAAAATATTCAATTTAATATTGATCGAAGCCTTTTGTGAAGAATAGTGGCATTCGAAAGCAAAATTTTGAATTAAACAAAAAAATAATCTACAAATACTAATAATATTCTCTAATTTTAAAAAAAGGCAGGGAGAGAAATGTCAATAATCTTTTTGTCAATACTAACTTGTAAATTATATTAAATATTTGTAATTTAAATTAAATAATTGTGAATTAAATTAATTTATTGTATATTAAAGCTATAAATAAGGATTTTGTCTTTTTTAAAAAAATATTTGTCAATATATAAAAGTAAATGCAAATTAACTATTAAATAATTCTCAATAATATCTGTACTATAAGTAAATATCCCATCCCATTGCTTTTCATCGAGATATTTGAAATGATTTGTAATGATTTGAAATGATTGATAAGAAAAAGAAAAGCTTATATACGAAAAAAAATGGATATTCCAAATCTTGAACAGGAATAAACACAATCATCTAGTTCAGCTCAAGTCCGAAATCCTAAATATTGTAAGTTTTAAACTTTATTTTAAATTTCTCTTAATTTCAAATTTAAGTCGAAATGTTGGCATTCTAAAGAATTTTTACAAATTTGTTTAGAATGGTTGTAAGTTTCTTCTAGTTGGCTCATGCGATAGAGGAAAAAAGTTCTGTTCTTGTAGAATTGCTGTGACAAAGTACGAAAAAAATAAAAATTTTCTTTACTTGACAAATATTTTTTCACAACTATATTTTTTAAATTGACAAAAATAAACAATAACAAAACATTTATTTAAATGAAGTTTATTTTTTCAAATTGATTCCTGTATAGCTGACGAATTATCTAGTTTTAATTGACATTTATAAATATTAATTGAAAAAATATCATTTTGTCTTAAAAAAATTGTTTGACTAATTTCTAATATTTTTTAATATTAATATTTTTGAATTTTTTGACTAAAGTTGGTACAGTAAAAAATCAATAAAAATTTAGCAGAAATTAATCAAAATTTATAATTAGCTATTTAAAATCTAAAAAAAAATGAAAAAAAAATCCAAGTTTAAAAAATATTTCAACTAAACATTTTAAGACAAATGATGACCTTAATTAAAAGAGAGGTGATATGATTTAGCCTTATACACACACAGGTACCTCTGTGTCACAGCTATATTTTCTACTGTTACTTTTTAAAAAGGATTTGGACAAATGTAGACCAAAAAGTATTTTGGTTTAGAAAATATTTCATAATGTTTATGTTTAGGTTTAGAAAAATATTTTAAAATTTTTAAACAAATTTCCGTTTATTTGTGAAACTATGATGAAAAATTAAATAAATCCATACTAAAAAGATCAATATATTGCGTAAGATAAATATCGAGGGATAAAAAAAAAACTCTAAAAGAATCACAGCCAAAATAAACCATAGTTCCTTTTTGTCTTGATTTCATGTTTGCAATAAAAAATCAGCTTAAAAAAAAACATGCAATTTAAATGAAATTAAAAACGATTTTAAAAAAATCTCAGCTGCAAAAGTTATTTATTTTCTCCAAAATGTTTGGTAAAAAAACAATTACCATTTTTTTATTTATTTCAGAAATTTCAAAGGTAACTATTATTTCCAAATTTGCATTCTTATTTAATTCACTCGGTTTAGCTTGTTGGGGGCAAAACTTGTAAATTCTATCCAAGCTATCCAGAATACGGAAATGTTTACTCAGTAGAGTATGAATTTTTTAATATTTTACGGTATAATTTTAAACTCTAAGACAAAGGTGCTATTTGGATTGCTGTCCAATTCAATTTCCAAAAACTGCTCAAAGTGCATGTTGTGATAGATCCCTATCTTGGCATTGGATTGTGTACTTACTTTTTTAAAATAAATATTTAATAAAATTTTATATTATCAACCAAAAGACTGCCGTGTTTTGTTGGGCTATCTATTGTGGCCATAGTAGTAATTGGGGTATGCATGTATTTAATAACTAGAAAAATTAAAATTCAACCATTAGGTAAAAAATTAAGTATATTTGACCCCTAAATTTATTTTTGCTCCAATGTTAAATTTAGAAGCAGCACAATCCAATGCTAAACAAGATGTTAATAGCAGAAATAGAGTTTCCAAATGTTCCGACCCTTTTATGATAAATCCAATACCTACATACCAAATACAAACCCAAGATCAAGAAGTAATGCCCTATATCCCAAACAGTACGATCATTTCTAACCGTGGATTTTACATTCAAAATGAGAATATCTATTAAAACTAATTAATAATTAATAATAAATTTACTTTTTTTATGAATCTTTCGGACAAAGCGTCTCTTTAAGCTTGTTTAGCTGCGTATTTGAAGAGAAATTATAATTTAAAAAATTGATCAATAAAAACTTTTGAAATATCTAAGTTTTTAATTTCAGAAATTGCTTAAAAATTTTCAATTTCAAAACACAAAACGATTTTTTTGATCTTTGATTAATGAATCTTAGGGTAAATTTCAAATATTGAACGGAATCAAAAAATTAAAATAACCGATTTATTCAATTTATTGCTCAATCGGAAGCATGAAACCCAAATCCGCATTTAAAATTACCTTTTAAAATTAAAAATTGATGCCAATCTAGATGAATCAAGCTCTCTTTGAAAAGGAAACAAATACGTCAATAATATTTTCTCAATCGTTAAACCCATAATACTTCAATTTTTATTACCGTAAACCTTTGTCCACTACTCCAAGAACAAACCCCAAATCTTGACTTTGTTCTATATGGAACTAATACCATCTAAACCATGTTATAACAATTTTTTTTATTTTATTTGGAACAAACCCCAAATCTTGCTTTTACACTAAGAGTAAGCGCGAAAGTTCGCTTTTATTCTTAGATAATCTTTGATTATGTTCTAGAACAAACTTAAAGAATTCTTGAACAAATTTTGAAAATAAAAAAAATTAAAAAATTAAGGTTTTTTCTAATTTTGGTATTAATTCTAAGAGTAAAAGTTAAAAAAAAAATTCGATTTAAATACATAAAATACAGTTTTGAAAAAATTATCGATGCTATTGTCTAATTATTATAACATTTTCGTCACGAGGTAGCCTTTTTCTACCTCTTTTTTTTGGTGTCATATTATTTGACCCTAAAGTGATTTGGGATTGAGTTTGGTTCGGTTGTGGGTTCAACTCTGTAAGAGGGTTTCGATGAACAGGTTGCAGCCTTGTTGAATTTGACGTACAAAATTAGAATAAACCTTAATTTTTTAATTTTTTTTAATTTTTTTTATTTTCAAAATTTGTTCAAGAATTCTTTAAGTTTGTTCTAGAACATATTCAAAGATTATCTAAGAATAAAAGCGAACTTTCGCGCTTACTCTTAGTGTAAAAACAAGATTTGGGGTTTGTTCCAAATAAAATTAAAAAAATTGCTATAACATGGTTTAGATGGTATTAGTTCCATATAGAACAAAGTCAAGATTTGGGGTTTGTTCTTGGAGTAGTGGGCAAAGGTTTACGGTAATTAATAAAATAAATTAGAAAATAATTAATTTTTTTGTTAAGTAAAAAAGTAAATAATTTAAATCTAAGCTCATTTTATTGTTATTTTACGCAAAGATATTTAACAGTTTAATGCAATAATTGATTATACAAAAAAATAAAAGTAAATAATTAAATAATATTGATAAAATGTAATTAACTAAAAAATAAAACTTTAAAATGTTAATACTTAGAAAAAATAAATCTTAAAATTTTCTCAGAACAAAGTTAAAACTAACGTTTATTTAATTTTAAGATTTTTTAAAACTGGAACGCATTTTATTTTATTGTTTACTTAATTTATTGTCCCCTGATTTAACAATAATACTAAAACTAATAATTATATTGATACTGTTGATTGCCTGGAGGATTTGTTATACCATTTGAAGTGTCATCAAAACCAAGCATCGAATTTGTGTTCTCATCCTGGTTAATGGAATCCGATTTTACTGAATTCTGGTTGAAAATTCCCGAATTGTTTGGTGTCAAGCTAGATTGAGTGCTATTCAAATGCGCTTTTTGTATGTGATAAGTCAAGCCTGGCTTGGTCTTGTATTTAATTCCACATCTATCGCACACAAAAGGCTTCTCGTCAGCTAAATTAATAGCATCGCCTTTTTTTCTTGATTTAGAACCCTTAACAATATTTAAATTTAAAAAAAATCAATTTAATTACAGTGCCGATTTGACAAGTGGAGTTCTGGTAATTTTACGTAAATTTACGGAAAATTACCAGAAATGCACTTGTCAAATAGGCATTAACAAATAAAAGAAAAAAAAATTGTCAACTTTTTTCTTTTTTTTCCTGCTTTCTTCGTAGTCGTTGTCATCCGAGTCATCATTTTCTTCAAAATCAAGATTTTCATCATGGAATATGTTTGAAATGGTTGCAATCTGTGAGTCTTCGTTATCTGTTTCTTGCTTCAAATATTGATTTAGAGATGAGTTTGAGATGCCATTGTCGAGTAAGAAATTATTTTCTTCGTTCTGATTTTTTATACCACTAGAAAAAGAGTAGCCATCATTAGGGTAAATGATGTACCGTTTACGCTTAAGCCAACTTCGAATGGGATATTCAATAATGTAATTTTTTTCTGAATCCTGAAACGTTTTTCTTTGATACCTTGAAACTGAGAATGCATCTTTGGTTTGAGTGATTCTGGTTTGGCTATCAAAAAATGGCGCCCTTGCCTTGCGATCCTTGGTCAAGCTTTGGTTAAAAGAAAAAGAAGCTAACAACGCTTCTCTGTAAACTTTTTCATTTCTTTTAAATTAAATTCAATTAAATCGATTGAAGCTAAGAGCATAAATTAAATTTTACCCTTTTACTTTAACCATGTCATCTTGGGGATCTGGTTTGCACTCGGTCTCTTGAATCGGGTCCATTTTTATGTTGATTTTATATCTTTTTGGCTAGCGGTGTATTTTCATTTAAGATAATTTTGTGCGTTTTTTGTGATTGTGAATAAAAAAAATTATATGCTAATAGTTTCATTAAAAATAATTTCTAGGAAATTTTATTTTTTCATTCCCCTCTTGATGCCTTAGATTATGAAAAATAAACTTAACTTTTAATTTAAAGATTGTTTTTAATTTTTAGCTTAGTAGCTTATCAACATTTACAGGACAAGAAAACAATTTTAAAAAATAGTCTGCTATTATTCCTTTTGCTTTAAAAATTTTAATTAAAAAGAATTCTTCACTAACCAAAATACAAACTACAATAAAATTAATACTTTGAAAAAAAAAAATATGTGTTTTTTGCAAAAAAGCGTCAAAAAACCAAAAGAATTTTATGAATACTTTTATACTAAATTTTAATAAACCAGAAAAATTATTAAAACAAAAACCCTTTTACAAAAATAGATTTTTTTAATGTGACCATATAAACTTTAGATTTTTAGATTTATCTATGCATGATATAATAATATTGGGAATTAACTGAGTAAAAGGAATTTTTTACCTTTATTGGAGAAAATTCAGATAATTTTAGGAATAGTTTCTTAGAAACACTGTAAATACAATTTTCAAATAATAAAAAAATTAATGATTTTTTTATATACTTTAAAATTTTAAAGTATAATATTTTAATATTCAAAAAAATTATCAAAAAATTACTCAAATTTAAGTAAAATCCATTAACTATTTAACTGCGAATATTCGGTGCTGCCATTTTAAATTTTTTAAGATAATATTTTTAAGTGTTTCAAAATACATTGAAACAATAAAAAACCGAATGGTTATTAGGTTTTGAGAAATTCAGAACGAAAGAAGAGAAAAAATTTTGAAAAATCTAAATACTTTTTTTCTTGAATTTCTTAATTAGTATTGTTTATGCAACATGATGCAACAAACATGGTTACATCAGCTGTCAGAGTCTGGTAAAGATATGAATTTTTTTATGAAAATTCTAAAAATCAAAAGTAAATGTCAAAATTGAAAGTCAAATTTTACTTGGACTTTTTTCAAGCTCAAGATTTTTATCTTTTTGTCATGTTGTCTTTTAAATGAATTTTGCAAAACCGTAAAAAAACTCAAAAAATTAAAAATAAATAGAATTTATCAAATTAATTAAAAAAATTAAAAAAATCAGAATCAATTTTTTTTTAATTTTCAAATTATAAAAATTAATAAAAACAAACATTTAAAATCGGGTCATATCGACTATGGGATCAAGTGTTCACAACAAAATGTGATGATTGGTATCATGTCATAATGTTGATTTCATTTTTGTGTTCAAAAGGGACCAATTGCGATCAAAGATTTATTGATTTTAAAAAAAGGTTCACTTTGAAGTTTATTAATATTTATTAATATAAAAAAAAGTTTTTCAATCTCGATTATAAAAATTAATTTTAAAAAATTGTATGTTATTTATGTTTCCTAGAAATATTCAATTTCACAAATTTACAACTCCTTTTTCTTTCTTCATAAAATCAACTAATTTTTTTAGATTTAGTAAAAATAAGTTCTTTAATTTCATATTCAATGCTTGTAGTGTAAAGTTAAATTTAATTTAAATAAATTCAAGTGTGTAAAAGTGAAACGCATTTTTTTTGTTTTTTTTTTTAATTCAAAATAAATGTATTTGTGAGTAAATTTTAAACTTTTAAATTTTTTATTTTTAATTTTGTATTGAATCCTAAATTTTGAATATTAAAAAATAGGAGCCGTATCTTAGTCTTTTAAGTCTATAGAGATCAGAATTTAAATGAATAAATAAACTGTTCAAAAAAATTTTATTTATATATTTTTACAGAATCTAGACGGAAGATAAAAATTCTCTAAAATAGAAAAAAACTAGACAAAAAATAAAATAAAACTTAAATTTAACATTGTGACTAAAATTTTTATCAAAATCAAATTCAAAAAATTTTGACGATCCATTTTGATTAAGAACATAACTGTAATAATAAACATAATCCGGCGGATACTTGAACTTGGAGCTCATCGTCTTAAGTCCAATTATATCATTTCCATTAATGCCGATCAAATTATTGATATACTTCGAAAGAACATCATTTTTTATTTTTAAATCATAATTAAAATTTAACTTTAGAGTAATCAACTTCAACGACACAGCATTTTTAACTTTGTAAATGGACCTAAAGCAGGTGCTTTTAAGCAAACTTGTCTTCAGACCTTCCTCATAATCAATCCAGTACACAAAGTTGTCAAACAAAAAGCTCATAATTGGATTCACAGCCACATGGTTCACCGAATTAGACAAAAAATCCGACTTGAGAATAGTCTCAATATTTTTAAGCTTGAAGGCGTCATCTGCAAAGCTGACTCGGTCAATTCGATCATTTAAATAGTCACTCAGATACATTGAATTAGATTCCGGGTCATACTTTATTCCCATTAACTTTCCGTACCTAAACACTTGTTCATACAAATCATCGACAAAGCTAGTTGAGTGAGCGCTGGTTGTCTTGTCCATGTCCATGTCATAGTAGTCTTGGTCAAATAAATCAATGAATCTGTAGCTGTTATAGTCCGGAGTGGTAGTTTGTCTTGTCCTTGTTGACTCCAAAGACGCCCTAAAGTAGTCCACACAAGTCATGTTTATTAAATGGCACAGATTTAAACTCTGATTGTTGCTGATAAAAAAACTTATGTCATTCATGTAATTGTCCCTAATCACGCTGATGTATGAGTAGCCGTCACTTGAAAAGGACACTTGGTTCGGAATTAAAATCTGGTGCAAATATTTTGAGGTAAAGTAAGAGCTGCTTAGTCTGCCTACTGTAAAATACCAATTGTAAGTCTGTGTATTGAATCCGATCCAGTACAGTTTGCGCTTGTGTGGATTGATGTCCAGGCTTAAAATTTTGGAATGGTTGCTTTGGTAAACCCTGTTTATTACCCAGTTGGAGGCTATGTTGTACGAAAAATCAAAGTGTTCCATCAGTGAGCTTCTGTTAGTCCCAAAATTTGTCTTTCGCTTGAGTCGGACCAACTGCGAACCACCATGAGTGTTGGACAGTGTGAAAAAGATGGACCATGTTTTGTTGTCGTAGACAGCATCTTCGATCCGGTGAGTGCTCTTGTTCAAAGCTAGTTTGAAGATGATGTGTAGAAAATCATTTTCGTAATTCATTTCTTTGGGGTAAATGAGACATACCGAGTCCAATGTGGTCAACAAAAGTGCATTTGCTTGATCAACTGTTTCGCCTGATGTGCACGCAAGTGAGATCAAAAAAAGAAGAGAAATTTTTGTGTCCATTTGAAAAAAAAAATATATATATAAATAAATTTATTTTAAATACATTCACTAGAATAAAAAGAAAATATATTTATTTAGCAGCAACTGTTTTTAATTAATAGAAACACTTGATGCAAAAATGTAATTTTTATGTTGAGCATTTTTTTTTTGTTATCAGTCAAATATGACCATTAGCAAAAATGCTAAATTCTGACCCGTATTTTGCTCTACTAACGTTTTTTCTTATCGCTATGCAAAAAGAGAAAAAAATGGAAAAAAAACTTTTACTCTTATCTGATCTATTTGTTGAAATTTACTCAGTTGTATATTTTGTTTATTTAAAAGATAACGATTTAAGCTTTTGTAGTAGAGAACTAAACATTTGACTTCAAGTGTTGTTTAGTTAAATTAAAAGCCATTTATTTAAAATAATGGTCTTTAGATTTGTATGATTTCAAAAGAAAGTTGGCAGTAATTATACTTAAAAGGTTTATTGAAAATATCAGAAATTTTACGCTTTATTTAAAAGTTAAATTGATTTATTTTCGTTAGTTTAATGAGTCTAGCTTAAATTAAACAGAATAGGAATTTCAATGTTTGTTTTTTTTAAATGTTCTGTTTGAGATTAAGTTTTTATTTTATTTTTAAATAAAAAGTGATTTGATTAAAGACTATCAAATAATTGTTTTTTTTATTCTATATGCATTTGGTCAATTTAAAGTTTATTGAATGTCCAGAGTTAAAATTTGCGAATGATTAATTTAAAGAAAGTCTAAGAAATTATTTTATAGTCAAGCCTCAAGGACAAAAGATTAATATTTAGAGAAAAAAAATTATAAATTTTTTACAAAATAGAGTAAAAATACGATTTAAATATAATCCAAAAAAAGGTTTTTAAAAATCTCAATTATTGCATAAAAAATTATTCAGGTATAAAAGTCTACTTTTTAAATAAAGCTTTTGATAAATCATTTAAAATTCTAAACAAAAATAAAAAATATTATTCTATAAAATTAAAATTTACTGAAAATTAAATTTTTTTACAAAAAATCACCTTTTATACAGTCTATGACATTATTTTATGTAAACTTATGCAATAAAATATAAAAAAATGTAAAATTTCAAGTTGTCAAAAAAGCTAAAAAAAATTTCCCATCTTAATTAAAAGTTGATTTAACTAAGTAGATTCAAAATAGCTTAATACAAAACTTTTTATTTTCAAAATTGCTAAATCATAAAAATCTAACATTTTTTCTAATTGTTTTATTTTTTTGTTTATTTGAAATAAAATTGAAAGTGTTGAAATTGAAGATTTGAGACTATTTAAAATTTGTTAAAGGACTAATAAATAATTCAAAATATCAAAAAAAAATTTTTCGCAACTTCATTTTGATGGCTATTACTATAGACAAAATGGCCCTCTAAATAAAAAAGTTATATTTAATTGACGCTGCGTAAAAACTTGATGTAAAGCAACTTGTCAAACGTATAGTAATTGTGTTGGTGAAAATGTTTTATTATTTTTTTTAAAGATCAACAACGAAATTTATCATACAGCTTGTCCTATTAAAATTAAAACTATGGAACGAAAAAGAAAAACTGCTGAAAAAGAATTTTGCATTTTTAAATTCATAATCAGTGGTATTTGATAAAGTGCGTTTATTTGGTTTCAAGCTTCAAGCAAAGTATGTGCCGAAAAATTTTAGACGGGTCTCAAGTAAATTTATTCAGAGAACGAAGAAGTGAGAAATTTGTTTAAGTTACCTCTATATTGGCTTTTATTCCAGTAAATGATGCTTTACATGGATTCAATTTACTTAAGTTTTATGTAACTGATTCAAAAATTTTGGAATTTTATAGAAATAAAGAAGATAATTATGTTAGTAAACATGTGAAGGAAAAAGTTGGTAGAGGAAGAGGAAGAAAATAGGTTTTGGTTTTCAAAGAGCCTTTATTTTCAGTTAAATTATGGAATTTTCATAGTCGTGTTGTTAAATGTATGCCCAGAACCAACAATTTTGTTGAAAATTTGGTTTTGTTTATAAACGTCGTCCAAAATACATGTTGTTAGACAAGCGTATTAAAGTTATTTTAAGCAATTACAGTATTAATAATATTGAGGAAATAATGAAAAGTTTTTGTTTAATTTTGAATTATTAATTTTTCTTAAAACACTTTATTGGACAAAATTAATATTAATTGATTATTTTCTAATAAATAATCTATTTCGATTACATTATTAATTAGCTCTTTTAATCATTTTTTTTTCAGGTAAAAAAATAGTAATTAGCAGACTTGTTTTTAAGTCACAAAAATTTAAGTCAAAGTTATGACTTGACATAAGACTTGTGACTTAAAAACAACTCTGGTAATTAGGTTATTCGTATCTACCTTTAAGCTATTTTTATTATAGCAATTTTGATCAATGCTTTTTGAGCCACTCCCCAAAAAAAAGTGTCATAAAACTAAAATAATTTATTAAAAATCAAATAATTGTTCGAAAAAAATTAGATCTTCATGTCCGTCAGCATTTTTGTTAAGTTTCACTTTTATTAAATTCTACATTTGATGAAATTATATCTAATCTTACATTTTTTTATGTAAAATTACGTAAAATGATGGAAAAATGAAAATAATTTTGCATTTTTACATTTTCATATTTTTAGATTTTTTGTACAATATTTCAGAAATTAAAAAAATTCTTCCAATTTATTAATATAATATATATTTAAAATTAGTTTCAAAAATTTAACATGGTTGTATTTGACAAAAAAATCAAAACCCGTTCGCCATGTTAAAATATATGTATACGAGAATGGGCGGTGCTTCTCATTTAATATAAAAAAATTAATCGACAGAGAATTAACAAATGTATTTCTCTTACTATTAGAAAAAAATTGTTGCGCCTTTATTTAAATTGAATAAAGCGATAATTAGAAATTAAAATTTAAATTTAAAAAAAAATTTGAATTATTGTATCAATTATAAATATATGGATCGAAACCATCAAGCAAGCTTTCACAAAATTGACTGCTCCAGCTCCATCGGCTCCAAAATCAACTGCTAAATCCGCTTCAAGATTCAGCCGAACCGTACCAACCGTATCAGGCGAACCGTACCAGGCGTACTAGCCGTACCGTACCAGGCGAACCGTAAATGTAAATTTCATCTGATCCATCGTTGAAGTGCAAAATCGAAGATGGACCAGATGAAGCCGTACCAGCAGAACAAGCCGAACAGTACCAGACGTAATAATTACGTACGAGTTCTAATAATGAATGAATATATTCTAATAATAATATATTCATTTATTATAAAAATTCAATTTTAGGTCAATTATAGTTTGTAAGTCCTAAGTCTATTGAATAATTACAGTAACAAAAGTGTTTTTACAAAAGGAAAATAACATAAAAAGGTAATAATTATACAAATATCCTTTTGTTCGCTTTGTACTAGCTGATAAATAGAAAAGTTTAAAAAAATCAACGCTAAACTAAAAGCAAGGTTAAAAAAAAAGAGCAGGGGAAGTCTTAAATTTTACAAGATAAATTATGGCTATTTTTTTGTATTTATTTAAAGTCTTTATAAACGATATGTTCAAGAACTTTTTTTCTCTAATTTTTTTTGGTGTGAAATCATTTTATAGCAGTTAAATAACTAATAAAGCATTCTTTTATTAATTTTAATTTAAATTTAAATTTAGTTAAATTTGTAAAAATAAAAAAATCAAGAATAATGATCTTTGAATAAGGGCTATTTTTTATAAGAAAAAATATTGTTCTAAAATAATTTTTTTTTTTCAATTGAAAATATGACTGAATAATTTCTTTGATACCAGGCTAGTTATACCCTGTTAAATTAGCTAAATTAATTTTAAAAGAGTATGAGCCGAATCTTTGGGTCTATTGCAATATGTGACCAGCTGGTCACTTAATATATGACCATTGATTCCTACTTTATTATGTGATCAGGACTGTTCACCTATTAAGTGACCAGTAAATAATTGACCAAAAAAAATTAAAGATTAAAAAAACATGGTCACATAAATTTGTTTTTGGTCACTTAGATTTTTAATTGGTCACATAAAATATTTTTTGGTCATTTAAATTTTTTATTAGTCACCTAATAAATTTTTATTAAATTATTTTAAACAATACGAAAATCAATAATAAAATTTAAAATTGAAAAAGTTGACTAAATTTTGCTTCGCTTTTTTAATTTTCATAAACAAAAATTTCTTAAAAACTCTTTTGAAAAATTAAGCAATATAAATTTTATGAACTCATATGAACTCTTTTCGATTCATTATATGAACCAAAAAGTTCAAAAGAAACATTTCAAACTGTGAATAAGCATTTAAGTGGTAAAAAAAATCCGGTAGAATGTCCACATTGTGACAATTATTTCGAAATGGGAAAGGGTTTAAAATTACATATTTCAAAAAAACACTAATTTTTTTTAGTTTCTTTATTTGGTCACATAATTTAATATTTGGTCACATAACATAATAACTGGTCACATATTTTTTCACTTGGTTACGTATAATTTTTTTTGGTCACATATTTTAATAAACTTTTTAATATTAATTTTTTTTTAAATCTTTGGTCACTTATTTACTGGTCACTTAATAGGTGAACAGTCCTGATCACATAATTAAGTAGGAATCAATGGTCACATATTAAGTGACCAGCTGGTCACATATTGCAATAGACCCGAATCTTTTTTTTTTCAAAATAAATATTTAATAAACTTTTTCTCGTGTGTTTATCTGTCAAGTCACACTGTTAGTCCTTACCCTCTCATTTTCTCATCCGGACTTGGGACCGGCAACGGTATGATTGCAACTCAACAGTCAGCGGCCAAAGTTACATATGGGACGTTCATCATAAACAGCGCCACTCATCCGAGCACTTAATGGCTGCGAACTCGGCAACTATTTAGACTAGCTTGGAACCACAAACCAAGCGTATCTATATCTGGATACAAGTTTATCCAAACTAAAGACACTTTACTTTTTTCACTAAGGCTCTTGCACCCAACAGACTATCATCAGCTCTAGCTTGCAAGCCTCCTCATCCCGGCCTCTATGCACCTGCGTCATTATCACCCCTCCTCTTTTTTCATCCGGGCTTGGGACCGGCCATTGCAGAGTTAATAACAATGATTCTTTCTATTTTTTTTCATATTAACTGTTCTTTGTTTACTTAATGTTTCAAAATTTTCTAAAATAAATTTTTTTTTTAAATTGAAAATATGACTGAATAATTTCTTTGATACCAGGCTATTTATACCCTGTTAAATTAGCTTAATTAAAGTGTAATAAATGGGTAATTAATTTATTTAGTTACCAAAATTAAAAATAAAAATTTAATGAAATTTTGCTCAAAAAATCTAAAAATATGAAAATTGTCCTAATTTTAGATAACTGGGACCGGTTCCTAACTATACTTTAATGGATAATAAAAATTTAATTGAATCCATTTCTCAAACGATTTTTGAAGAATAAAATTTTGGAATTTTGAATCCATTTGATAATTTAGCTTTGTATTCAAAAGTTGATTGATGCTCAATTTTACAACCATTTTCCCAATAAAATTAGAAATCTCTACCGACTAAAATTGACGTTCGATTACATTAGGTTACTGAAAATTACGTTAAATAACATGGCAATTATGATTTTTTTCTAGAAATACAATATAGTCCCTAATTTTCAATTGTTTTAAAGATGTCCAAAAATTAGTTTTTTAATTTTAGGTTTTGTTCCTAAAAAAAATCAACTTTAATTTTTAATTGCTTAGCTTATTCATTTGATTTTTTAAATTTTGTATTCCAATTCATATTTTATATTATTTTTTGTCTATGTTTTTCTCAAGCATGAGCGATTAGGTTGAAAACATGAAAATAATCTTTTTTTCTATCAAAAATTTAATTAATTAATCGAAAGTGAACAAGAAAAAAACCAAATCGAGACTTAGACCTCAGTAAATCATCAAAAACTTGATGAAATTGATTAAAAATTTTTTAAAAAGTAGAAAATATATTTTCTATTTTTTTTCTTTTAAATCAATTTTTTTATTAAACAACACTTTTACTTTTTAAGCGAATTAAAAAACTTCTATTTTAAGAAATTTATCAAAATAATGTTATTCAATCTTTTAAAAAATTTCTTGAATATATTTTAAGCTTGATAAAATAATATTTCAAATTAAATAACAAAATGTTTTATATATCAAAGATTTAGAATATTGATTAAAAAGCCTCACTTTTTTTAGAGAAATTTTGATACCCTTTAAATGGGTAAGTAGCATTTTGAGAGAGACCTGAAAAATTACTATAATAATTTTTATATTAGTTAAATAACAATCATAAATTTTAAATATCGAAGAAAACAAATTATAAATATTGTTGATTTTTTTTTGGCTTTATCTAAATTAAATCAACTGAAGAAAGGGTTTTAAAAAATTATTTTAATTATGCAATTATTTCAATTATTTAAAAAGGATTTTCAAGGTTAACTTTTTATCAAAAAATTAACGTTTCTTTTAGATTCAGCCATTTTTAACCATGACAACTAATATTTCTGAATCAAAAGTATGGTATAGACATGTTGCTTAATTGGTGGGAATAATGTTAGTTTATAGATTCTGCGTGTGCTCGAAAACAAAAGACTTATTTTATGCTTTATCATTTTACGTTTGCAAAATTTCTTTTCCTATAAATACAATGAATATTAGTCTGGATATCAATATTAATATTAATAGATATTAAATAGAAATTTATAAGTTAATAATTATTAAATCATTAAAAAATGTGTTTTAAAACAACCTGTCCAAAATGCAACAAGCCAACATGGGCTGGATGTGGAAATCATATTGAACAAGCATTGAAGGATGTTCCTCCACAAGACAGGTGTAAATGTCCAAAAAGTCGATTCTAATTTTTTATTTATTTTATTTGCCCTGATATCATGTAATAATTTTTTCTAGTATTTAAAATTTTTGTATTCTTTAAAACTAATATTTTATGTGATGATTCATTTTTTAAATTTTGAGTAAAAATAAATATTTTTTTTAAATTCTTATTACTTAATTTACCTAAAGGTTTTTAACTCGAACTAGCAAACTTAAAAAAATAAACACGTCTAAGTATGGATTTGGCTTGAAAAAGTAATCACATGTCTTACATGTTTATGTGTTAATAGGTTCTGGAAAAAAGAGGAATTGATGAGGTAGCAAATACTCAACGAAGAAGGGTACTCGATAAATTGTAATTTATATATTTTAATTTTCTCCTTTACCTTATTTTAATCTACATTAAATTTTTTACTTCTTTATTCCATTTTATTTTGTTTTATTTATTTTTTTTATCTGAGGGAGCTTTAGATTAAGTTGAGTAAATAAATAAATATAATATTTGACTTACATATATAAAATTTGAACTCAAATGAAATTCGAAATGATTTGAATAAAGTTAAAATCCCGAACTTAAAAAATATTAAAATTAATGATTTATGTATGACACATATTTATTTCTTTGTTATCGTAAACCAGCCGGTGTTGTGAATATATATTACAGCATCGTCACCAATCTTCGTTTAATTTGTAAATAAATTCAAATTATTTACTTTTTATTTTCAAATCATAATTAAAAAAAATTGAAAAACTTTTTTCAAATAGAAATTATTAATTGCGCACTTTTTTCCAAAATCTTTAATTTTATCCCCACAAAATTTTTATTTTTTAGCACGCATCATAAGCTTGAAAGTCAATAAATAATCAAATATCCCTATTTTTAAAAGACTGCATAGCATTTAATTTTTTTTTTAACATATTAAAAGACGACTTTATTAGTTCTCATACACCAAATTTTTAATAAAATACCCCAAATTTTTTATTTTTTACCCCAAATTTATTAGAATATAACACCAAAAACAAAATAAAAAAATAAAAATATAAAATGACACTATTTTTTTCACATTATCACCTAATTTAATAGAAATACACCAAATTTATTAAAAAAAAAATTTTTATTCATTTTTACCACAAAAATTTAAATTTTTCCACATTTGTTTGAGCAAGCCCAATATCTTCTTTTAATCATTTTTGCACCACATTTATCACGCAACTTTTCTTCAGCTTGTATGTTTGAAACAATTCTCGGTCTTTTGGATACATTTTCTTCAATTGGATTACTTGCATCATCATCATCTGAATCGATGCCTTTTGGTGCTAAATTTGATGATTGAGTCTCTTTCGGTTGATGTTCCAGGGCTCCAGCTGTACCTTTTGGTTGTCCTCTTTTTCTATTAGCTTGTATCGGTAAATCCATCCCAACTGAGTCAAAACTACACTTTTTTTTACGTGCGGCAATTGTAGTTATATGATAACATTTATAATGTTTCAACCAATACCAGCAATTGCAGATACTCATAGTCCAACTGTTTTCATTGTATTTTACTTTTATTATACTGAAAATCGACGAAATCATTTGTTCGAACGAAGTCCAACTTTGATCACTTAATGAACGATTGTATTGTTTACATTGTTCTTTTGTGATATCAGTGTTGTCATCGCCAGTCAAATAATAGCAATTATCATCTTTCAAATGTATAATTGTTTCAATTTTTGAATTCTTCCAAAGATTCACAGTCTTCAACAAAATCGTAGGCTTTAGCTTTGCTTCGTTTGGTTTTTGGGAATTCTTCAGCGTCATTCACGGACAAGGTTGATTAAAACATATAAAATGTGAATAAAACATAAAAAAAGAGAACGTAGCATAAAAATAAATTTATTTTCCATAAAAGTGAATCAAAACATAAAATAATTTCTAAT
>QEOQ01000204.1:1732479-1761237 GCA_010279815.1 Brachionus plicatilis
TTTCATTTTATTTATTTTTTTGATTTTTTACTGAAGGAGCTTAAGCTCGGTACAGTTAACAAATAAATAAATAAATAAAATTATAAATGACATACCAAAAAGAAACAAAGTAAATTGGCAATACTCTTTTCTTTTGCAGATGATTTGGCTACTTTTTTTATTGTTAAAAAGATAGGAATCTTGAAAACATGATTAATAAATACGTAAAAAAAGTTCAAAGATGTAATTTTTAATTGCGCTTTTGAAATGGAAAATGAAAATTTATATTAAAAAGTCATGTTACATGATCTTTGAGAAAAAATAAAAGTTAAAATCAATCTTGACTTTAAAATTAATAGTAACAATCTAAATAATGAAGAAAAAGTCAAATTCATAGGAATCACATTAGTCTTAAAACTTACATTTAGTCCAATGGTGGATGAATTAAAAGAGCGCTGTAATTCAAGGATTAATATAATAAAATATCTCTCAAATAGGAAATGGGGTCTAAAACCAAAAACATTAGGTAATCTTTACAATCATTGATAGGATCAATCTTGGACTATTCTTTTCCTTGTTTAAATTCATTCTCAGAGACTAACATCAAAAAAATACAAGTTTTTAAAAATTCAGCAGCTCAATCTATTTTGAAGCTGAAATATGATACCCCCATTCCAATATCATGCACCAAGAGACCTTCAATAAACTTAAACTATTCACAGTTTCAAATCGACTTTTTGAGTTGAGTGAGAGATATGTTGAGTAATTCTGTTCCACTAGTCGTCAGAATAATGGAAGAAAAAAGAGAAGGTTTCGAATCAAGATATATTGAATACCCAACTCCGTTGTGTAATTGCTACAAAGTAACTTCTTCTTTTTTTCCTGACTATCAAAAACTATCAAAAATTAAAGCATGTCTAACCTCTAGCTATTTCAACATATCGTTTTTAATTTTCTTTTTATTACTTAGACTTATTTATCCTTTTTATTGTTATTTTATAATCTTATTTAACTTTATTTCAATTAATTTTTTTTATTTTTTGTTTTTACTCTGAAGGAGCATTAGCTCGGTACAGATAAACAAACAATTAAATTATCTGGACTTTAAGTATCTTTGAAAATTGAATTCAGATTTGAAAAAATTACTATCAGGATTTAAATTGAAATAAACATAAAATAAAAATTTTATTATAACATTGGATAAATTGAATAAGTTAGGAAGTCTGAGAAAAATTTTCAAAATCGACTTTTTGGACATTTACACCTGTCTTGTGGAGGAACATCCTTCAATGCTTGTTCAATATGATTTCCACATCCAGCCCATGTTGGCTTGTTGCATTTTGGACAGGTTGTTTTAAAACACATTCTTATTTATTTATTGACTTTGACTAATTTTTTTTCTCTGAAGCCTTTCAAATTTTATTTTCAATTCTAAACTCAAGTTAACTATTTTATAATCGAAAATTTTTGGCGAATATATAATGATAAAGCAAAATAATTTTTCTTTTTAAAATATACTCAAACCACACAAAAAAATCAATACTCTTAAGCTGTTCTTATTAATTATATAACTTGCCTGTGCAATTAAATTCAATCAGGAAAAATAGTTGTCATGGAAAAAATGGCTGAATTTTAAAGAAAACGTTAATTTTTGTAAAAAATTTACATTTTAATTTTTATTTCAATATTTTTAATTGTTAATTGCACAATTTACTTTAAAAATAATTAAATAAACATTTTTTTTTACAATTGACTAACGAATAAAAAAACTATTTTGAACAAAGTTCACATTTCCAGTCTCCGTCAGGTGCCTCTTGCATCGGCGGCTTTAAGCAATACATGTGAAAGCCTCGATCACATTCATCACAAAATAAAAGCTTGTCATCATTCTCGGAACTTCCACAATGAGTACATCCTAAAATACACAAATTACATAAAAAATAATCCAGTTTAGTAATTTTTTACTTTTGCATTCAATGCATTGCCAGTCGTATTTTTTAACCGATTCAAGCATATTTTTAGGAAAGTTGAGACAAGTGGGATGAAAATTTTTTAGGCAATCATGACATGAAATGAGTTTTTCAGCTTGATGCATTCTGTTCTCATGCTCGTTTCCATAGCATATGCCACATCGGGCTACTTGACCATTTTTCGGCTGGCTAATCGAGTTGGCCTGAGATGCACTAGAAGTAGAGTTCACATCATCATTTGCCGATTCAAATATAGAGTTTGTGGTATTTTCATCTGGCGGTAATGATTCAGCTTTTATGACATGATGTCCATTTGCATGGCCATTAGAGACTTTTTTTCCATGGGCTTTTTGAATATGAGAAACAAGACCAGATTTTGTCTTGTATCTTACTCCACAGCGATCACAGTCAAAATGCTTTTCAGTGCCAAGTCCATTTGTGTCATTTTTCTTTCTTTTTTGCTAGAGAAAATAAAAAAAACTTAAAAAATGAAAAATTTTAAAATTTTAAAATATTTAGAAACTGTAAAGATTATTTTTTACTGTAAAGATTATCCTTGAAATACTAAATAATTAGAAAGTCTATAACACAAATGGATAACAAAATTGAATAAGAAATAAAATGTGTTTTTAAATATTAGTTAGAATTAAAAATACTTTATTTCGAAAAAAAAACTAGACATAAGAATCTTGATTTTTATTTTTGGTATGAATTTGATTACATTTGAATTGCTAGAATTTCTTCAAATTTAAACAGTAATTAAAATAAAATTATAGTTTTTTTTTAGTGTAGTTTGGGTAAATCTAAGATGGACTCTTTTTAAAAAAAAGAATTTGGCTTTTAATCATCTTAAAAAGTAAATCTACTTCTATTAAAAAAAGCTTAGAGAAAAATTGAAAAGTATTTTTTTCAATTATTTCCATTTGTGTCATTTTTGTTGAAGTGATAAAAATAATGCAAAAATTTTAAATATTTTTTAAATAGTATTAAACAAAACATTTTTATTCATTCATATTAGAAAAAAAATTAAATTTTAAAATTTCATTTTCTGCTATCTTAAAAAATAACCAAAATTTACACTTCTGATACAAAAATAAAACCTATGATGAATTTTTTTATGGATGTAGAGTTATTGAAAACTTAATTCATCCAAGTGTTTTTATTCCAAAGAAAAGTTATAGTAAAAAATAAAATAAAAAATACGGTAAAGAAGACATTAGAATTTTTATAACCATTTTTAGATTAATTGAGATCACTTACTATCTGTTTAAAAATAAAGTAATAAAAATTGAATATTTTTTATACAATTTTTATTAGCTTTTAAAATTTTTTAGCAGCAGAAAATGAAATTTAAAATCAGATTTTTGAAAATCGTATTACTTTTCTTTTAAAACAACTGAAATTGTATTTAACTAAAAAAACATAATTTTTGAGAATAACAATTTTTTTAAATACCATTATTACAGTTTTTTATATTTAGAGTAAAATATGAGATAAATCTCGAAATTCAATTTTTTTTTAAATATTCTTTTTATCGATCCAAACATAAAAATGTTGCTGGATTAAATTAATAAAAGTCAAAAACTCTAAAGGTAAATATTGAAAAATCATTTACAATTAAACTGTAGATTTTCTTTTAAATAAATGAAAAAAAAATTATATAAATTTCATAATGCTAAATATATTAATTTCGTTAACTAGAAAAATTAATCCTAGTAGCTCTAATAATTATGAGTATTTAATGGAAATATTTTTTAGAATTTTTTTTCGTTACTCGTTTCTTTTTGCGCTTGTCGTCATAGTCATTGTCCTCAGAATCTTGGTCTGGATCTTCAAAGTTTTCAAAAGAATCTTCATGAAAGTGAGCTATTGAATTGGACTGACCATGATGACTGGAATCATCCTCATAATCGTTTGACACCGATGATTGCTTTAAAAAATTGAGATGATGCATGGATGAATTTGACGAAGATTGGTGCTGAACAAACGCACCAGAATCCATAGAATTACTATTTTCATCCGCATGGCCATTTGATGACACTCGATAAATTGCATTAGGAAATAAACTCGTGTCCATTGGGTCTATATTTAATCTTCTTTTTTTGAACCACTTTTTATTCGGGTAAAAATAGACATAATGGTCTTTGTTGCTCATCTGACAATCTTCCATATGGTCCAACTCTCTTCGTTGGTACTCCATCAACCACATCATGCTATTAGCCTGGGCAACACGCGTTTGACTATCAATAAATGGCACGCGCAGTTTCCTGTCCCAAATTAAACGCTTGTTAAATGATCGGGTGGCTTGGATCGCTTCCTGATACATTTTGTCTCCCCCTTTGAGTTTACTGATAGAAGTAGATGATACTGTATTGCTTGATGAATCGTTTGCGCTGAATTCTGTTCTGGGTTTAGGCATTTTAAATGTATACTCTTAAAGCTAACAAAGTCTTTATATAAAAATATTTAAATTTAGATTTAAAAGTTTAGAAGTTTTCTAATTGTAGAGAATTAAGATGAGATTGAAAGTAAAATAAAGAGTTTAGTGAAAAATTTTATTAACATAAATTATAGACTTCAATTTAGACAAATGGCCAAAAAAATAAGCAAAATTATTATATTTTGGTTTAAAATGGGCATTTCAAAGATTATGCTAATGTTTATTTAGTTTATGGATTTTTGTTTTATAATATATTATTCTTGTTTTAAAAAAATGGAAGCTTAAACAAGCAATTGATGTTATTATTTTGAAATTTTTTTCTTAAAAATGAATACTGTAAATATATCTAAAAGACATGCAAAAAAAATATCTTAATATTATTATTTTAATTTTAAAATACTGAAGTGTCCGAGTATTTAAATTTTGAAGGAGATTTAAATTTACTCAATTAAATTTAGAAAATCTTTATTAATCTTTAATAAAAAATTTTTATAAAATGCTATAAAATCACGGTGCAAACTGAAATCAATTTGATGTATTGTAAATAATTACTAATACTTACTACGCCAGGTTTCTGGTATATAAATATATCCAATATATTAATATATTGTACATTTATGTGACTTGTTCTGTAAAGATCAAGTAAATTGTAAATACTATAAAGATATTTTATACGATGTGCTGAATAAATCATCAACTTAAATAATTTAATCTTAGCTTTAATTTTCTTTGTTAAGTCGCCTATGAGGTGCAGTATAAATTATAAAATAAATAATAAATAAATAATAATAAGCCTAGTGACTATCACTCGGTTACAACTCATGGTTTTTTCTATTTAAATTCATTAGAATCCTTCGGCTTTTATCGAAAAATAATCACAGACCCTATGAAAGATAATTTCTGCTATAGATAAGTTGTTTTTTTTTTCTACGATGTGGTGTCATGGGTTCAAAGATTGACCAGGCAGGAATAAAATCTGATTTAATTGATCATTTTTATTCGCACCTACGTCATTCCATCATAAAACAAAAGTTTGATCATAGTGAATTTAATGATAAACTGATAAAGAAGATGATATTTTCAAGTATTTTCTATTATATCTCATTTTTTTTTTAATTTCAGGAATCAAGATGTTATAAGTTAATAATATATATATATAAGCTACAGCAAGACTAGCTTGCGGAGGCGGCCTAACAGAAGGTCACCTATGGTAGCTCCTTGCGCATAGCACATAGAAAAATACTGACAGAAGAAATACAGTGAAATTTTTAGGCCAAAATAAGGGTTAAGATTACAGATAGAAAAAGCTGGAGTAAATTTATAGTACAATTGATGGAAAATTTTATATTAAAATTGAAAGCACATGAAACATTGGAAAATTTTATAAATAAATGTTCATGTTTAAGATTGTTGACTAGACCGGAAGTCGTCGTATCGGTTCTTGAACTTGTTGACCAAATAGGCGTCTGTAACTGTAGCTGGCAGGACGTTCCACTCGTTGACTATCCTGCTGGTGAATGTGTTTGCCCTTTGTAGACATTTGGTGGAGGCCTTGCCGAAGTTCACTAAATAAAATGAATAGTTTTGATATTACATCAAGTCTACTACAAATTTTTTAATTTTAGATATAATTTTAAAAAATATTTTTTACCTCTTCCTTTTTTCGCCAGAATCCCATGGAATATGCAAAGATTTACGGTATCTAAACATTTATATAAAATTTAAAAGGAAAATTTTAAGGACATAATAAAAGACTAAATACAAAAGTAAATATAATAAACAAATAAGATTAAAAAACTTGCCTAAGACATTCATTTTTTTCCTTCAAAAAAAAAAAGGATCCTTAATTTATTTTCAAACCACTGCTTTTATTTAGTATTGACACTTTTTTTATTCCTACAAATTAATAGAAACGCAATCAATAATTATTTTTAATTTCTGATGATTTATTCAGTAGTTAAATAAAAAAATTTCACAATAATTAAGATTTAAAGACCTCAAATTATTTTTGTGAATTTTTTAATAAAATTAATGCGACATGCTTTGCATCTCACAGGTTATGTTTAAAATTTGGAAAGTTTTTTCTTGATAAAATTAATTTTTAGTTTAATTTCTCCATTTGATGACACAACAAGTAACAAAAAAAACTTTTATATCTGAAAGGTTTCGAAAATATTTTCTGTAGGTTTAATTAAATTTTTTATTCTAAAAATTACATTTTTTTAGGGCTATCTCTTAGATATATTAATCTAAACTTAACTAAAAACCAATTCTTTTCCATAAAATTACGAAAAATTATAATTAATAAAAAAAATTAGCCATTTTTTATTTTTATTAATTAAGAAAAAATTATAAGAAAATAATCACGATCTTAGATTTAATCCAATTCTGATACATTGAAAATCATTGGGTCCATTTTACAAAAAATTTCCAATAAGCAAACCAGAAAATTAATTTTCCGTTTGAATAAACAAGAAACTATTACTCAATTTTTGTGGAATAAAATTTAATTATCAGGATGTATTTGACATAAGGTGCAGTTATTTTGGTTTGAATGAGTGAATTTTAAATTTAAAAAGTCTATTCAATATGTTTTATGTTGTTAATCTTTATAAGGGCTGCTGGCCTAGGATTTTTGAGACTGAGGATATGTTGTTTTTCATTTTATTTTTAGTCACATATTCCGTGATCATGAATTTATTTTTCAAATAAAAATTTTTGTGATCTTGAGAAAAAAAATTTAGTTGCATGAAGCGTTATTTAAATATAATTAAAAATTTTATTTTTCAGTATTCAAATACAACTCTGAAAATTTAATTCAAATACTGTTAGTTTTATCATTAAGAAAACTATATTTTTGTTCAAACTATTTTAAACTGAAAAGAAAAATTTTTAATGTAACAAAAATCTAAAATTAATCATTATAATTAATCTTAATCTTGGTCCTGGTATAAATAGCCTTTATTCTTTTTTTAGGTAATTAAGAAAACACATTATTGTTAATAATTTAAATAAAACTCTATGGTACTTTATTTTGAAGCCAAATGAAATTTAATTGAGCTCGATTGACACAAAAAGTTTCCTCAATATTCAACCAAACTACTTCTACTTGATAATTTGTGATAAGACCAAAAGAAAAGTTGAAGCTTAAAATTTCAAGTAAAAAAATTGCGGCTATCTAACAAAAATTGAAAATTACTTATTCTGAATAGCATTTTGAAATTTTTAGTTAATTGAGTTTGAATTTTAAATTAAATTAATTTTTAGAGAATAAAAATAGAGTGTTTCGTATATTTATATCATGCATCATGAATCTTATATTGATAATTCTTATTTTTTATTTATGTCTCATCAACAAATCAACACAAATAAACTTCAACAGATTCAAAATTAATTCAAAAAAAGTAATTAGATTAAAATTTTCAAATTTTTTATTATAATTTTAATTTAGAAACTTTTGCCTGATTATTCTGAACAATCATGTAAACTGTTTACAAATAGTTCATCAGTCAAAAATATTATTAATTCACCTTTAACTAATGAAAATTATTACCCAATCCATCTTTCTTTGGAGGCCCATATTTTGAGTTTTGCTCTCAAAGGTATTTTTTAAATGTTTAGACCACACAGGGTACCTTCACTCTTTTAAATAAATCTTGCCGTTTATCAATTTAATTTCTTTAAAAAAATTTTGTTAAAGAAAATCGTATGTTTTGGATTATCCATATTTTGTCAAGCAAGTCGAGTAAAAAAAGACTTGAGCTTATCGCTGAATTCGATGACCAGGCACAGCAAAATTCAGAATCAGTATAATTGCGCTAATTTTTATTTCACAATAAAATGAATTTCTTAGAATTTTGGTAGCAAAATTGAAAAATATTTATTCACTCATCCAATGACTTTTTTGATTATCTTTGCATTATCACAGCCTTTATACAAACTTGATATTTTACTTTTTAATGAATTTTTAGAAGTAATTTAAAAAATAAACATTAATTTTTTTAAATTAACTTAATATTTTAGAATAGAAATAACTTGAACGGTATAATTGAAGTTTTAATGGACTCTGACAGAGAACATTTACGCAAAATAATTAATTTTTTTGAAGGTTTTTAAAAATTTAATTTAAAATTTAATTTAAAATTTTTAAAATTTTTAAATTAAGATCATAGAGTTGAGTTTTTGAGTTCCAAAAAGGAAGATAGTAAAGACATTTTAAAAAAAAACTTGTTTGATAAAATAAAAAGTGAAGAGACAATAGATATAATTTCAAAATTATTTGATAAAAATAACAATGAGTTAGAACTAAATAATATTGAGTGTATAGTCCGAGTAATTTGACATTTTTTTGTTGTTTTTTCTTTTGATTAAATATATTTAATTAAATGAAGAAATTTTGCAGTATATTGGATAAAAGTTATCAAACATTGGTACTAAACTGTTCATCCTCTATTGAGCTGAATTCATTTAAAGATCTAAATTTTTTTTTGTCAAAATTAAAATCAAATCAATTTGAAGCTATAGTTGGTATTTTGAAAAAATTGACCCATCAAACTAAAAGTGACCCATTTAAAAAATGTTCTGTCAACTTTGACTCAAAGTATTGCGAGTCGCTAAGAACAATAAGTAAAATTTTTGCATTTTCTAAATTAATTTTTATAAAAAATGTTAAAGTTTCAATCGGAGCAAACAAAACGGAATATTATGTCCAACGAATAAATAGTTTGTTGCAGGAAGTTGACACAAATTTTACTATATCTAAGCTATTTTATTAAATTTTGTTTTTAGAATAACTTTGATTTTGACTTGACAAGAATTGTTGCGTCCATTAACATAAATAAACTCTCCAAAAATTTAATCCAAACATATAATTTGCTTTTTAAAGATGATTTAATTAAGAACATGGAAGCTTTATTTACTAAAAAAAGCTTGGTAAACCATTTGGGCAAAAAGTGTTAATCTTAAATAAATGTTACTTTAAAGATAACCAAAAAAGTATGGTGGAAATTTTGGGAAAACAAAGATGGATCAAATGATTTGGAAATTTATGGCCGAGGTCTAATGTCACTTCTGGATTTGGACAAATGGTGCATTTTTGAATGCGACTTGACTCTCAATCGACTCAAGAATACACATGACAAAAAAAGAAATATTGAGATATCGGTATAATTTTATTTTTTTTATAATTAATAACTAATTTTTATACGGAAAATTTTTAGCAAAAGTTTCACCAACTAACAAAGGGAACACTAAAGTGGCTTCTGCGAAAACCTTAAAAAATGATATAAACAAAAAGTTTTAAAATTAAATAAAAAATTTAATCTACTTTGACAGGTTTAGCATCTCTGCGTATTTTCCCCCATGAAATCGCTTCGTCTGGACTAGCTCCGGCATCACTGCCATCAAACTCGCTTGCTGTGTTAATAAAAACAGAAAAATCTGCACCATTTCTCATCAAATTTGCATTCAAAACATGATGTTTAATAAGACCTCCGCCAAGTATAATCATTCCGGTGTTACATGCATGTACGGCTAAGTTGTTCAATAGGCGTAAGTCTTCTAGGATGTCGACAACAAGACCTGGCTTACGATATGAATGAAAGTACATCATGTCTCCAAGTGAACCATCAGTCAAGGCTGGACTAAACACTGGAATGTCATTTTTATAAGCCCAATAGTAGACTGAATCCGGATTGTCTATTTCTTTTCCAAGTCGATTGATTATTTTTGAAGGTGTCCAGTTTATTTCATTGCTTTGCTGTTCTTCTACCATTTTGTCAAATATTGGCATGATCCAATCTTCAAATTTGCAGTAATTATCATTTGGAATCAACAAGTTTCCTATTCGGTTTATTCCTTCTGCTCTTAGTTGGGAACCAGGCAAATGAAAGTCACCGTTCAAAGTTGGTGCAAGACATTTGATGAAGTCTTCTTCAATGCCTCCAGCGGTACATACCAAACAATCAACCTAGAAAAATGCAATATTATACTTTATAAATTTTCCAAAGACTTTTTTAGACCATTTTGTGTTGAACTAAAAATCTAATATACTCTCTCATGCCACACGAGATCATATTTGAGGTATAGCCTAGGAATATAGTACAGTTTGTTTTAGTAATCATGGAATCTTTTTTTTCTTCCGGCATATCAGACAGTTTGCATTTAATCTTAAATTTTTTTTGATTTAATATAATTTTATTAATTAGTTAATTATACCATTCTATTAACTTCATTAATTGCTTTTCCAAGATTGCTAGCTTGAAATCCGGTGTGAATATAGGTGCTGAGAATTCTATCATAATTTACACCTTGATTAAAATCATAGCCTTTTACTTCTGAATTGAATTTTTTGCTACACTCTTGATCAGTTGGCTGCATTACATTGCTGATGGCAGCTTCGACCAATTTTTTATCAGATTCCATTTTATTTATTTCAAAACAAAATAATAAATAATTTAATATTCAAATTTTATTAATATATTTTAGCTAAATTTTTTTTTTTACATGTGAAAATTTTTCAAAAGACAGTTTTATGGTCATAACTGAAATTATTTAAAAAGAATAGTTTTAAATTTATTTTCGTTTTTGTAAAATTTTGAAGCCCGAGTAGCTCAGTCGGTTAGAGCGTCGTACTTATAAATACAGTTTAGCGATGCGAAGGTCGAGAGTTCGAGCCTCTCCTGGGGCAAATTTTTATTTTTAATCATACTAAAAAATAACTAATCCTTGGTTATTAAAATTTTTAAGATAATTAGCAAAAATAAAGGTTTAGAGTCTATTTGTTTTGAAATCGACAAAAATGCTTTATTTATTTTTAAGGAATTTTTGAATTTAAATTTGAAAATTTGTAAAAATAAAATACAATTATTTTACACCTTTACAAAACGACTTTAAAACATAATGATAATAATAAAGGTCTATTACGTAATTTGAATACTAAAGTAAGATGGGATATTAGAAAATAAATGCCTTTCGTTCGAGCGAACATTTATACACCAAAAGGAAAAATTGTTGAATAAATACAATACAATAAAATATAATTGTTGCTTTAAAATTTAAGATTTAATTAGGATTTTAAGATATTACACTGATTTTGGCGCAATAGGAAATTTTTGAATTAAAGAAAAAAATTTCAACATGATTTCTTGTATAGTTACTAATAATTTCAAAATAAGATGTTTTCTCTTATATTGGTGGACTATTAAAATATTTTAACAGGCCATTTTTTTAATTTATTTTGCTGGTTGTTTTCTAAAAATGCAATTTAGTGGTAAACAAAATTGAAATTTATGATAAAGTCAGAAGTCTTTTTAAAAAAAACTGCTAACAAAATGTTGCACATGAAACGAAAATTTTGGCCACTTCATCACTTCAATAAAGCTCAACATGATTACAAAAAAATTCCAAAATCTCATTTGTAAGTATATAATGTTAGAATTCTTTTACAAATATTTAAATAAAATTAATTTAGTTTTATTTGCTCGAAAAGTTGGTATCTTGGAAAAAAAAAATACACTACAAGTTTACATAATATAATTTTAAATAAATTTAAGATTTTGAAAAAAGCGAAATTGTACACTCACAACACTCAAATAGTTTGTTTTAAGTTACTTAATAAAATTCTAAAAAAATAACATGTTTTCGAATACTTTTTAAAAAGCTTAAATTTTGATTAAATCTAAAACTTTTTAAATCAACATTTAAAGCCGAGTTATCGCAAAAATAAAGCTGTCATTTGCTTTTCAGAAAATTTTAATTAAGATTTTCATAGAACATTGGCATAGCTTAAGATAAACTTAACCTTGTAGGGTCCCTAGATAATATCAGATTTACATAAGGCAATATTTAATCCAAAAATCAACGAATTTTCATAAAAATTTCAAATATTACAATTTAGAAAAAGTTACATAATTGAAATTTTTTTTTCGAAATTTTCAAAAAAGTCAAGAAAACAGGTATTTTGATTTTATAATTTTGTATTTTATAATTTTATTTAAATTAAAGGTTTTTTTTTATTAAATTTTATGGTGAAATCAAAAAATTTGTTCAAGTGTTCTTCGTAAAAAGGCTTTCGTTCCAGGTAAAGAAGCAAATGCAACACATTTATTGTTAAACAAAAGACCACTTTATTGTATTTGTATTTACTAAAGAAAATGGTAACATTATAATCATCTAAAAGGCACATTTAAGAGTTTATAAACTAAAAAAAGAGCTTAAAGATAGCTGAAATAACGAGTCGTGATTTTAAAAATTGTGTACTATCAAAAACAAGCAAATAACAATTAATGCAATTTGATGTAAAGCGATCTTAGCACAAAGATATTGATTTACAGCTGAAATTTAAACAATTTAAATCTTTTTATTTTTAAATTTCATTTAAATTACGTATAACATAATCTAAACAATTTTCTCGGTCTCTACTTCCTTTTACTTAAGCTTTTTATGATTTTTTTTTCTTTCTAGTTCAAAATTAAATAATTTCGATTTCAAATTTTGCTTGATCAAAATTATTTAAAATTTTTAGATATAATATTATATCAAAAATTAACATATCATGATTAATTGCGGCCATATATTTACGAAGAGGATACTTTGTTATTTTACACTACTTCTATGATGCATAGCTTTTGTTATCAAAACCAGTTCTCTATGTACCAGTTGAAAATTTGATGAAAGCTTTTTTTATGATTTTGTGAGATAATTAAAATATGATGGCTACTCTCAGTTTGATTTTTCAATCACTGGCCATAGAAAAATTTTAGCTCACCTGTATCAATATTAGATCTTTTTAATTTAATTTTAAATCAAATTTTTTTGATGAATATTATTTTGTCAAAAGTGGAAGAAAGAATCACTGGTTTTGAAATTTTTCATAAGCTGACTTAATGCAGATCTTTGGATTTAAATGACGCCTTAAGTATTCTGATTCATATTTAAATATCAAATATAAGCAATCGAAATAAAAAGGATAATCTTTTGAGAGAAATTTTTACCTAAACGAGATTGTGGATGTTCTCACGTTTCACAAGGATCTAACAAATTTTAAATAATTATGTTACTTAACAAAAAAGAGTTAATATAGTATTGATTGATAAGAAAGAAAGCGGAAACAATGATCTATTGGGATATTAATTTGTTCAAAAATGTGTTCTAACCTTTTGTAAAAAAATTTTTTCGATTTGACTCATTATGTATAAGAATTTTTAAAACTAGTTTTGTTCACCTTTTGAAGACATCGCTGAAAATAAATGATATTTTTTAGGTTTTATAGTTTTAAATTGTTTTTAGTTCAATGTTGTGAGTATTATTTCCGACTGGTAGAATTTTTCGAAATTTTTTTGTCAAATAACTTGGTAATTAAAAAAAATAAATTTTTGTTATTATCAAAATTTATTTAAGCTTGAATAAAATCGATCTTAATCGTGTTCAAAAGACTAGGACTTGAAAAAAATTTTTAATTACTATTTTTATTGAATTTCTCCTTAAGTAAAGAAATTGAAATAAGTTCCATTTAACTATTGCGAAAAGAGTAGAGAATTGTAAGTTTATTTTATAAAATTTAAGCAAAAAAATTGCTAAGACATAAATCGATACTTAAAAATTCCATTTAAGATAAAAATCTATTCTGTTCTAGGATACCACTGAAGATGGTTCATTTAAATTGAGCTAAATTATGCTAATTGAAAGAACATTTTTTTGGCAAAGACTTGGTGAATTCTTCAAGCGTAACTACTCATCATTATTTATGAGGAACGTATAAATTTTCAAAGACTGAATTATTTCCAAGTAATTTTTTTGAAAATTTCTCAATGCCTGATTTTTTCATTTCATTTCATGATATGATCATTTGATTCATTTAGATTTCTTATTTTTTAAATAATTTGAAAAATTATGAAAAATAATTAATTAAATTTTGTCTAAATAAACATTTCCATTTCGAATTACCATCTTTTTTTTTTTCTAATTTTGTTTTTTGAGTATTTTACTTTTTACTTTGGTTATATCATTAATTATAATAATTCAATGTTGTAATGGTTGATACCAAATCAAGAAATGGAAATGTTAAAGGCAATCAGGCCACCAAAACAAATTCTGGACATGTAAATAAAGCATACCGATTAAGTGATCAGAATATTTATTCTATTTCACGGCAATTATCCGATACGCCCGATGCTAATGGAGTTGATTCATCTAAGAATCTTCTCAATGCTCAGCAATCTGTCAATGTCAATTTGCCAAATACCGCTTTTATAGACTCAAAAAATCCCAAGTTAACCTCTAAAATCGCAGACAGCAATAAAAAATTGATCAATAGACCAAAACTTATAATTCCATTAGTTATCATGGGTATTGTTTTTTCAGTTGCGGTAATATCCGGAATAGTTTATGTGATTGTTTCTGCAAACCCAAGAAATACTAATAATAAAATTAACGATAACCAGACTATTATCCCGATTACAACTCAAACTAAAACAACTGTTAGTTTAGCAAGCACTAGTTTGTCATCAACTAATATTCAAAAATTGCCTCCTGCGAGAAAGCCCACAGGTAAGAAGCATAGTCTAAAATATATGTTTTTTAGGTTTAATACTCTTAAAAGACATAAAAAAAATTTATAACCATTTTTTGCATTACCTTCATCATGTTATTGCTTCATTTTTTTCCAGGAATTGAGTCCACATATCCAGAAATATTTTAAATATCTATGATCAATGATTTAAGGTTAATTGTTCGTTATCATTGAAATTTTCCATTTTTTAAGTATTAATAACACTATTTTAGTTTAGTAAAATTTTAAAAATAAAAACTCTTAAAATTAATTGTTATCGTAAACACAGAAAAAATGTCAATGTTTTGAATTTTTCATCATTATTTATTTTAAAATTGTTTATTTATTAATTATGGGATTCTTTTTGTTTCTTTACTAAATTAGATGAAAAACTTGGCACAACGAAAGAAAGTTTAGCAGATTTAAGTTTGTGATCAAAAATCATCCCAAAAAAAATATTTTAAATCATTTTTAAGTAAAAAATGAAATGCAGAGACATATTTTTCTGTGTTGCAACCATGTTAAACCATATCCAAGTATTCTGCATAGTTCTGCATGCTTAAACTTTTTGTAGCGTTTTGCAGATATAAAACTTAAGTTTAACTTTGAATGTTTAATTTGAAAATTTTCTTCTGCAATAAAATTTAAAATAAAAATTACTAACCTATCAAACCTTGTTTAATAATAATTTTTGAGCATGATCATTTTGACTTTAAGCATCAATCTGCCTGAAATTTAAGATCTTCGGATTTTTAATGTAATTAAGCATTTGTTATTTTAAACCACTTAAGTCTAACATTCAAGTTTAAAAATTAAATTTTTTACTAAGTAAAAAATGAAAAAATCTAATTTAAAAAAACTTTAAGCTTTTTTGGAAATCTACAAAATACGTATAAGCATAAGAATCAAAAAGTATTTTGAGCATATTCTTCATCTTTTTTTAGCTTTTGATCTGAGGATTTGGTATTTATTCTAAACATTATGAAAATTTTCAAGCATGCTTAAGATTAGTGTTTTAATGAGGTTCGACTTAATGATTTAAATTTATTAAAACAATTAAAAATTTTAAATAGCCTTGCTTACTTTAAAAATTAATTAATGTTAACTTAAATTAAAATTTTAAAATTTTTTAATGCATAAAATAAAAATTTTTGATGAGTAAAAAAATATTTCCGTAAGAAACTTTTGAAAACAACTTAATTTTTACCCTCTTTTTGGAAATTTTTCGTTAAATTCTGCGTTATACCATATCAATACTGTAAAGCATCTTGGACAAAAATAATTTAGTTTAATGCCTTTACTAATATTGAACCAAATTATTTTAGACAGTCCTTTTGAATGAATTTGTTATTTTGAATTTTTTGACATAAACTTAATGGCCTAAAATTAAAAAATTTTGAGAAAAACGAAAAATCATTTATTTTAAAGCTAAGATAACTATAAGAGAGATGTGTTCAAAGGTAAAAAGGTTACCCAACTATGCAAAAAAAAAGATCATACTTTTGGATCATTATTTTACTTAATACTTTTTGAATTTTTGCCAAAAGAATGCGGAGTGCCACTGGTTGATCCCAATTTGCAACTGACAAGAATAATGCGTGGGCATCCTGTTGTTAGAGATTCATGGCCATGGACTGTTTCAATCGGATATTTTGGACCCAGAACTTCTCTTCCTCATGCGTGTGGTGGTGCGTTAGTCAACAAACGCTTTGTTGTTACAGCTACACATTGTGTTGAAAGGTGCCATTTTTTAATTCAATAATTATTGATATTCTTAAAAAGACTTTCATAAATTTAAAATTTAAAAATATTTATTTCATAAGCCGCTCAATATTTAATCTTGTCGGAAATCCTGTTAATTCGCACGATCTATTTGGTAGCTTGGAAAAAATGATGCGAGTCTATGTAAGCGTGAACACCCGTTCAACTGATATAACCGCTGAGAATACATACCGCGTTGAATCTATTATAGAAGTAAATTTAACAAAAATAAATTAAAAGCAAAGAAATTTTTTCTATTAATTTTTGAATTTTTTAGTATCCAAATTTTGACCAGAACACTTTTAAAAATGACATATCAATAATCAAATTAGACCGCGACGTAATCGATTCTGAAAATTTAAATTACATTTGCGTACCAACTGAAACCAATACAAATCCGGGCACCGATTTATACGCGGTTGGATGGGGATTTACTGAAAATAATTTTTATCGCGGTAAAAAGAAAAATTTTAAAAAAAAAATATATTTTAAATATTTAATAATTTAGCATCTGACACTTTGAATCAAGTTAAAATTCAGGTTCAATCAGCGACAACATGCGGTTTATCATATTTGCCAGTATTGCAGTTTTGTGCTGGAAATCAAAGTCTTGGAAAAGATACATGCAATGTTCGAACACTTGCAATTAATTTTTAAAGAGATTTGTAATTTTTTTTGTTCAAGGGAGATTCTGGCGGCCCGGTGATGCAGCAGGACAGATCAAAGCGATGGCAACTTGTTGGTGTTGTATCAAATGGTGATTCAATGTGTACAGGTAGAGGTATCTATACCAATGTATCATTTTATCACAAATGGATTCAAGATAACACCAAAATAGTCGATTGAAATTAAATTGTTGATTTATTTTTTGATAAAATTTACTGATACAAAAATTAGTATTATCTTATATTTCAAAAATTTTGAGTCTTATTGCTCAATTTTTGTTAAGAATATTAGGGTTTGTAAAATTCAAAACCTTTGAAAAAATAATTTCTAGAATTTTATTGATTTTAAATAATTTTTGTTTTCAAATAAAATATATTTTTTAATTTTTTTTTTGTCAGATGAATTTTATGTTAAAAATTATTTAAATAGTTATAATCAATATTTTAAAAAATTTAAAAAATGTTTGTGTGAATTAAATTTCTGAACAATTAAATTAGCATACGAAAAGATAAATTTAAAATGTTATTCAAATTTAAAAAAAAAAGAAAAGATGATTTAAATTTAGATAGATTAAAATGAATTGAATTTCAAAGAAACACATTTTTAGAATTATAAATTACCAAATGTTGCCAAATAAACCTACGAAAATCAAATCTGAAGCCAGGAAAATTTTAATATAAAAGACCAAGTAATTTTAAAGAAAAATATAACTTTGTTAAAGATGAAAAATTTTAAAGTTAATTGCATCTTATTAGTTTGGTTAGTTTTTCAAGTAGCCACGATAGGAACAATATTTTTGAGGAAAGACTCGGATAAAGAAAACGGTAATTATTTTTTAAAAAATTTAAAAAGCCTTTTGAAATAAAAAATAAGAATGGCATTTAAAGAAAAATAATTCACATTGAGAATTAAAAATTAAAAATCAAAGGTTTGATTTCAGGATTGCTTAAACAATCAAAAAATCGCGTAAGGTTATTAAACAGTAATAACGAGGAAAAAAGCGAAGAAAATAGAATTGAAGAAAATTCTTTAAGTAAAGATGACAAAAATGATGATAAGTCTGGATTATTACCAAGCCTATTGAACAATGAAAGAAAACTGAATAACTTGTTCAAAAGTAATGAAGACAAAAAAAGTGATGAAAGTGAAAGCATAGAAATAAAACCAGTCCAAAATTTGCTTGACAGAGTTCAAGATATTAAAGATTTGTTGAATAAAAATAAAGACAAAATAGAAAACGAAAATCAAAGCAAAGAAAAGAAACAAAGTGATGAAAATGAAAGTAAAGAAAAGAAACAAAGTGATGAAAATGAAAGTAAGGAAAAGAAACAAAGTGATGAAAGTGAAAGCAAAGAAAAGAAACAAAGTGATGAAAATGAAAGTAAGGAAAAGAAACAAAGTGATGAAAGTGAAAGTAAAGAAGAGAAACAAAGTGATGAAAGTGAAAGCAAAGAAAAAAAACCAGTCCAAAATTTGCTTGACAGAGTTCAAAATATTAAAGATTTGTTGAATAAAAATAAAGACAGATTAAAAAATGGAACAGAAGCCTCAAGACCCATTTTGTCACAGAATCTTTTGGGAAATGGACAAAATCTACCAAATTTGTTAAATGGAACCAATGATCTTTTAGAAAAATTAACAGATATTTTTACCACTTGTGGGTTTAGCTTTTTATTTAACTTTTTTTCTAAATATTCTATGTATATTTTATTTCTAAATGTATCTTTTATTTGTAGCCGAAACAATAACCAAATGCGAGGGTGAAAAAGTAATAATTAAATGTGATAAAAAAAGATTCATTTTTGTTCGATCTGTGCAATTGCGTCTCAATGACCCAAGATGCGAAAAACAAACAGATCCTCTAAAATGTGATCAAAAATTTTATTCGTTGAAATCTAGTAGCATTTCGGAATTATGCCGCAATAAAACAACTTGTAGCTTTAGCATAAATAATAAATTATTTGGTGATGAATGCAATGGTGACAAGAGACATGTTACACTTACATTTGTTTGTAGTAGATTTCCAATTGGTTCAAATAATAACATAATAATGCCTTTTGGTCAAAATTCAAACAGTAATAAGGACAAGTCTTCAGAGGAAAAATCCTCGAAACAAAAATCTTCTGAAGAAAAATCTTCCGAAGAAGATTCGTCAGATGAAGAAAACAAGCCAAATAATAAAAATATTGAAAGATGTAAATTATCTTAATTTAAAAAAAAAATTAAATGACTTAATCTTTCAAAAAGATGCATGCGAAAATGAATTTTTGAATATTGAGTGTCCAGCTGACCAAATAATTAAAATAAGATCAGCCAGATTTGAACGAAGAGACTTTTCGGTTTGTGCTTCAAAGCCGCAATCGATTAATGGATTGGTCACTAATTTGCTTTGTCGTGGATTGAATGTTAACAGCCTGGTTAGAAAGCAGTGTAATGACAAGAGAAGATGCAGAATAGATGTTTCAGCCAAATTTTTAGGCTTGGTTTGTCCAGATGTGAGAAAGTATCTAACAGTACGATATAGATGTCGACCAAGACCAAAATCAAACAATCCATGTTCAGACAATCCTTGTGGTTTTGGTGCCATTTGTAAAAATGTTAATAGATCTCCAGTATGTTCATGTCCGTCTAATTCGGTTGGAGATCCAAACGTAAGATGTTGCAAGAGTCTCAAATGCGGGTAATTTTTCTTGATTTATTTTATTCTAATTTTTTTTCTTTTTAATAACTAATTTTAAATTAAAATTTTAATTTTTTAGCTGCTGGGGAGATCCACATTGCACAACTTTCGATAAAGCTAAGTTTGATTTTATGGGAAAATGCAAATACGATCTGGTTTCAACAGATTGCTATAATCAATCTCTAGTAATTTTAATTTATTAATTATAATTATTAATTTGTTTTTATTAATTTGTTCTTTAAAAAATTAAAATCTGTGTAAATGTTTTCTTTTTATCAATTGAAATTCTTTGAAGCATTGAGTTAAAATGGATAAAAAAGCTAAATTTCATTTTTTAGAATTTTTTATCAAAATCAATTTATTAACTTTTTAAAGAAATTTTTACTCAAAAAGTTTTCATAATTTTATTTTCTCAAAGTTTTAAATTTTCTTAAATTGAATGTTTTTTTCTTTTGGGTATAAATTTAAGTTAAAAATATTGTATCTAAATTTAGCACACTTAAAGATCAAAATAATTTTTATTATTTATTTGTTCCCAAGTTCAACTCTTTAATATAAGTTAAAAATGAAAGTAAGATTTCTAAGTAAATTTGCCGTAATTAAAAATTAAAAGAGTTCTAATATAAAAGCTCCTTTATATTTTAGCATTAAACTCTTCATTTAAAAAGAGAATACAGGAAACTTTCAAATACACAATAAAGTCGGATATTAAAAAAAATTGTAAAGAAGAGATTTTGAATATTTTCACAAAGTTTTATTGCAAAATGTTAAAAGGGAAAAAAATTTCCAACTTGGTTTTACATTTTTCCAAGAACCATTAAAAATGACTCATTTTAACTGGACATATTCCTTATAAAAATCTTACTAAGGACAGTATGGGACTCAATCTGGGAGGATACTAGTCCTTAAGAATAATATAAGATTATCAAGTTGAAAAAGTATCTTTATAAATTCTTTTTAAAAAAATTTATTAACAAGAAAATCTTTGCATTTTTAACAGCTAACAAAATCTCGAAGTTTCTGGATATCAATTATTCAAGTCTTATTCAAGGTGAATAAGACTTTGGTGAAAAAATAAAAAAAAAAATTTTTTAGAATTAAAGTTATTTCAAAAAATGAAGCTTCATGATTCTCTTAATTTACTATATTTAAAGAAAAATGTCAAAACGTAATCAAAAAGGATTATGCATTTTTTTGGACGAGTTAATTTTTATCAGGCTATATTCGAAATAGATTCATTTGACTTAAATCAATTAGACTATTTTTTTAGTCAACAAAAAATATCATTTTGACATAATTTTAACATTTCGACGTAATTAATTTTCGACAAAGGAAAATTTGCAAAATTTTTTAATTTTTGGTATCCACTCAACTTCAAAGTCTAATTGTTGATTTATAATTTATTTATTTTTTACAAGATTACTAATATTAATGAGACCAATTCACTCTTTTATTTGGAGCTAATAGTCTGTTTACTTATGATAATCAAAGATATCATGGAATAATATCTGAAATATTATAACAATTTCAAGATTTAAATTTAAATAAATTTTTTAAGAAGCTAAACTAGATATAAAAACTATTAAGATTTAGAAAATTAAATTAATTAATTTTTCATTAATATGCTCTAAAATTTGGAATTAGAACTTGAGAATTATTAAATTATAAAAAATTAATCATTAAATTTAATTAAATTATGAATCAAATATTAATTTAATATTTATTATCAAATTTTAAATTAAAAATAAAGATATTATTAACATGCAAATAAATAAAAGTAATTGAGATTCTAATAATTAAGACATTTCCCAAAATAAAAATAAAAAAATTCCCATTAAAAATAAAAATTTGAATTTTATCAAGCCGGAAGGAATGGTTCCATTCAGCATCACTCAAAAGCAAGAGGAAAGAAACGGAAATAAAAGAGTTGCCTACATTTCATACATGGAAATAAATGTGTTTAATCAGCAATTCAGGCTATTGAAAAAGAATGGAAACAGACACAGATATACTATCAATGGAATACTTGGCTCAAACAATTATGTTGACAATCTCAACGGAGTGAGAATATATGTGTCAGGTTCAAATCTTGTTTTCAGTACAACATTTGGTTTGACTCTCGTATGGAACGGAAATCACAAGGCTGACGTCATTTTATGTGATACATATGCTAATCATGTGTGTGGTCTTTGCGGAAATGCTGATGGTAAATTAAAATTTTGCTTAAATTTTTCAATTTCTAAACAATTTTCTTTAAGGATCGAGATTCAATGATTTTGCAGATAAGAATAATAGTTTGGTTGATAGCAATAATGTTTTTTACAATACTACATTATTCAATTGGGGAAGTTTGTGGAGAGTTCCAGACGAAGAAGATAATCTTAATGGAAATTTGTAAAATTTATAATCAAAATAATTGATAAGAAAGAAAATTTCAAGCGTTTTTTTTTAAGATGTAATCCGGTTAATAATCCTGGTCCTGAGCCAGAGCCAGTCAAATGCTCAAATAAAAATATCTACAAAAATAAAGAATGGTGCGGCATTATTAAGGAAAGAAATGGACCATGGTCCGAATGCTTAAGACAAATAGACCAAAACATTTTAGCTGGTATTTATGAAGGATGTTTATTTGACTTGTGCGCTACTGAACAAAAAACTGATTTACAGCAAGAATACAAATGCAAGGCCTATGAAGAAATGGCTGATATTTGCAATGGCCTTTTGAATTCTGATAAAGTATCCAATTGGAGATTCACAACTGGATGCCGTAAGTCTTAATTCTTGTCAATTTTTTTTAAAGGCTTAGCAAAAGTATTCATTTTTTCTTTTTAAAAAAGCATTAACTTGTCAAATGAATGAAATATATACAATAGGAACAGGTTGTCCTAGGACATGTCTCGATCCGTTAGGAACAGCAGATTGCGGTGAAATAAAACCTGTTGAAGGCTGTTTCTGTAGTGATGGATTCGTTTTGAATGGAAACGGAGTATGTGTTCCACTTGATGAATGTGGTTGTCCATTACCAGATGGATCTGGAATATTACCAGTAAGTTCATTAGAAAATAAAAAATTTGATTATAAATTAACAAATTAAATATGATTTTAATAAATATAAATTTATTAAGCTTGGAGAAATTATTCAGCCAAACTGTTCAGTTAAATTTGAATGTGATAGAGAAAATGGTCAGCTAAAAATTGAGTTATTGAAAAAATGTTCTGAATTTGCTGGATGTGTTGCAGGCGAAGATAATTTACCAAAATGTAAATGTATTTCTGGTTATGAAGGAGATGGTTACACTTGCGAAGAGGTTCCCTTAACAACAACTACCACTCAAGCTCCAACCACTACAACAACCACCACTGAAGTGCCAACTACAACAACAACCACCACTGAAGCTCCAACCACTACAACAACTACCCCTGAAGATATTGAAAAATGTTTTAATTTTTTTACTTGTTAAAAAATAACAAATTACATCCTTCAAATAGATGCATGCGAAAATGAATTTTTGAATATTGAGTGTCCAGCTGACCAAATAATTAAAATAAGATCAGCCAGATTTGAACGAAGAGACTTTTCGGTCTGTGCTTCAAAGCCGCAATCGATTAATGGATTGGTCACTAATTTGCTTTGTCGTGGATTGAATGTTAACAGCCTGGTTAGAAAGCAGTGTAATGACAAGAGAAGATGCAGAATAGATGTTTCAGCCAAATTTTTAGGCTTGGTTTGTCCAGATGTGAGAAAGTATCTAACAGTACGATATAGATGTCGACCAAGACCAAAATCAAACAATCCATGTTCAGACAATCCTTGTGGTTTTGGTGCCATTTGTAAAAATGTTAATAGATCTCCAGTATGTTCATGTCCGTCTAATTCGGTTGGAGATCCAAACGTAAGATGTTGCAAGAGTCTCAAATGCGGGTAATTTTTCTTGATTTATTTTATTCTAATTTTTTTTCTTTTTAATAACTTATTTGAAATTAATATATTTTTTTTAGCTGCTGGGGAGATCCACATTGCACAACTTTCGATAAAGCTAAGTTTGATTTTATGGGAAAATGCAAATACGATTTGGTCTCAACAGATTGCTATAATCAATCTTTAGTAATTTTAATTTATTTATTATATACTCATTAATTTAGAATTCCTTATTTGTTTTTCTTTAAATTATGTAAATCTGTAAATATATTTTCTTTTAATCGATTAAAATTTAGATTTTTATATCTATTCGGATTCAAATTCCAATTTTTTAAAATTGGAAGTAACGCAAAAATCGATTTTTTTTTAGCTTTAAGTTAAATGGATTTAAATGCCAAATTTCATTTTTTAAAATTTTTTCAAATTCAATTTATTAATAATTTAAACCAATATTTTAAACCTTAAGTTTTTTTCAAACTTTTCGTTAACGCGAAGTTTTAAATTTTCTTAGATTGAATTGTTCTTCTTTTGAGTGTTGATTTAAGTCAAAAGATTTTTTCAAAATAATGCACACTTCGAGGTGATATTTTTTACTATTCATTTGATTCCAAGTTCAGATCTTTCCGATTAAATAAAAATAAAAGTAAGATCCGTAAGTAAATACGTAATAGTTAAATAAAAAAGGACATGATGCGACGCTATTATTAACAGCTGCTTAATGTTTAATTATATAACTTAACATTTAAAAAGAATTAAAAAAAACTCGCAATTAAACAATCAACACTGATTAAAGATATAAAAGAAATAATTTCATATATTTACTTTTATCGAAAAATTTTGAGAAAGAAAAAAATTTTTCATAGATCTAATTACTCCTTAATTAGCTTAGAATAATCTATGTACTTTTTTACAATAATATTTATTTATTGATATTCATTCTTAAAATTACTTAATTACATAGTAAACGATTTTATTGCAATGAAATGTTAGAAAATATCTCATCTTATTCTCCGAAAACCATTTAATAGGAATCTTAACAAAGACTGGGCAAAGAACAGTATGTGATCTCAATCAGGGACGATACATGTTCGTTAAAAATCGTATAAGATCATCAATTTAAAAAAAGATCTTTATTAATTCTTTTTCAAAATAAAATTGTTCTTGAGAAAAAATATGCATTTTTAAGATTTCACACAATCTTGAAATTTAAAGATATCAATTATCCAAGTTTTTTTAAGGTTAAAAGACGAAATTAAAAAAAAAGATAAAATTTTTTTTTTAACTAAAGTTGGTTTATAAAAGGAAGCTTCATGATTCTTTTTATTTAGTCTATTTAAAGAAATAAGTCCAAACCAAATCAAAAAGGGTTAAGCTTTATTTGTACAGGTAAATTTGGACGGGTTAATTTTTGTCAGATTATCATAGAAACAAATTCATTTGACCAAAATCAATTAGGCAATTATTAAGTCAACAAAAAAAATTTTGACAATATAATTTCGATGTAATTAATCTTTCGACAAAGCGAAATTTGCAAAATTTCTTAATTTTTTTATCCAGTCAAATTCTAAATGTTACTAATAATTTATTTATTTATTAAATTGTCCTTCTATCAGTATTAGTTGATTTTAAAAGAACTTGAAAGAAAAAAATCAGTATATGTGAAAAGATGGTAATTCTATATTAAAGGAAGTAATGAAAATTACTTCAATTATTTAAGAATTTTTATTATGAATGAATTGTTTAGTTTTTATAAATTCAGAAAAATCTCAAAGTTAAATAAAATAAATTAAAGATTTTCATTGACTTCCGTTAAAATGGCATCACCATCTTCTATTAAAATAATTAAAGATGTAAAATTTTTTAAATTATTTTATATTTAATATGTCTATTTTTGAAGGGAAAATCCCAGGATTCGTTAGAAAATTTTTTATTTGGACCTTCCAATAGGATTAAATTTTAATTTCTTTCTACAAAAATTTGAATTTTTCTTTTTATTTATTTTATTTACTTACTAAAGAATTTTGAAAGAAAAAGAATATTAATGTGTATTAAAACAATTGGGTGTACATATGCAAATAAAAAAATTAAATCTGGGGCTGTGAAGTTCATTTCAATTCGATCGTTTCAATTCAGAAAAATTTGAATAACTTTTTTACAACTAGGAATAATTTATTTCTGTTAAATGCTTAATATTAAGCAACTTTGCTAAATCCGAAAATATTTATCTGCAAAGTCTGCAATGTACTTGCACAGTTGATTAGATTACTTTCTAATGACGCGCAAAATGCAAAAAACTACAGAGTATTATGCAGACCTATTTTACTGCATTAAGCAAAATTGGCTTATAATTAAGCATTTTAAAAAACTAAATTATTTATTTTTTGTAAAAAAGTTGATCAAATTTTTTTGAATAGAAAAGATCGAATTGAAACTTACTTCACAACCCCATTAAAACTGAGAATATATTAATTGAAAAAAGCAAGAAAACTAATGTTAATGAGACAAATTTACTCTTTTATTTGGAAATAATAGCCTGTTTACTTATGATTATCAAAGATATCATGGAATAATATCTGAAATATTATAACAATTTCAAGATTTAAATTTAAATAAATTTTTTAAGAAGCTAAACTAGATATAAAAACTATTAAGATTTAGAAAATTAAATTAATTAATTTTTCATTAATATGCTCTAAAATTTGGAATTAGAACTTGAGAATTATTAAATTATAAAAAATTAATCATTAAATTTAATTAAATTATGAATCAAATATTAATTTAATATTTATTATCAAATTTTAAATTAAAAATAAAGATATTATTAACATGCAAATAAATAAAAGTAATTGAGATTCTAATAATTAAGACATTTCCCAAAATAAAAATAAAAAAATTCCCATTAAAAATAAAAATTTGAATTTTATCAAGCCGGAAGGAATGGTTCCATTCAGCATCACTCAAAAGCAAGAGGAAAGAAACGGAAATAAAAGAGTTGCCTACATTTCATACATGGAAATAAATGTGTTTAATCAGCAATTCAGGCTATTGAAAAAGAATGGAAACAGACACAGATATACTATCAATGGAATACTTGGCTCAAACAATTATGTTGACAATCTCAACGGAGTGAGAATATATGTGTCAGGTTCAAATCTTGTTTTCAGTACAACATTTGGTTTGACTCTCGTATGGAACGGAAATCACAAGGCTGACGTCATTTTATGTGATACATATGCTAATCATGTGTGTGGTCTTTGCGGAAATGCTGATGGTAAATTAAAATTTTGCTTAAATTTTTCAATTTCTAAACAATTTTCTTTAAGGATCGAGATTCAATGATTTTGCAGATAAGAATAATAGTTTGGTTGATAGCAATAATGTTTTTTACAATACTACATTATTCAATTGGGGAAGTTTGTGGAGAGTTCCAGACGAAGAAGATAATCTTAATGGAAATTTGTAAAATTTATAATCAAAATAATTGATAAGAAAGAAAATTTCAAGCGTTTTTTTTTAAGATGTAATCCGGTTAATAATCCTGGTCCTGAGCCAGAGCCAGTCAAATGCTCAAATAAAAATATCTACAAAAATAAAGAATGGTGCGGCATTATTAAGGAAAGAAATGGACCATGGTCCGAATGCTTAAGACAAATAGACCAAAACATTTTAGCTGGTATTTATGAAGGATGTTTATTTGACTTGTGCGCTACTGAACAAAAAACTGATTTACAGCAAGAATACAAATGCAAGGCCTATGAAGAAATGGCTGATATTTGCAATGGCCTTTTGAATTCTGATAAAGTATCCAATTGGAGATTCACAACTGGATGCCGTAAGTCTTAATTCTTGTCAATTTTTTTTAAAGGCTTAGCAAAAGTATTCATTTTTTCTTTTTAAAAAAGCATTAACTTGTCAAATGAATGAAATATATACAATAGGAACAGGTTGTCCTAGGACATGTCTCGATCCGTTAGGAACAGCAGATTGCGGTGAAATAAAACCTGTTGAAGGCTGTTTCTGTAGTGATGGATTCGTTTTGAATGGAAACGGAGTATGTGTTCCACTTGATGAATGTGGTTGTCCATTACCAGATGGATCTGGAATATTACCAGTAAGTTCATTAGAAAATAAAAAATTTGATTATAAATTAACAAATTAAATATGATTTTAATAAATATAAATTTATTAAGCTTGGAGAAATTATTCAGCCAAACTGTTCAGTTAAATTTGAATGTGATAGAGAAAATGGTCAGCTAAAAATTGAGTTATTGAAAAAATGTTCTGAATTTGCTGGATGTGTTGCAGGCGAAGATAATTTACCAAAATGTAAATGTATTTCTGGTTATGAAGGAGATGGTTACACTTGCGAAGAGGTTCCCTTAACAACAACTACCACTCAAGCTCCAACCACTACAACAACCACCACTGAAGTGCCAACTACAACAACAACCACCACTGAAGCTCCAACCACTACAACAACTACCCCTGAAGATATTGAAAAATGTTTTAATTTTTTTACTTGTTAAAAAATAACAAATTACATCCTTCAAATAGATGCATGCGAAAATGAATTTTTGAATATTGAGTGTCCAGCTGACCAAATAATTAAAATAAGATCAGCCAGATTTGAACGAAGAGACTTTTCGGTCTGTGCTTCAAAGCCGCAATCGATTAATGGATTGGTCACTAATTTGCTTTGTCGTGGATTGAATGTTAACAGCCTGGTTAGAAAGCAGTGTAATGACAAGAGAAGATGCAGAATAGATGTTTCAGCCAAATTTTTAGGCTTGGTTT
>QEOQ01000204.1:1761362-1809245 GCA_010279815.1 Brachionus plicatilis
AACCACCACAACAACAACCACTGAAGCACCAACCACCACAACAACCACCACTGAAGCTCCAATTACTACAACAACCACCACTGAAGCTCCAATTACTACAACAACCACTACTGTGTCATCTACTTTAAGTACCACCAGTAGATTAATTGAAGGTTTTTTAATTTATTTTCTGAAAAATTTGATTATTTTTATTAAATCAAGAAATGAATAATGGATTAATTACCGACAAAAAGGAATGTTTTGAAGAATTTATTATCGATGGTTAATTTTTAATTTAATTTAGATAAAAATCTTTATTTTTCTTTTAGATTTGCTTATCCAAGATGATTTCTTAAATACTTTTGTTAATGGAACATCAAGATGTAATTATTAAAGACTTAATTTATTTCAATTTGTATATTTTTTTTTAAAGGTGGACTTTCTAATGAGCCTTTTTATTTTGAGGATCTATTGGATTTGGAGTTTTCTGAATGCAAAGGTAATTTTTTAATAACTTTTAAATACTTGGATTTTTAATTTTATCTAATTTTTTCTTTAATTTAGCTGAAAATGTCTGGTAAGATTATTAATTTTTTTTTTTAAACTTACCTATAGATTTTATTTTTGTTATTTTTTAGCTACGGTTTCGGAGATCCACACTATCGAACTTTTGTAAGTCTTATTAGAAAATATCTTTTCTCAATTAGCCTTCATTAAATTTTTCATTAAGGATGGTGACAAATTTTCTGTAAACAAAACATGTCCTTATGTTTTGGCCACCGATTATTGTCCAGGTAATTCTGAATTCAAGTTCATCATTTATGTCGATCATGAGCATCGTAATTCAAACGATAAGGCCAATTACTTAAAATTGATCAATATTTACTATAACAAAAAATTCTACACAATCACAAAAGAACTGACAGTAAAATTAAATGATTAAGTTTTAGATTGAAAATTTTATTTTATTCAATAAATAATCAAGGTAAACTCAGTTTCTGTTGACCTACCATACGTGTCACAAAATGAAAATGTTTTTGTCAGACGAGAAAATCATTATATTGTATTCCAGACCAATTTTTTCACAGTACATTTTGATGGAGATCAAATGTTGAAATTGCATCAATGCAACGATATTGTCTGTGGTATTTGTGGAAACAATAATGGAAATCCTTTTGATGATTTTATCAATAGAAATTTTTTCTTGGTCCAAAATTTACAGCGTGGATGCAGCATTGGATTTTAAATTTTATAGTTTAATCAATGAAAAATAAAGATTTATTGCTAAATTTTTGTCTTTTATGTCGACTCATCTTAATCGAAATTTTACCAAGTATAAATAAATAATAATTTATTTAAATTTTTAAAGAATATCAAAAATAACATATCAAACTTCTGGTATTTTAAGTCACTTTAAGAGACAAGCTTACTAATAAGAGTGAAATTTTAATTATTTTTTTAGTAATTGAGTGATCTAATAAAAAAATTTAAGAATCCAATTATTGTCTACCATCTCTTTTTACTAGCTGACCAAATTGAAAGAAATATTTTTCTTTTTAAAAGAAAATATTCTGAATTTTTATCATATTTTAAAAATTATTTTGAAAAATTTTCAGTTATTTAAAAAAAATAAATTTAAAAATGATACTAACTTTAAAAAAATATTTTAATTAAGTATAAAAATTTGAGAATAGATTTTTCATAATACTCTTTCTTCTGTTAATTCACGTAAAATGATATCTCATTTAAAACAGTGGTAAACTTGTAATTTCTTATTTTGGAATATGATTTAATTTAATTCTAACCATTTAAACAAAATTTATAATCAAACCTCTAAATAATATTAAAAAGATTATTTCTTTATTTAGTTATAGAAATTTTAGTAAATGATAAAAACTATAATTCTATTGAAATAACTAGTGTTGGCCCCCGGAGAAACGGAGTGACCTCCAGAGAAAAATTGCCAGATTCACAGACCAGAAATAGGGGCCAAAATTTTTAACGAAAAGGTCCCAGATACGGAGAAAAAGAACAGGAACGGAAATGGAAACGGAAAAATAAACGGTGACCTCGAAAATAACGGATAACAATGAGCTCAACAATAATAATCGGAGACGAAGGTAGGAACGGAGAAAAATTCTGGAGACGGCAACGGAAACGGGTAAATGAACGGAGCCTCCGGATTTAACGAAGACTTTAACTGAGAATCCGAACGTAGCGGAGACGTAAACGGAGTAAAAGTTATTTAAAAATTAATTTTATTTTGACAAAACTTTTGTTAAAACTATGGATCGAGTGCAAGGTCCTGTAAGTCGAATTGAAAAATTAACTCGGATATTTGCTTGCCATATATTCTTTATTTTGCCAGCTAAGATAAAATTTTCGTTGTGCTTCTCCGTTTCCGTCGCCGCTCCGTTTGGGTCTTCCGTTAAAGTCTTCGTTAAATCCGGAGGCTCCGTTCATTTACCCGTTTCCGTTGCCGTCTCCGGAATTTTTCTCCGTTCCTATCTTCGTCTCCGATTATTGTCACCGTTTATATCTCCGCTCCGTACGGTGTCATTCCGGAAGTTCAACCGCTCCGTTTCTGTTCCTCCGTTTAACCTTCCGTTGATTTTTTTCCGGAGCCTTCCGGTGAACCCTCATACGCTACCCAACACTAGAAATAACTCTCTTAAAAAATAACTCAAAAAATAAAATACCCCTATACTTTATGAAAAAAAGTCAAAATTTTTATTTTAGGTTATAAAATTGTAATAAAAAATGATGGTTAATGGTTCAAGAATTAAGAATACTCAATTGACTTTGGTAATTCTAATAAAATATAAATTTTTTTCATTTTTTTATTCTCTTTTTATTAGTGTTGGGAACCGTACAAACGGTCATTGATGCGACCAAAAATTTTTGTGACATTGAGCTAGACCGACTAGACGGATGGTTATAAAGGCGGACGACCATAGAAAATTTCTGGAAAAAAGTTTATGATGTTCTTTTAGGTTTCTAATTTAGAGTAGCGAAAAATTTTCATATATTACATACAAATCGAGTATAATTTTTTACAAAAAAAATTCGAAAATTTAACCTTTTTAAGAAAAATTATTTTTTTCTAAAAAAATTTGGCATTTCCTTTTTATATAAAATTTTTGGCAATTCTTTAATTTTTCCTGAAATTTTTTCGGGCCGGCCGGGCTTGGCCGCCGCCCAACACTACCTTTATCTTTTATACCTTTTTTTATACTTGGAAACATAAAATTATATAATAAACAATGTGTGATACCACTAGTATACATAATTTTATAGATTCTTTAGCTAAACAATTAGATTATTTTAAAAATATTGTCAGTCAATTTATATCAATATAATTTTGTGTAAGCTATGGTTTAAATTTTATATTTTTTTTGTTAAAAACAGATTTTCTTTTTACTTTAAAACAGATATTAAGAACTAAATAAATTTGTAAAATCATTAGAGTTCTCATCAATCGCAAAAATGTTTCCCATTTTCTAAGATACTCTCTCTGCACCAAATTGTGATCAATCTATCGCAAATTAAGATTATTAATTGTCAATAATATATATTTTTAAACTCAAAATATTGCATATAATAACAAAATATTTTTTAGTTCGTTATTACTGATGACTCGAATTGACCAGGCGATTTTTTGTGTACATTTGATTTTTTTGCTATCAAGCGGAGGAATTTTTTGCAAAAATAGTATTTTTTTAGATTGTTTTGAATTTTTAGAGTTATAAAATTTTCTAAAAGTTTCTTTTTGTGAAAATGAGTTAGTATACATCAAATGTGGTACATCAGAAAGGATCTCTATCAAAAATGTTTATTTTTCAAAAAGTGTAAAATTTTGCCAACCAGAAAATGATTCAATTGCAAAATGCCAGAGCCAAATGCTTATTTATCACCGAGTGAATATTTCATGTAATGGTTTTGCTAAATGTAATGTCAATTTTGATTCTGGAGAAATTAACAAAAGCTGTTTTTCTGATGGAAAATCAATTAATGTTGATTATGAATGTCAAATGAGCGAAGTTAAAGATGATCCTTGCAAGCTTTGTGGCTATGGATCTATCTGCAATAATTTGAATGAAAAAGTCGAATGTTCATGTCCGATAGGTGCTGATGGTGACCCAAAATTTAGATGTTGTAAGCCTATGAAATGCAGGTTAGATAAATTTATTTTATCATTTGAGAATCCTCTTAATTGCAATTTTTTTAGCCTAATATTCTAATATCAATAATATTAATTTTTTAGTCGAATCTTAATCAAATTATTTAATAATTTTAAGGGTGGAACTTGTTAATTTGATTCGAAAATCAGACAATTCATAAACTTTTTTAAATTAACATTTAAAAATTTATTCAATACAATTTACTACTTAAATTAAATTTTTTTTAGAAAGGGCTATTATAATCAATGCCAAAAATTTTTTTCTCCAAATATTAAATTAATTCTCTCACTTATTAAGATCTTACTGTAAATTTGTTAAATGACTATGTAAATAATAAATTTCTAGAAAAAATAAAGAATTAAGTGTTTATTTACATAAGGCAATCAGAGCAATTTCATTTGGACACATCTAAGGATTTCTTAATGACTTTTTTGTTGTTAATGAAATGTTCTCTTCGAAAAGCTGAGTTCAAGTTTAGCTTGAAATGCAATGGAAAAATTTTCAAAATATATAATAAAAAAATGTGATAAATTATAATAAAAAGCGGAAAATTTTAGCATTTGCCTTGTCATTTTTAAAAATGACAGATTTTACAAATTGACAGTGATATTTTTAATAAATTAAGTTAGCACGAAATTTAATATTAATCCACTTTTTTTTTAATTAATTTACATTTATCCTTTAAAAAATAAACTATTTACTTAAAAATTAAAACTAAGTACCGATATGTTTTTATAAATTTCGTGAATGGGAATAGACTATCATTTTAATTATTTCTATATAAATTAACAAAAAAAAGTGTTTTTTTTTGTGATTTTTCCTTAAGAATAAATGGGTTATAATCCTTAAAAATTTGGAGTATTTTATTAAAAATTAATGGTATTCGATTCCAATTTATCTTAAGATAACATCGTTTTTTTGTGGCCCTTGGACGATTATTTGATAATTCATTTTATTTGAAATACCATAATTTGAGAATAAAATTTTTAAATATTTTGAATTAGTTCACAATAAAAAGTTTGATAGTTTTTTTTTTTGCTTAATGGAAGAGAATAAATTTAATACTAACTACGAACTAATTTAGGATTAAAAACTATCACAATAGAAATTTCTTAAAAATTTTTTAAATTTAAAAAAAGAAATATTCACCAATTAAACACATTTTTAAAATTAATTTCCAAATGGTGAGGTAAAAAAAAACAGTAAGAATAGAGAAAAAATCATATAATAAATTTTACAAATTTAGCTTATATAAGGAGATAATAAACATTAGCTATAAAAATCAAAATAATATTCAAAAAAGATGAAAGGGAAAAGTCTTTTGACGCTTAACAAAACACCTTATTAGCATGAAAAAATAATTTTTTTCAGCATAAAAAAAATAAACACTAACAGCATAAAAAATTTATTAGAAAAGCTAATATGTTTAATAGATCAATATTTTGCTATAAGTTTTATTTTATTTATTAATGTTTTTTTATCTTTTTATATGTTTCGTTCTACTTGTCTCGTTTCCAAACATATCAAAATAACTCGAACGATGCTTCTTTAATTAATTTTAACCTAAAAATAAACAATAAAAGGAAAATTTATTTTTATTTTTAGCTGTTGGGGTGATTCTCATTGTTCAACTTTTGATAATCTACGATATGATTTTACTCAAACGTGTTTTTATGATTTTGTTTCAACTCAATGCTATAATTCGTCATTAGTAAATTATTTTTAAAATTTATTAAATTTTGGTATTTAAAAAAAAAATTATAGAATTTTAATTATTTATTGAATTTAAATATTCAGAATGGCTGAAATTCTATTAAGAAACATATTAAAAAAATTTCATTTTTAGCCTTCGAATCTTGTAGGTTTTGATGTTAAATTTGATTATGGAAAAAGAGAATCGCTTCGGCCCAATCAAGTCTCTTTTATTCGCAACATATTCATTCAGGTTTATGGCATGAAATTTTTGTTATTTATTTCACGATCAGGGATGCCAACTTTTACTTTGAACGGAATTCAAATGACAAATAATTATTTTGATGAAAAAAATGGAATTAAAATTTTTTATTCTGTGAACAATATTATCTTTTCAGCAGAATTCGGTCTCACTGTTAAATGGGACGGTGTCCACAAAGCAGAAATAATGTTATGTGATTATTATTCTAATTTTGTCTGTGGTCTCTGTGGGAATGCTGATGGGGTTATCAGTAATGATAAAAGAGACAGAAAAAATAATTTTGTTGCGCAAACAGATCAATGGGAAATTGAATGGAAAACAATAAATGACAAAAATAATAAAAATATTTTTGACAAGTAAAATTAAATCTTCATTGAGTAAGATATCTTATTTGAGTTATTTTAAATAAAGTTGTCATTCGAACTTGAATCAAAAGAATAGGGAAGAAATATTGTGTGAAAACAAATTAAAATATGAAAATGTATGTTCCTTGATAAAAAATTCTGAAGCACCATGGAAAGAATGTGTTCAGAAATTATCTAATGAGTTGGTAGAAGCTCTATTCGATTCTTGTGTGATGGACTTGTGTTCTCTTGAAGGTGATCCGAACCAACAAGCTTATAAGTGCTATGCATTCCAAGAACTTACTTCAAAATGTTACGAAACGGAAAATTCAACTTTCATTAATTGGAGAAGTCAAGCTAATTGTGGTTTGAAATAAAAAAAATATCTTAAAATATTTTGTAAAATAAAATTTTTTTTAAGAAATTGAATGTAATTTAAATCAAGAGTTTAGATGGGATAGTTCGTTAGCATGTCCAGAAAATTGCTTTTACCTTTATGAAGAATATGATTGTGGAATTAGAGAAAAACAAGAGGGATGTTATTGCAAAAACGGCTTTATTTTGGACTCGATGGGAAATTGTATTAAGCCAGAAAGTTGTGGTTGTAGATTACCAGAAAATTATGGAATGCTAGAAGTAATTTATAAAAAAATTTGAGACTCGTGCAAAAGTCAAAAAATAAAGTCATTTTAAAGTCTTCTCCAAATCAAGCCAATAAATTGACTTTTTTGAAATTTAACAGGCTTTAAGAAAAGAGTGAAAAATAATCAAGCTTAGAATTTTTAGATCATCATAAATTCAAAATAGAATTTAATCTGCTTGAAGAATTACAGTATTAAGGTTTTCTATTTTGGAGTAAAGTCATTCTAAATTTCAAATAACCAAGTCAAAATTTTGAAACAAAGCTAAATGACTTTTGAAAAAAACTCTGCAAATTTTTATTTAAAAAAAGGTGAAAATTTTTAAAGATTGGAAAAACTTTTAAAACGCCTAATTGCTTAAACGAATATCTTTGTGTGCAACCTTATGGAAATGTAATTGTGATCGGACATTTTGATGGTTGTGGAATGAACGCTCAGTGCATCGGAGATATTAATAATGAACCAACTTGTGTATGCCATAATGGATTTTTAGGTGATGGTCATTTTTGTTATATGGGTAATTTATTTTTAAAGTTAAAAAAAAAATTGAATATAATTCCTAAGAAAATAATGAGCTGAATAATTTTGCTCAATTAGAGGATGTTTCTTTTTCCCAGACCTTTTGTGAAAATTCCACAATGTGGTTACAATGTCCAGCTGATCAAATGATTTCCATTGAGAACGCTGAATTTGGAAGATCAGACTTTCTTAAATGTCAATCAATTAATATGACTTTAGACCTATGTAATCCATTTAATGTACGAAATTTGGTTGAAGAATACTGTAATGGTAAAAGAAATTGCAAAATGGAAGTAACAGCTGAGAAAATAGGAAATGTTTGTCCTAATGTCGATAAATACTTACAAATCAAGTACAGATGTGTTCTAAGACCCTCTATGCCTAATCCATGTTTAGGCAACCCATGTGGTTTTGGTGCTATTTGCCGAAATGTAAATGGCTTCCCAGAGTGTTCGTGTCCAACTGGTACAAGTGGAGATGCAAAAGTGAGATGCTGCAAGATTTTGACATGCGGGTAATTTTTTTTATAAATGATTTCAAATATAAAAATTAATTTTTAGATGCTGGGGCGATCCACATTGCACAACTTTTGACTATGCCAGATTTGATTTTATGGGAAAATGCAAATATGAATTAGTCACCACCAAATGTTTCAATCAAATTCTAGTATGTTTAATTTTTTTCTAAATTCAAATCGGAATTCATTTTTATCATTAAATAGTTTACGAATTTAGAATTTTATCCTGAATTTTTTATCAGAAAAATTTGTCCATTAATCACTTATATTTTAAGTATCAAAATTTTTTTCCTATGATAATTGTTATTTTTTTCAGGCAATTTTCTCATAACTAAATGATGATTCATTTTTTTTCGAAAACTTAAAAATTAAATATTCAATTTTTAAATATGGAAGTTCTCTTTATTCATTATATTAATTAAAATTTCTTATTTTTAAAAGAAAACCTATAGAATAGTTATTTTTCTTTTAACCAATTTTTTTTCAAATCCTTCACAGTTAGATATATTTCAAAATAAAATAGTTTGTTGTATTTTGAAATTGCTATTTTTGAGAAAATCTGCTTCGTTCTGTAAGGAAAGGTAATACAGAGTCTAAAAATAAAAACGATAGTAAATTGAAAGCAGAGTTGTTCCTCAAGTCGCTATTTTTCAAGTCTTTCGACCATAAAGTCAAGTCAAGTCAAAACTTGACTTGACTTTTTTAAAATTTTTCAAGTCAAGTCTAAACTTGACTTGATTTTTTTAAGATTTTTCAAGTCAAGTCTAAACTTGACTTGATTTTTTTAAGATTTTTCAAGTCAAGTCTAAACTTGACTTGATTTTTTTAAGATTTTTCAAGTCAAGTCTAAACTTGACTTGACTTTTTTTATGAGTAAAAAGTCAAGTCTTAACTTGACTCGATTTTTTTTATATTTTTCAAAAGATTATTTCATAAATTTATAATTTTTTGGTTAACAAAATGATTCAATTAAAAATGTAAACGTTAAAAAGATTTTAGAGAATAAAAAATCTAAATTCAATTTTTACATAAACTATAATTTAGTAAAAATAAAATCAGACAAAACATCAACTCAAGTTACTTTTTAACTTTTTCCTTGAAAAAAAAAAGTCAAGTCAAGTCGTGACTTGACTTTTTACCCATTAAAAAATTTCAAGTCAAGTTGTGACTTGACTTTTTGCTGTAAAAAAAAAATCAAGTCAAGTCGTGACTTGACTTTTTACTGAAAAAAAAAATCAAGTCAAGTCGTGACTTGACTTTTTACTGAAAAAAAAAAGTCAAGTCAAGTTGTGACTTGACTTTTTGCTGTAAAAAAAAAATCAAGTCAAGTCGTGACTTGACTTTTTGCTGTAAAAAAAAATCAAGTCAAGTTGTGACTTGACTTTTTGCTGTAAAAAAAAAATCAAGTCAAGTTGTGACTTGACTTTTTACTGAAAAAAAAAATTCAAGTCAAGTCGTGACTTGGACTTGACTTGAGACTTGAGACTTGATGAACAACTCTGATTGAAAGGCTTTAAAAATCCAATAAAAATGCTTTAATTAAATAATTAACTTTATTTATTGAAATTTATTAAAATTGCTTTAATTATTGAATATGATTTTTAGAAATGATTTTTTGTCACCTTTTCTTTTTTAGAATAATCTAGTTATTTAAAATTTCACGAAGTTAGCAAGTTAGCGAGTTATCGATGTCAAGGTCGAAAGTTATCGATGTCAAGGTTGAATAGTGAGAGAGAATAGATAATTGATTGATTACCAATTATCAATTAAGTATTAATATATATTAAATATATATATATATATAACAATTAAGAATTTGTTAATTAAGAATTATTATTTATTATAAATGTTAACGCAGTTTATTATTCTTTTTTGTTGTTCTTAGAGTCTTAGAAGTCAATAAGAGTACTAAGTTAATATACTTTTAGGCCAACCTATTATTTTACTTAGAAATGTCTCAGCTTCGGATGGATTGTGTAACGGTACCAGGCTTATTTGTAGAAATTTTTACAGTAAAATAATTGAATGTCAAATAGCTGTTGGATCTAATGCTAAAAAAATAGTTTAAATACCGAGAATGCCATTGATTCCAACTGATGCAAGTTTACCTTTCGAATTAAAAAGGCTTCAATTTCCTATACGACCAGCGTTTGCAATGAGTATAAATAAATCTCTAGGAAAAACTTTAGAACACGTAGGGGTTTACTTAAACGAACCTGTTTTTACTCATGGGCAATTATATGTAGCCTTTTCAAGAGTGACAAATAAAAAAAATCTCAAGATTTGCATTAATCATCCAAATAACTTAACAAAAAACATAGTTTATACTGAGGTTTTTCAATAATTTTTTTAGTGTGTTCTGCAATTTTTTTTCATAATTTTATTTAAATTCCCCCGGCAGCGAAGCAACGGGTATCTACTAGTTTTTAATTAAAAATTTAAAGCTTTATTCTGAATTGTACTAAATATTTTAAAAAATATCCGTAAGAGATTACAGTTATTATTATTAAATAATAAATAAGATTGTATTTAATTTAATTCAAATCAATTATTTTAAGCCTGAAGGAATGATTCCATTCAGCATTCACCAAAAACAAGAAACAAGAAATGGACGAGAAAATGTGGCTTACGTTGCTTATGTTGAAATAAATGTGTTTAATCAACAATTCAGACTGTTGAAGAAATATGGAAACAGACACAGATACACCATAAATGGAATTATCAGACCGAATAATTATGTTGACAATATCAATGGAGTGAGAATTTATGTGTCAGGTGCCAATCTAGTCTTTAGCACCACATTCGGCTTGACTGTCACTTGGAACGGAAATCACAAAGTTGATGTTATTTTATGTGATACATATGCGAAACATGTGTGTGGTCTTTGTGGAAATGGCGATGGTAAATTTAATGAGATTTGAAAAAAAAAATTTTTAATTTTATTTTCTCACATTTTAGGCTTGGTGTCAAATGATTTTGTTGATAAAGCCAATAGTTTGGTTAATTCAGATGGTATACTCTATAACAATTCTTTATTTGTTTGGGGAAGTAATTGGCGAGTTTTTGATGATTCTATTGATACCTCATTAAATCTTAAAATGTTAATATTTTTTATTAAATTATTGTAATTATTTATTAAATTTAAAAAAGATGTGATCCAAACAACGATCCAGGACCAGAGCCTCGCTCACCAAAGTGCATCAACCAAGAGACATATAAAAGTGAAAATTGGTGCGGTTTGTTAAAAAATAAAACCAGTTTATGGTCCAATTGTCTTCAAAAACTTGATCCAGTTTTAGTGGATTCAATCTATTCTGGATGCTTGTTTGACTTGTGTAACAATGAAGAAGAATTTAATTTCCTAATTGAACTAAAATGTGATGCATACGAAAAGCTAGCAGATATCTGCTTAGATTATGACTCATCGATTTTGTGGAGATCGTATACCAATTGCCGTAACAAATAATGAAAATAAGTTAAATTTTATTTTATTTAAATTTTTTTAAGCAAAATCTTGTGAGTTAAATCAAATATATGGGGTTCGAAACGAATGTCCAAAAACATGTCTAGATCCTTTTGGTGAAAATGATTGTGGCGTTACCAAATTAACTGAAGGATGCTTTTGTAAAGAAGGTTTTGTGCTGGATTCAAAAGATTTATGTGTTCCCTATGATAAATGTGGTTGTATATTGCCTGATGGATCTTCCTTTTTATCTGTGAGGCGAAAATCCTTATTAAAAGTCAGGCATAAAAATTTTAATTCAAAAAAGGTGAATGAAGTGACTAAATCAGATAAATGCGACGAGCAGTTTTATTGTGAACAAAATGGTTTTGAAGCAATGACTGATATACTTCAACCATGCTCAAAATTCGCAGTATGTGCCAGTGGAATTGAAGGCGAGCCTAAATGTGTTTGTAAGAATGGCTACGCTGGAGATGGATTTTTTTGTACCAATAAAACAGAATACAGTTTAAAATTATGTATCTTTATATTTGAAAAAATATTAAAATATGTTATTACATTTAAAAAAAATAATTAAAGCAAATGAAAGATCTGTGCTGACAACTAGTAAAACCACCAAAGTAAACAATTCTGGAAAGTTAACCACTTTGAATCGATTTGATTTTGATGTCGTCTATGATGAAGGTAAATAAAACAATTCAAATTAGATTTTAATTTTTAAAAATGTATATCTATTGTTAAGATGAATCAATAATTGAAATTAAAAACAACAAAAGTATACTATTTAAAAATGATTCCGATTCAAACTTGAAGCCTTGCGAAAGTATTTTTTAACTAAAATATTTGAAAATAGAATTAAAAACATTTTTTTAGGCACAAATTTTTGGTAAGACTTTAAATAATGATTATTAAAAAATAAAGCATCAAATTAATTCTAAGTTATGGGTTTGGAGATCCTCATTACACGGATTTAGTAAAAATATATCATTTTAAAAAAAATTTAAATTATTTACTGTTTAAAGAATGGCTATCAATTTTTGATTAATAATTCATGTCCTTATGTTTTGGCAACTGACTTTTGTAATCACAATGATATTTTAAGCTATTTGATTTTAATCAACCACGAAAACAGAAATAAAAACAAAATGTCAGTTTTTATGAAAACTGTTGCTGTTTTGGTAAACCAAAATATTTACCAAATATCCAAAAATTTAAAAGTAATTTTTTTTGTTCTTGAATTTAAAAGTAAAAGTTTATATCATTTAGGTAAATGGTGTTGTTGAGACTCTACCTTACATCAGCGAGACAGTACGCATCAATAAAACAGAACTTTATATAATTATGGAAACTAACATGTTTACCATTTATTTTGATGGAGACCAAAAGCTGAAATTTAAGTCATGTGGGAAAACAATATGCGGCTTATGCAACTTTTCTAGTGGCTTTTCGTTTAATAACAATCAGAATTTAAAACAGTATAAAGTTTTGAGTAACAATCACGAATGTTGATTGATAATTTTAAATTTTAAATTTTAAATAAATTGATTTTCAAAAGTTAAGTTTGTACTTTCTAAACAAAAATTCCTTTATTAAAGCTGATTTTTAATATAAAGATTGGAAAAGCTTACAGTAAAGTTTGTAATTTTTTTTAATTTTGTTAGAAAAACCGACGTTATTTACTTTAAAACAAATTAACTTAAAATTATGAAATTTTTTGTAAATTCATAGTTTTTAAAATGGTCTAATTTAATACAAAATTTTACGTAATATTTTATAAAAATTTCCAAAAATATCGTGTCATATCAATACTGTATATTTGATAAAAGTTTAATATTAAAAATTTTAATATATTTATATTCATTCTTCCTTGAGAAAAAGAAAAATAGATTTAATCTTTGTGAACACTTAATTATTTTTGAAATTTTCTACCTTATAGTTTCTAATATTTAACAATATCGAAATGAATTTTACAGATATAAAAAAATTGAAAACTTTTAAATTAAATTTTAAATTGTTTGATTTTTTTGATTCGATTTATATTTTATAACCTAAGCTAATTTTTTAAGTTGATTTAATTATTAATCTCTTTTTCTGGTTTCTTTTAATTCGAATTCAAAAAGTGTTACCTTTAAAATTTTAATTCTTGATTTGCATTTTGTGTTGTTCTTGCTGCCTTTACACGAGGTATTTTATAAATATTAACCATGATCTTCTCTTGCTAAATACTTCCCATAATTAACAAAAAACCAAATTTCTAGATACTCATTTTTCAATTTGATATCAGTATTCCTCCTTAACCTGATTCCTATATCTTTCAATCAATTTAATTGAATCATTCTGAACATTTTTTTGAATTTATCACTATCATCCATTATTCAATACTAAATTTTTCGACAGTGCCATTTCTAGATATTCCTCTTGAACCTGATCCTTTGACTTAATTTTTAATTTATCATAAAGAACACTTTCTTGTGTTGTTTCTCACCCTGTCACCCATTACTTCATATTAAATTCTTTTATTTAAAAGCTGTCGTTATGGACAACTTGACTTATTCGATTAATATCCATTTTTCATCTACTTTTTGACAGATTTTGACAGATGCTTAGAAACCGAAGTTAAATTAGATTTTATTCAATATGCATGTTTTTTTTTATTTTTTAATGAAATAAAATATTTTTTATAAAAAATTAAAAAAGGCTAGTAAAAGTAAATAATTTTTTTAAATCCTAACTTTTATTTATGTTTTAGCTCATGGAGCACATTTAAATTTCTTTGCATGTCGAAAAATGTGAAAAATTAAAAATATGGAGTTTAAATTAGAGAAAAATTGTATAAAAAAAATTAATTCTAAAAACCATTTAATCCACTAAAAATGGTTGTTTAATTCAATTGTTTAAAAAAGTATAAAATCTAAATTCTCAATTTTAATGCTGAATGTTCCTTAAATCGCATATTAGACCTCATTGGCCATACTAAAAAGAGTTATTGTGACTTCAAATTATGCTTTTTAAAATTAATGAAAAATAATTCAATCTCAATTAAAGAAAAAAGTACGAAATTTAAAGTAAAATTTACTTATCTGTTAATTTTTTCTTCAAAAGCTTCAATATTTATTATTAATTAGAAATAATAAACTATTTTAAAAGAAAAAAAAGGTTTTTAATTTTCTGATGCCATTAATTTTTTCGATAAACTTAGGCGGAAAATTAAATTTTTTGTTTTCATTCTATTCTAATTTTCAAAACTCAATGATGAGTCACCGAATATCTTGCTTAAATAAAAAAAAAATAAATAGGAATTAAAAAGCTTTAAAGAATTCTGAAATTTAACAAAAAAATTAATAAATTAATTGTAATATGTTTCCACCTGTGCTCGGATTTTCTTTTTTCAAACGTGGGATTGAGCAAAAGTTTTTATTTCAAAATCTTACTTGCTCGATGATAAAAATATCGGTAACATCTTTTTAAAGACTGATTCACTTTAGAATAAAAATTAAAATTTTAAATTTATATTTAAATTTTCCGCTCGGTTTTTGTGGCTATAAAACGAAAAATTGTTATAGGTTCTAAATTAAAATTTTCCCTAACTTTTTTTTTTAAATGTCGAAATTGAGTATTCCGATTTTTTTGGCGACCATTCTTATGGTCTCTGTAAGTCCTTCATCTGCTCTGTTGGATCTTCTATTAGGCAGTAACATCATTTCAATAATTAATTTTAATAAAATTAATTAGAATTTAATTAGAACCATGGGTTAAAAAATGTGAAAATCAAGTAGTTAAAATTTCTTGCAACGTAAATCAGTTTATAGAAATAGCGGATGTCGAGACTGGCATTGATTCTTTGAGGTGCTACTCAAGAGGTTTTAAAAATGAGGTTTGTCAAAATACTGAAAAGACCATAGAATATATCAAATCTGCATGTGATGATCAGAAAAAATGTAGTATTAATATTAATGCTTCAATTTTCGATCCACAATGTCTCGCCGGATCCAGATATCTTAAAATAACTTACAGTTGCAAAACAAAAAAAATTGATTGTAGCAGTAATCCTTGTGGTTTTGGAGCTATTTGCCGAAATGGTCTCTTTGGTCCGGTGTGCTCTTGTCCATCAGGTACAAGTGGTGATCCTGATTATCGCTGTTGTAATCCGCTCAGATGCAGTTGCTTCGGTGACCCTCATTGCACAACTTTTGACAAAGCCAAGTTCGATTTTATGGGACAGTGCAAATACGATTTGGTAACTACCGAATGTAAAGGAAAAACTTTGGTAAGCTGAATAGTTTTTAAAATACTAATCACAATAAAATTGAATTTTTGTTCAGCCCAAAGACATGATACCATTTTCGGTAACTCAAAAACAAGAGCGAAGAGGAGCTGGGCCTAATTCAAAAAAAGTTTCCTACATTCGTTTTATTGATGTAAATGTTTTTGGTAACATTTACAGACTTCTTCAAAAATCAAAAGGCAAACTAGGCTTTACAATGAATGGAATAAATATGGTCAGTAATTATAATGATGAGTTCAATGGGCTAAGGATTTATATATCAGCTGGAAACTTAATTCTTATCACTAATTTTGGCTTAATGGTTAAATGGAATGGTGTTCACAAAGCAGAGGTGACTATTTGTAGTTATTATGCCGATTATGTTTGTGGTTTGTGTGGTAATGCCGATGGCAAAAAAGAAAATGATTTTATGGACAGAGAAAACAACTTGGTTGACGTTTCTTCATCTGATTATTATACCCGATTTTTTGAATGGGGCAGCAAATGGAGGGTTCCTGATGATACTGCAGATGGATCTCAGCTAGAAGAATGTGTGCCTGAAAGAGACCCTGGTCAATTAGAACCAATCAAGTGCACAAATGATTATTCCGGCACTGAATGGTGTGGCTTAATGAAAAGCAGAAATGGGCCGTGGAGAATTTGCATATCATATTTGTCAAAAGAAATACTAGATCAACTGTATGACGCATGTTTATTTGATACGTGCGCCTTGGAAAATGATCCAGTATCTCAAAAAGAATTTAAATGCAAGGCTTTTGAAGAGTTCACCCAAAAATGTTATGAATCTTTGTCATTTTTGTCTCAAATAAATTGGAGAACTGCAGCAAATTGCCGTAAGATAATAAATAAAGCCAAATTTTTACAAATCTATTCAAGTTAAAAAAATTTAGCCATTATTTGTGGCCTTAACCAAGAGTATACGAAGTCACTTACTTCAACATGCCCCAAAACTTGTTTCAATTCAAGGGGTAACTATGACTGTGGATTCGTGTATCCAGAAGAAGGATGCCACTGTTCTAAATCAACTGTTTTAAACTCAAAAGGTGATTGTGTGCCACTTAACCAGTGTGGCTGTCAACTTCCTGATAACATGGGCATTTTAGATGTAAAATTTAATTTAGAAAATTATTTAAAATTTCCTATTTTTATTCATTTAGCTTGGTAATATTTTCAAAAGTTCAGATTGTACAGCTAGATTTAGATGCGAAAGACCAAATGGAAATGCAACTGTTGAACTATTACCACCATGTGGAGGTAATGCAAGTTGCATTGGTGATATAAATAATGAACCATTTTGTGTGTGTAACGAGGGTTTTGTGGGCGATGGTTTCAATTGTTTCAGGAGTAAAAATTAATCTTTAAATTTTAATTTTGTCAGATTTAATTTTAAAATTAAAAGTTGAGCCTTTGACGACCACAAAATTGACTACAAGTGAGATTAATTCATAAATATATTCCATTTTTAAAAATTGATTGAATTTTTTTAAGGAGCTGTTGATTTCGAAAATTTGTTAACAAGTAAAAACTCTAAATTTGGATAATAAAAAAATGATAATTTTTTGCAAAAGTTAAAGAACTTATCGGATGTGAAAACCAACAATTGAATTTAGCTTGTTCAGTTGATACTTTTTTAAATATCATTGAAGCCTCTTATGGTCGATCAAGTCTTTCAGCCTGCTCATCAGTAACAATGTCAAATGAATTGTGTAGTCCTCTGGATGTCGCCAGCATTGTAAGAAATAAATGCAATCAAAAACGAAGATGCCAAGTTATGGTAAATTCAGACACATTTGGAAGAAATTGTCAGTCAGTGTCTAAATATTTACAAGTCAAATATCAGTGTATCAAAAGACCTCCTTTGCCTGATCCATGTTCAGGTAACCCGTGTGGTTTTGGAGCTTTATGTAGGAATGCTAATGGTTTTCCAGTATGTTCGTGTCCAGCTGGTTCAAATGGTGATGCAAAAATTAGATGCTGCAGACATTTGAAATGCGGGTATCATAAAAAAATATTTTATAACTTTAAATTTAAAAACAAAAAATTTAGATGCTGGGGCGATCCACATTGTACAACTTTTGACAACGCCAAATTTAATTTTATGGGTAAATGCAAATATGACTTGGTCACAACTGATTGTTTCAATCAAACACTGGTAATTTTTTGAAGTTTTAAGCTATTCTTTTATATAATATTTATGAGAGTTACTATCGTTATGGTTTAAGTCGAATTAAATAGTTTGAATTGAAAAATAACAATATACTCAAGTATCATGCTACCTTTATTAGTTGTATCTAATTGTTTTCCCTTCAATTCTTGTCACATTCATATAAAACGAAATTTTGATTCACACTTTGACAAAAATTTTGAAAAAAATTCCAACTGTAAGACATTTTTTTTTATTTAAATTCTTTAATAAGAAAAAAAATTAAAAAAAGAAGAAAGAAAGCGAATAATTATTTGGCTTACAATTCATTTTCAACCAAAAACATTTATCTCTTATAAGAAATCATCTATTAATTAAGTTCAATTTATCAGTCTAGTATATATGCTAATGTACAATATGTTGTTTTTTAAATTCTAATTTCTATTCTTATCATACCAGTCTTTTGTTTTTGGTTTTCTACCGCGCTTATTTTCGAAACCAATATTTTTAAAGCTAAAACAGATTTGTATCAGTTTAGTTTTAACTGCGGACAGCTACAATATATTTGAAAAATTTTCCAAATAATTTCTACTTTTATCAATTTTTTTCAAATATTATTAAATAATAATTATATTTTTGATGTACAGGTTCTTAATTGCCATTTAACTTTATTTAACTCTACCCTCTTTATACATTTATTGAGTACATTAAATTGATTAAAATCAAATTTAAAATTCTTAATAACTTTTGAATTCAATAATTTTATAAAAATTTATTCGAGCATAAGTGACTTTTTTTATTTAAAAATAGCTTTTATATTGAAAAATTTTTCGTATGAAAAAAATTTTTTTTAATGGATGTAAATATAATTTGGAAGAAAATTTTTTTTGATGGGAAACAATAATACAATGTATTGATATGACAAGATACTTTTGGAAATTTTTATAAAATATTACGTAAAATTTTGTATTAAATTAGACCATTTTACAAACTATGAATTTACAAAAAATTTCATAATTTTAAGTTAATTTGTTTTAAAGTAAATAACGTCGGTTTTTCTAACAAAATTAAAAAAAATTACAAACTTTACTGTAAGCTTTTCCAATCTTTATATTAAAAATCAGCTTTAATAAAGGAATTTTTGTTTAGAAAGTACAAACTTAACTTTTGAAAATCAATTTATTTAAAATTTAAAATTTAAAATTAGAATCAACATTCGTGATTGTTACTCAAAACTTTATACTGTTTTAAATTCTGATTGTTATTAAACGAAAAGCCACTAGAAAAGTTGCATAAGCCGCATATTGTTTTCCCTTTATTTTTCTATCCTCGTTCTTTTCCTTAAATGTAAACATTTTTGATCAATTATGTTGTTCCAAATTAAGAGATAAATAAACTATGAGATTTAAATAAAAAATAAAATTGTGTATAATTTAATTCAAATCAATTATTTTAAGCCTGAAGGAATGATTCCATTCAGCATTCACCAAAAACAAGAAACAAGAAATGGACGAGAAAATGTGGCTTACGTTGCTTATGTTGAAATAAATGTGTTTAATCAACAATTCAGACTGTTGAAGAAAAATGGAAACAGACACAGATACACCATAAATGGAATTATCAGACCGAACAATTATGTTGACAATATCAATGGACTGAGAATTTATGTGTCAGGTGCCAATCTAGTCTTTAGCACCACATTCGGCTTGACTGTCACTTGGAACGGAAATCACAAAGTTGATGTTATTTTATGTGATACATATGCGAAACATGTGTGCGGTCTTTGTGGAAATGGCGATGGTAAATTTAATAAGATTTGAAAAAAAAAATTTTTAATTTTATTTTCTCACATTTTAGGTTTGGTGTCAAATGATTTTGTGGATAAAGCCAATAGTTTGGTTAATTCAGATGGTAAATTTTACAACCGGAGTATATTTTTATGGGCAAATAAATGGAGAGTGCCTGATGATTCAATTGATTCGGATAAAGCATCGTTATAATTTAAAAAATTCAATCAAGTTCTTTTATCTAATATAAATAATTTTTTAAGTTGCAACACAAATAATGATCCAGGACCAGAGCCTGAGCCTGTTAAATGTAAAAATGAGACAGTTTACAGAAATTATGAGTGGTGCGGAGTTATTAGAAATTATCAAGGTCCTTGGGCGGAATGCTTACTCAAAATTGACCCTGTTTTACTAGAAGGAATTTACGAAGGTTGTCTATTTGATTTATGCGCAAGTGAAGAGAACAAAACTTTACAAAATGAGTACAGATGTAAAGCTTATGAACAAATAACCAGTGTGTGTAGTGGCCTATTGGGATCATTAATTAATTGGAGAATCAAGGTTAACTGCCGTAAGAACTATTTTGTTATCAAGGCCATAGAAAGAATAAATTAGAAAGAATAAATTATTTTTTAGCTGCGGATTGTGGACCGAATGAAATTTATGATATACGAAAAGAATGTCCAAGAACATGCATTGATCAACTTGGAGACAATGATTGCGGTGAGTTGAATTATGCTGAAGGGTGCTTTTGTAAAGATTCCTATGTAAGAAATTCATTTGGTCAGTGTATTGATCTACAAGAATGTGGATGCATTTTGCCTGGTGGCTCAGTCGATTTATCAGTATTTTTACTTAGAATGAAGAAGAAAATTAAAATTTTAAAAAATGACTTGTTTAGTATGGTGAAATTTTTCAACCAAATTGCAGTGTTAGGTTTGTATGTGATGGCTTAAGTGGACAACTTAATGTAGAAGACTTGAGATCTTGTTCTATTAACGCAGTTTGTTTAGCTGACCAAAATAATCAACCAAATTGTGTGTGTATTCAAGGTTTTGCTGGAGATGGCTTTATTTGTGAAAGAGAAACAACTCAAGTTATCCCAGCTACTAGCGAAAATTTTGAATTTTCACGTACAAATTTTAAAAAATATAAAAATAAATGCTATTTAAATATCATTTTATTAACTAAAAGTTTTAGATTTGGAATTTACTGATTATTTAACTACTATAACCGCCTCTGAAACTCAAAATACAAGTATTTATATTTTTATATTTGCATTTATTTCAAAATTTATTAAATACCAAATCCTTTGAAGAATCAAACGAAACCACTCATAGCACAACTAAAATACCATGTTTTAAAGATATGGTGATTTATGGTAAAAATAAATAGAATCTAAGAATGATTTTTAATCAAAAATTGTTTCAAGGAAATGAGAATCAATTTAATTTTTCTAATACATTTGTTAATGGAACTTCAAGATGTAATTTTAGAAAATTTAAGATATTTTATTTAATTTTCGAAATGAAGGCGGCCTTTCAAATGATCCATTTTATTTTGAGGAACTTTTAGATTTGGAGTTTTCTGAATGTGAAGGTAATTTTTTAAAATAGTAAAATAGAAGCATTCGATTTAATTTTTATGCTAATTTTAAGCTGGAAGTGTTTGGTAAAGAGAAAAATTTTAAATTTCTAATTGAAATTTTATGTTTTTATTTAGCTACGGTTTCGGAGATCCACACTATCGAACTTTTGTAAGTCTTATTAGAAAATATCTTTTCTCAATTAGCCTTCATTAAATTTTTCACTAAGGATGGTGACAATTTTTCTATAAACAAAACATGTCCTTATGTTTTGGCTACTGATTATTGTCGAGGAAATTCTGAATTCAAGTTCATCATTTATGTCGACCATGAACATCGTAATTCAAACGATAAGGCCAATTACATGAAATTGGTCAATATTTACTACAACAAAAAATTCTACACAATCACAAAAGAATTGACAGTAAAAATAAATGATTAAGTTATAGATTGAAAATTTTATTTTATTTAATGAATAATCAAGGTAAACTCAGTTTCTGTTGAGCTACCATATGTGTCACAAAATGAAAATGTTTTTGTCAGACGAGAAAATCATTATATTGTATTCCAGACCAATTTTTTCACAGTACATTTTGATGGAGATCAAATGTTGAAATTGCATCAATGCAACGATATTGTCTGTGGTATTTGTGGAAACAATAATGGAAATCCTTTTGATGATTTCTTGTATAGAAGCGGATATATGGTTCAAATTGTCGAAAGAGCTTGTCTAATTGAATTTTAAAACTGAAACTGAAATTTGAAGATTCTCAATTTATTTAAATAAATTGATATTATCATTAATATTTATTAGGAAAATTAATTTGGGAACATCCCGGGACTAATATGGTTGCCATAACGCCTTCTTTTCAGCTTCCTTGCGTTATTTAAATTTGAATAAAATTAAAATTAATAATAAAAAATAAGGTATTCAGTAACTTAGTACTAAATGAATTTTATACTAAATAAAAAATAAGGAATTAAGTACACAGCGAAATAAATACTAAATGAATTTTGTACTTTTCTTATTTAATACTATTTTGTTCTTTTTTTAAGAATTTAAGCTAATAATTAAAAAAAATTGTTGACATTAAAACTTTTATAGACCTCATAGGTCAAAATTTATAAAAAAAAATAATTATTAAGATTATAAATAATAAATATACTAAATTTATCTTATAGTATTAATTTCTCGTAGTATTATTTTCTTGTAGAATTAAAGTCGTTTAGTATTAATTTCTTATTTAAGAATTTAGTACTAAAATCCTTAGTACTAATTTCATAGTATTAAATTCATTTAGTACTAGATTGCAGTCAATCAAACATAAAGTTGTCATTATAATTTTATTTTATATAAAAGCTATAACTCTATGGTTAATCTAATAGCACCTTCAAATTATTCACAGTTAATGAAATAATTACTGCCATTCAACTAATTTTGAATGTAACATTCACGAGGAATGCTACAATCTATCATGTTACACCAGCTATCATCCATTTCAGTTGACTAAGTCTCACACTAAATTATTTCTTAAATAAAATAAATAATTTACATTTTTACATTACAACATGTGACTATTAAAATTTTTTTTTAAAAAAATAATCAATTTAATTTTTTCATTTTTGTTATTTTCTTAGTACTTAAATGCAATCACTGTATTTAAAATCACTGTATTTTTATATAGTCAATTAAAATACTTGTGCAAATATTTTTATTTATTTGTTTACCTGTAGCGAGTTAAATATTATTTTTTTATTTCTTATTTAAATGAACATTTTATTTTTTATTAAATCTTAAGATCTATCAGCAAATATCATTAATTTTGATACTCTTATTTTTAAAATTTAAAATTTATTTTTAATCAATTAATCAATCAAAAGAATACATTAAACTAAAAATCACCTTTTAATCTATTAAATAGTTACAAAAAAAAATCCACTAATTGCATTGTATAATTTTTTATTTTGTAGGAGAATACGGAAGAGCCATCATTATTTTAGATTCCATTTTTCGAATTAAAGGAACTGTATTAGCTACACATTCATCCCAACCAGGCTTGTTCCACATTTTTTCTCTAGATTCCTTGCGACTAGCTAGATCCTTGTAAGCCCAAATGTGGTGAACATGATAAATTGGTCCTACTTGAGTGAACATGCCTGCACATCTAAATTCCAAGCGGTTTTTGATTCCTTTACTCCTATAGACAATTTTTAAAATATTAAGAACTAGATAAAATAAATTTTCTTTACCAATAATTTCCCCATTCAATTAAACTTCCTGGTTTCAAGGCATAGCTTCTCATTTCATAAATATGAGATTCGGTCCTTGACTGCGGCTCTCCCCAATAAGTGAAGGAAAGACAAACTTGAGTCTCTCTCCGTCTGACCAATTTCGAAAGATTTTTTTTGATATTCAAATTAGTTTCATCATTTCTTAGCCGTTCAAAAACAGTTGAGTAATCATTATAGTTTTTGTATCGCCATAAATGAACTGTATAAAAAAAATAATAAAAAAGTTTAATAAAAATTTTAATCGTTTTTCTTGATTGTACCATATTGATCTAATACGCCGATTTCAGATCGCCAGCAGCCAGCCAACTTCACCAAATCTTTGTTCTTTTCCATATAAACCGGAACTCTATCACCACTTTAACAAAAATCATTTAGCAACTTCTTAAATTTTTTAAATTTTTTTACCAAATTTTTTCGAATTCACTTGTACACCCAGGCTTGACGCGATGAACTAACCAACAAAAAATAAGTCAATATTTTTTTTTATTAAACTTAAGCATTTTTACTCTCTAACTCATAGAGAACTTGTTGTTCAGCTAATAAAATTGAATGGGCATTTGTTACTTTTTCAATTTTGCTCCCGAACAAACTTCGCCTTGAGTTTTGAAAAAGAAATTGCGGGATCCTGGTTAACAAATTATTTTTCATTTTTCTACAACCAATTCAAAAGTTTATAAAATGGGTATAAAAAGAAGCTTTATTTTTAAAATTCTAAAAGTATGCGTATATTCTGAATAATTAAACAGAGTTTTCTATTAATTTTCGAAGCTAGTAAATGCTTAGAGAAAGATGTTAAATTTTGCAAGCTTTGTTGAAGAAATGTTTAGATTCCAAATTTTATATAATAAGTAAAAATATCATGAGTCTAATTGATGAATTCATAATAGACGGGTGTTGTCAAAATTTAAAAAAATGACATCTTAGATTTAATATTAGATTTAATATTTCTTCAGTTGATAATTTCAATTGCGTATCTGAACACGCCTTTGAAAAAATTTAAATTTATCATTTATTTTCAATTTAAATTCAACAGGTGGTTCTATGGTGTAACGGTTAGCACTCTGGACTTTGAATCCAGCGATCCGAGTTCAAATCTCGGTAGAACCTTTAATTTTTTAATTCAATAATTTTTTTAAGAAAAAAATTAAATTTTATTCAAAAATCAGTTTAAGAATTTTTATGCAATTTTATCTACACATAAAAGTAGAATTTTATTTTTTCAAAATTAGTAAATTTTTTTTCCGATTGATTTCACTTTGTTTTATAAAGCATTTAATGTGTTTTGATGTAGAATAATGTGAGAAGTAAGAAATACTAACTTGATAAACAAAAAAAATTTAAGTTGCATTAAATATTTTACTAAAGCTAAATTCTTTATTAAAAATCTTGTGTAAATCATAAAATGTTGAATAATCTGAAAATTATTAACAACTTATAGCATTATAAAATTAATTATATTTTATTCTGTTTTTTTTTAAATTATAAATTTATAGCTTATTTTAAGAAATTCAAAATGATCGATTTTGAAATCGGTCATATATTTGACTAAAATAAACAAATAAAAAAAGGTGAGTATCGAAAATTGTCTGAAGACATTGAAGTAAATTATGATAGCTAATTTTAATAAATTTTAAATTTTAAATAAAATGTCATCTAAATTTTAGAAACAAAACATTTTATTTTACGAAACCAACCTTTTTTCTGAAATTATTAAAAATAATAACAACTTTGAAAAAATAATAAATTTATTTTATATGATTTAATGTAATACATTTTTTATTTAAATATACATATTGTGACTCCAAATTGCCAAGGTAACATTTTTGAATTTTGAAAATAGTTTTCTTAAAATTATGACAAAAATTTAAATTTTATAAACTGTTGAACGAATTTTGTTCCAAAAATTTGCTTCCAAACGCAAACATCTTTAAAAATCGCATGATATTCTGCTGAACTTTTAAATTAATTTTAAAAAGCAGTATATTTTTCTGATGGTTACATTAAAAATATTTTAATTTTTCTAATGCTCTCATTTTCAGTTGAATTGAAACTATTCAATAAAATTAAGTCGTTCAAATTATTTAATTTAATTATTGAATTGTGATCAAATTTTATAAATTTAAGTTTTTAGCAACAACTTTAAATTAGTTGAATTTCAATTCTAAATGAGTTTGAACATATCTTGTGATAAAAAAAGCAATCTGAAAATTCAAAAAGTGGGCCTCTTAATGGACATAAAAGAAGAAAAATTTAAAGTCATTTTCAAGTTATTCACAAATGAAAGTTAAAAAATAAAAATTTATTTCTTTTTTTTCAGATCTAACTGTAAATTTTGAAAAAAAAAACTTTATCTCAATGTATTTTGTTTTGGAAGTGCTTGAGTCTAAAAGGAAAATAAATTAAATAATATAATACATCATAGATAAATAAGAAATAGATAAAATAAGTAAAATATTTATATTTATTTAATGATTGAAAAATAAACTTTTCATAAATTACTCATCAACTATTAATATATTAGTAGAAATTTTTTATATTGACAAATCCTAAGAACTCTGATGTGTTCTAGTTTTCAGATCAGTATACCGTCTCTCTGATCAGCTTCATCTTTTCTAACCCATTTAAAATTTAAATTATATTTCCTCTCACCCTTCTTAAACTTAGTCTTGTTAATACCATTTTCGCTAATCTCATACAAAATTCATCTCAAAGACAAATTAATTGGATTTAGAATTTTTCATTAAAGATGAAACGAAAATGTTTCATTTTGTTTCATATTAAATGAAGATTGTATAATGATTAATTTTTAAAATCTCAAATAAATTATTTAAAATTCATTCCAAGGAATAATTGGCATAATTATAAATAAATTTATGATAAAATTAAATCAAAATTATCCTTTACGGAAATAATTTGTTATTATTATTTTGTCATTTTAGCTTTGATTAAAAGAAATTTTTAGAAACACAGATATATTTTTTTTAAATCTTAGTACATTAGAGTTTTTAAAAGTCATATGTTGTTCTATTTTTAAAACACATCTATTTAAACTTTGGCTTAACTCTGGCTTTGCAGTCAAAAAATGACTGGTTGTGTAATAATCGATTCACTATTTTTTTTGTTGGTGATCATCTCTTTGTTAATTACTTTAAAATTCTTTGTTCTGCGAAAAAAATATGAACATCTACCTAGTCCAGAGTCTAAGGGGTATTTTAAAAAAAATTAAAAATAGAATACAAAATTTTATTAAAGTTTAATTGGTTTTTATTTTGGGCAATATTTTACCATTCATGAATTTTTGTCCAAAAATAATTTTATTGAAGAGTTACAACTTAACTGGTCAAGTAAATTTGGCTCAGTGTACGTATACCAATTTTTACATCAAATGATATGCATCACAAGTGAAGAAGAAGCCATAAAGGTTGATTTAAATTTTCAAATGATTTTTCAATTTATTTAGAACTAATTTTTTAAAGAAAATTTTGATAGATAAAGATTTTCCGAAAAAACCTGAAATCTATAAAATAGTTGGATTTCCATTCGGAGAGCGCTTTCTAGGCCATGGACTTGTTTCTGAAATTGATAAAGAAAAATGGAGAAATAGGCGAGCTCTATTTAATCATGGATTTAAAAAAAAGTATTGATATTAAAAAAATAATTAATTTCTAGCAATATTTTCTTAGTGCCATTTCGGAAGGCATTGATCATTTTAATTCAAAAGGAAATGAACTGATTCAAAAGCTTAATTTAGTTGCTGACTCAAATAAATCCATCTGCATGTTTGATGAATTTAATAGAATGGCTCTTGATGCTATTGCCAAAGTATTCCATTATTGTAAATTTAAATTTGATATTTAATGTATTTCTAGATCGCTTTTGATCTTGATCTCGATACAATTAACAACCAAGAGTCAAAACTCAACACTTTTATAGCCAAAGCCCTTCATGGTCTTACCTTAAAAATGACTGATCCTTTTTCAGAAGTAATAATTCGAAAAAAGATCAAATTCTATTTCTTTAATTAAGATAAGGCTAGAAAATAGAAATTTAATAAAAGAAATAAAACAGTCAATAAGAAATTTGAGAAAATTTTCAGCCGAAAAACTGAACGAAATTATCAAAAATTTTGAGGAAAGTAATCACATGTCCAGGACTATTCTTTCAGATATTCTCCGTCATGCCAGTAAAATTTTTAATCAAAAAATAATTGAATTAAAAATATGTTGAAGAGAGCAGTGAAGACTTGGATTTTGAATTGCTGATTGATGATTTTGTCACATTTTTCATTGCCGGACAAGAAACAACTGCCAACGCTTTAAGTTTTTGTGTACTTGAACTTGGTCAGAACGAAAGAGTGTTGAAAAAGTATTTTTTTTTGGAAACATTCAGTTCCAAACTCGACTAATTGATTTAAAAAAATATTCATCAAATTGTCTTTTAAAGATAGTTAAAATTATTTAAAAAAAAATTAAAATTTTGTCTACTTATCCATACTTATCTGTTTTCTGGATTAGAGTTGTTTAAAAGTCACAAGTCTCAAGTCAAGTCCAAGTCCGGCTTTTTTTCCACAAGTCAAAACCAAAGCCAAAAAATTAAAAATTATCTAGATTTTTTGATATTAAAATTTACAAAAAAAATGCAATTTTTTTTTGATTTCCATAATTTTTATTTTATAAATTTTTTGTAAATTAAATTGAGTCAAATAAATAGCATCCGGAATCCATCAGTCAGAATCAAGGAAAAATGAAATTTCTTCCGTTCCAGGTAGTTATTGCTGCGGCAAAATGATATTTTGAAGTCTCAGGTAGTTATTATGGCGGCCAAGCAAGTGTTGGACACTTAAAAAAAATAAAAAAATTTAAGTCCGGACTTAGACTTTTAAATATTGATTCTAAAAAAAATCTGAACTTGGACTTTATTTTGCCATAAAACAACTCTGGTTTGAATTGTACCAGTATGATCTAATGTCAAAAAATTTTTAAGAAAATTTAATTTATTAAATTAAGGGAACAAATTAAAAAAATAGTCGATTTTAGGTTTGCGCCAACTCTAAGTAAAAAAATAACTTTTGCCAAAAATTTTAGACTCAAAAATGAAATTGAAAATGTTTTGGGTCGAAAACAAGATATTTCAAATGAAGATATTACTAAATTAACTTATACAAGTGCAGTATTCAAAGAAGCTTTAAGAAAATGGCCTCCTGTAGCTGCTTTCTCAAGAATTACTTCTGAAGAAATAGAAATTTGTGGAAAAAAAATTCCGAAAAATACTTGGTTTTACTTGAGTCCGTTTGTTATGGCACGAAGTGAAAAATATTTTCCTAGACCAGACGAGTTCATTCCAGAAAGATTTATTAGCGAAGACCAGTTTGCCAAACAAAACAAGTTAATTTAAATTGATCTTTAATTTTTCGAATGAATAAATTTTTTTAAGAATAACAAGTTACACATATTTTCCGTTTTCAATCGGACCGAGAAATTGTATCGGACAAAATTTTGCGATGCTCGAAGGAAAACTAATCTTAGCAAAGTTTATTCAGCATTTTGACTTTTCACTTGATCCAAACCAGTCTCTTTGTGTGGTCGAACGAACAACACTAAGACCTGTTGATGGAGTAAAAGTTTTTCTCGGCTCTAAATTTTAATTTTTTGAACAACATTTTGAATTTTTTTTTTTTAAATTTTTAAATAATTAATCTTTCTTCAAAATAAATAAGTCTATCTTTGATTAGTTTAATATTTTTAAACAAATTTTGAAAGTTTAAATTTGAATAAAAAATTCATTTCTATTTTAAAATATTAGAATACAAAAATAAAATGAATTGTACTGATGAAAGAATTGATGGATTTGGACATGGCCGAAAATTTCCATTTAACGCCATAATTTTGCATCACCTGAACACCAATTTTCCAAAATTAAAGTAAACTAACCATTTTAATCCCAAAAAAAAGATTTTTTTTATTTGTTTAAGAGTTTTTAAAGGAGGATTTGACCCAAAGTGCAAAATGGGTCATGGATCGAAAATTAAAATGCCCGAAAAAATACGAATATCAAGATTTTAGGCGGTGGCAGCTAGATCATTTTTTTTTATTTGTAAATATGCTACTATTTATAAAAAAGTTTATTATGATAAAATTATTAGTAAAAAATAAACAACAAAAACAATAAATTATTCTTTTAAATTAGCTAAAATATTTCCTATAGAAGGCATAATCTCAGCTTGAATAGGTCCAGTGGGCACGCTTTCTCCATCTACCATCATGATCCCTCGATTTGAAGTATCCACTTGGCCATTACTAACCAGACCAATCGGCTCTAATCTAAATGCTTTGACTTTGACGTATTCGACTAAATGATGCTTTAGGTGGTCGCCATTTTCTGTATTGGCAAACAGTTTTATTAGCTCTGTTTTGGTGATTCCTTGTTTGATGAAAATAACGTGCATGTGGCCATCATTAAATGTTGCTTGCGGTGAAGCTAAAAAATCAGAACTTATCAATGGCAAATAGGTGACTAAAAAGAGAACAAAATCTTCCTCAATTGTCAACCAGTTGTTTGGAACAGGTTTGTCTAAAGGTGACAAATGTTTAAATTTTGATTGCATTTCCTCCGATCCACCATCATTAAAATCAATTGGACTTTTTTGCCGATTGATTTTTATTGACGAATCTTTGGGTTCATAATCCAAGTAATCGTCAGCTGGAACAAAAGAAAATCGACCTCTATAAACTCTCAAGTCTAAAATTTCATATTTTATTTAAAATTTAATTTTAAAGTCAAAATTGTACTGATGATTCTTTTCACAGCGCCCAAAGCAAATCTCATACCGCCCAAAAATCGGTACTTCTCGCTTTCCAAATCAACATCGGCTATTATGGCCCATTCAAACGACAAAAAAGAATGAACTATTCGCCGGTCACTCAGTTCAAAAGCAACCAAGTCTAGCGGATTTGCCAAGGACTTGGTCAAATTGAAACAAGTTTGAGCAGCAAATGATTCTATTGACATGCCTTTAAACACTTCTTTGGATAGATAAGCTACACAGCATGATAAAGCATTAGCAGATCCACCTTTTCAAATTTTTGAGATTTAAATTTTTTTTTAAATTCAAATTTTTTACCAGGTATGTGTCCAAGTGGAGTTTTGATGGCAGTTGGCCAATCTTTTCTTTCCATTAGACCATTTATTACTTCGTGCATAAGTCCGTCACCAGAAATAACCAATATTGCTGCAAAATCGTCTAGCTTAGCCTCTTTAACATATTCTCTGGCGAAATTCTGCTGTTCTTGAAATAAAAAAATCAATTTTTAATTTAGGATTTGAAAAAAAAATATATAAATTAAAATAATTAATTTACGAGTAAAAACCAGCACATCAGACAAATTGGCCTCGGAAAAAATGGGACACACTCTTTCAAAATAGATATTTTTTGCTTTACCAGAACCGGCATTTGGGTTTACAAAGACAAGGAATGGTTTGAGTTTGTCACTGTGTGAAAAAAGTCTTTTTTTAAGAATATTGTCTAGTTGTGAGTGCCATTTTGATACATGAATTAGATTTTGTTCATAGGTGCTGTATTGTGAATATGAGAGCTCGTATGTGATGCGTTTCCGTTTTGAGCTGGGATTTTTCGGATTTTTAATGTAAGTGTAAAGGATAAGGTACGAGCTCGTGTCATCTTTGTTATGTCCCTTTCCAATAGATGAGCCTGCCAAATCGTTTAGATTCAAAATAAAGTCTGGAATGCTATTTTTTGCGTAAAATCTGATCAAATTGGCATAAAGTTCCAATTTAATTTTTGTTTTCGATTTATAGTTGATAAAGAGATCGCTCATTAAAGGCGATTCGATTTCCGCTGAAGTCATCACTTTGTGTTGTCTCTTTACATTGAAAATTTTAAATAATTTAAGGTAAATTGCTTTAATAAAGCTTTTATTATTATTTTTTGTTTAAAATTATAAATTTTTATAATAAAAAATGCTTGATAAAAATAAGATTTCAATTTTGAAAGAAAAATTTTTTGAAATATAAATGAGTATTTTTTGATTATAATATGATTAAAGTATTTATATTAGCATTCAATCTGACTCGAATGACCTTCAATAAAATAAAAACAAGCTGATTTTTGTTATTTCTTTTTTTTTGTTTTCAAAATTATTTATCAATTCAAGCATAAAAGAATTTTATTATCTTTTTTTGCTAAAACAAAATTTAAAAAATTTGTTCGACAGTTTCCTTAATCTTTAAAATAAAAAAATTTGTTTTTATTTTTTATTGCTTCAGTTTTTGCTAATTTCTGAAATTAGGCAAACATCTTTCAAATAAAAATTGCCAGAATTAATCATTTTTAAATCAAAAGTTAATTTTTCATAATTGAACAATGAAAATTCAAAATTAAAAAAAAGTTGTAATGATTTAACTTTTCTAAATTAATAATTCGTTAATATAAATTTATAAATTGACAAAAAAGATAAACAATTTTTTTGAAAATATCATTTTGAACTATTTATATGCAATTTAAGTACATAATTTCAGAACAAAAATATCTATTAATATTTTTTTTCAAAGAAAATCGTTGTAATTTGAATATTGTAATTTAATATAAACAAATATTAGAAGAATAAATTAAAATTTTTATTAAATTTTTTATTATTTTTAAAAAGAAATAGTTAAAAAAAAGGAGTAAAAAATACGACTTTTTTCGGTAGATAGTGTGAAGTTTGACCTGCAATCTCCCATTTCGTTTTGGAGATTCTAAAACTAGACAAAATTCTTAAAAATGTTTTGTTTGACTCTCAATTTTTTTGTTATTAAAAACTATTAGTAGAATTTTTTTTTAAATAAATTTCAAAATTATTTTTCACGATACTGTAATAAGGTGGTAAAAATTTTAACACGGTATAAGTTTTTCAGAAATTATAAATTTTCATTTAATGTAAATCTTGGAAAATAAATAAATAAAAAAAGAGATAAATACTCCATGCATACATGAGTTTTACCACAGTTTGATTATTTTAATTTAATTTAGCTATTTTTTTAATTTGATTATAATATATTTTAAATAAAAGACGCAACCCCTTTTATCCGATCTTAAAAATTTGCTTTTCTTGATATTTTAAGTCGGCTCACTATAAATTATTTTGCTAAGCGCGCTGTAATAGATATGCAGATTTTAAAATTAAAATATTTTCCTATTTAATTAAAACTTTTTTGGTTTTTTAGGGAAAAAAGCATCAAACTTTTAAAAAACCTATTTAATATCAACAAGCATATAAAAATTGTTAAATGTTTTTTGATTGTTTAAATTTATTTAAATATTACTCATATTTAAATAGAAACAGCTAATTATTAGATTTTTATTTTATCAGTTTATTTCCCGGTTTTTCTTTAATTGAACCTTTTATTGTGCTTGAAAAAGTTTGATTCTGGAAATTAAAGGATGATAACTTTTCGATGAATATATATGTTAAATCTCAAATTGTGATTACATCATTTTCATCATTTAAAATAACTTACGCTATTTTTATAGTGTTTTTCGATATAATTTTATCCCTCATAGTTGAATCGAAACCGAGACATAATGACGCAAACATTACTAAAATTAATTTTCTAACATGAAGATATGTTCTCTTCATTTTGTCACAAAAAACAAAAACAGCTGAAGTTTCCTTATTGTCACACCAGTACCTAGTTTTGTGAGATAAAAGTCAAAAGCATTGATTAAAATTATTGATTGAAATTCAATTAGTTCTTGAAACCTCAAATTAATAAAAAAAAAGTCGCTTTTATTTAACATGAATTTTTAAGATATCGATGGAAATCAAAACAAATATATTTGCAATTTTTCAACTCAATTCCCAATGTCCGAATTTTAAACTAACTGGATTAAATTCCAACCATATTCTGAGTTTTGGTTTGGAGTCAAACTGAACGTTTCAAAGAGAACATGCTCGATAATAATTACTCATTTTTTGATTTTAAAATAAAATTTAAAATAATTAAATACTAATTGATTCAAATTGACTTGAAATATGAAAATGACTTTTAAAAAATAAATCATGTGAGAGTAAAGCTGAAGATATTAAAATTGACAAATCTTAATAATTAATAAATTTTTTCTAAAATTGCAATTTTTTTAATAAAAAAGAATTTAAAATTTTTGTTTGCATTATTACTTAAGAAAGAGAAATGTAACCTTAGCAATAACCTTTTTTAAACAACTAGTTTTTTTTTTTTTATTCAAATTTACTAGATTTTTATTAAAATTTTTTGTTTAAAAAAAAATGAAAAAAACAAAATAAAATAGAAAATAGTTTATTGCTTTTTTAAAGAAAAAATCAGTTCATTTTTCTTAATTTTATTAATATTTTATAATATTGAATTTTATTTTAATTTAAAAATAATTTTTTTATTGATCGCCTTTATAAATTTATGTGAATAGATTTCGTAATTTTTAGAACATATAAGCAAATTTAAAACATTTTAATATTATTCATTAAAGATTTTTATTGATTAATTTTATTATTTAATTAAAAATATCCCAAGTATGTATGTGTACTAAATATTGAAATTTTTGATAGTTACTTATGAAATTTTAAATGATATTTGAAAATATTGACACAACAATTTTGATTTATATAAGCTTATCTTAAAGTCAAAATGACTAGTTTTTACATACCGTATCCCCTTGTTTAGCGACGCATGCTTTAATACCATGAAAAGGATATTTGGTGCATAGTCTAACATAGACCTCGCAATGTTAAATTTTTTATTTTAAAAGTCCTATGGGTCACATAGTCGATACATATTAAAAACGTAGCGTTTATAATAGAAATTCAAATAGAAAAGCAGAGCTTCAAAAAAAGTCTCTATTAGAGACTCGGGGTTTTAAACTTGAAAAAAAATTAAATATAAAAAATATTTATTGAGTTTATTTTATAGATGCGGCGTTAGAGTTATGGTAAAAAAAATATTAAAAATATTAAAAAAGTTTAATTTTAATTATTGACCCGGCATTTAAATTTAAAATTTTAAGAAAAAAAAGAGAAAAAAAAAATTAAAAAAAATTATTTTTTCGATTTATTCGTAGAACCTTTCTTTCTTCCTAGTGGCTTTCTAACTGAACCATTCTTGTTGTAAACAACTGGCGTACTAACACTTGTTGAAGTATTTTGTATATTTTGTTGTATTGGGATATCTTGCAATGGCAAACGTTGAACGGTGTGACCCTGTTGTGTACCGACAACAATGGGAATATTATTATTCTGACTATATATTGGTAATCATCTTCTCAAGTAAATTTAGCCCCTATTTCACAAACACCAAATATTTACCAGTGTATATCATCAGTACAAATCCCATTAGATATAATGATGGTTCGAAACGATCCACCAAAATATAGTCAGAATAATAATATTCCCATTGTTGTCGGTACACAACAGGGTCACACCGTTCAACGTTTGCCATTGCAAGATATCCCAATACAACAAAATATACAAAATACTTCAACAAGTGTTAGTACGCCAGTTGTTTACAACAAGAATGGTTCAGTTAGAAAGCCACTAGGAAGAAAGAAAGGTTCTACGAATAAATCGAAAAAATAATTTTTTTTAATTTTTTTTTTCTCTTTTTTTTCTTAAAATTTTAAATTTAAATGCCGGGTCAATAATTAAAATTAAACTTTTTTAATATTTTTAATATTTTTTTTACCATAACTCTAACGCCGCATCTATAAAATAAACTCAATAAATATTTTTTATATTTAATTTTTTTTCAAGTTTAAAACCCCGAGTCTCTAATAGAGACTTTTTTTGAAGCTCTGCTTTTCTATTTGAATTTCTATTATAAACGCTACGTTTTTAATATGTATCGACTATGTGACCCATAGGACTTTTAAAATAAAAAATTTAACATTGCGAGGTCTATGTTAGACCATGCACCAAATATCCTTTTCATGGTATTAAAGCATGCGTCGCTAAACAAGGGGATACGGTATTTATTGACTTTTCAATATTTTTAAAAGTAAAAGTCTAATTAAAGATTATCAAACTTATGTCAATAAATTATTCAATTTTACTTTTGAACCAAACGGTTAAAATGGATCATCATAATTGCTTTTCGCAGTTTCGACCTTCTAGAAAACTATAATATTATTTGTTTATTTATTTATTCTAATTAATTTAAAGCCCCATGGGCAGAATAATAATTCGTGAAAACAGAAAGTAGAGAATAAAATAAAATTTAAAATATAATTTAAAATGAAACACATTAGTTAAAATATTACATAAAACCATTAAATTGGAAATGTCTTTAACAAATAAAAATTTAGAAAATATTTATTTTCTATTTTACAATTAATAATCTTATTTATTTTTCGGAGAAAAACTTAACTTTCTCAAAATTGAGCATTGTGAAATTTCATACAAAACTTCCAATATAAAAATGAAAAAATCTTATAATTTTACCTCTTTCAAAAATTTGTTAGGCTACTTGAGATGGATCCAACCTCTGATTCATGTTTTCGTTAATGTGAAAATAGATTCATTTGTCATCACAAGTGTGAAAAACCGTTTATCAAGAGAATTTTTTAATAATTTTTAAACGGGCCATTTAATATCATAATACCGTTGTTTGAAATAACTAAGCATCGTATTTTTACTTTATTTATCAATTTTGATGTACTTATACCACTTGATAATTGGCAAATATTAAGCTTGGTATTGCTCTCAACAGCCATGTGCATCAGCAAATTATCGGTCTTAGAGTTTCTTTCTTCCTTCAAAGGGTGGTGTCACCTTAGTTTTTTAAGAAATCCTGAACATTTCTTACTCTGAGTTGTAGCTGATGCCATTTGGATGCTTTTTCTAATGATGACGTGACCAAATTTTAAAATTTTTTATCTAAAATTTCCTATTTTATAACAAGTTTTAAAATCAAACAAACAAAGAATTAAGGGTAATAATTTTGAAAAGCTGTCAATTTTTTTAGTTTGACATATTAGCTAACACAATATATAAAATAAATTCAAGTTTGAGAATTGCGAAAGAACTAGAATGAAAATAACTAGACTTTAAAAATGCCGATTTATTATTTTTGAACTTAAAATAACTAAAAAAAAAATTTTTTTCAAAATTTGAACTGATAATATTTTTATTAATTTTTCTAAATTGTATTAAAATTTTGAATTAAACATAATTATACTTAATAATTAAAATCAACAGATAGACGCTTAGATCGAATTGGGCCAGAGAAGAATAATATGGTGGTACAATTAGAAATTATTTTACAAATTAGATCAATATTTGGATGATTTAGAATATTATGGTATGAATTTTAATGAAAAATGTGAGTCCTGTCTGTTTTATTTAAATCTCAATAATTCTATATTTCGCTTCATATAGTGAACAAAATATGAACAAAAAATTTAAAAAAAGTTAAATAAAAAATTGTTTTTTTAAATTTAATTAAATATTGGAAAACTAGCATCAAACTTAATTTTTAAAATAAATTCAAATTTTTATATTAATTAAGTGATTTTATGATAAGTTAGTCATTTTTATATTCATCTAGTAAAATTGGTAAAAAATCAGTAATTTTAGCTAATGAATTAGCAAACGCTATAAAAAATATCTAAAAATATTATAACTTATCCTAGCATTTTATCCTTTCACTAAAATAAACGAGCATTGTGTCATTTCTTTTCTTGGTCCAGAATTTAAAAAAAATTTAAATAAATAACATTTTATTATGTTTTTTTAAAAACAAAAAACAATGTTCACATTGACAAAAAAATATAAACTTTTGTTAAAATTCGTTTACAAGGCATAAAGATTCCCGAGTTTCAAGAACGAGTTAAATGACTCCTTTGGAGCTTCTGCATTAGTTTATTAATTAATTAATTACCGCATTATATTTTAAACCCCTGTAACAACTTTTTGGTTAGAAATATTGAAGTGTTCAAGATAAGCCTGAAAGCTCTGAAAACATTTAATTAATCAATTTACAAATTGCTTAAATCTCTAAAGACATTTTTTATTTTGATAATTTGTGTTTTATTTATTAAGTTTGTCGTTTTAACAAAATATTTTGTTTGATCTATTTTTAGGAAAAAAATGCCACTATTTGACTAAGCATATGCTTATTGCTAAACATAGTTATTAGTATATAAAAATTTAAAAAAAAACAAAATTTTGTGCCAAAAAATTTATTTTTAAACAATTAAGAGCAAAACTATTTATATTTTTAGAGATTTAAAATTAAATATATTTGACTCTTAAAATTCAAAGGATAAATGATAAATAAAGGAGGCAATTTAATCTGTCTTGCTTCCACGGAAAGTTGAATTGACTTAATCATGGTAAAAAATCTTTTTCCTAAAGACTGAGTCAGAATACACAATTAATTTTAATAAGCTATTTTGATCAATAATTGATTTAAAGGATTTTGTTTTTTTTAATCAATACCTTGAGCATTTCCTTAGGATTCAGGGATTTATTTGTTTTTCTAGAGGCTTAAGATTGAAGTGAGAGATTACTCGTGCTTACTCATTGGAAGCATTTTTCTTAAAACGATAACAAAAACTTGTGCTTATTTTCAGGAAATGTATTGATAACTTTGTCTAATATTATTTTTTAGTTTTACGGTTTACGATCCAGAAATAATGTTAAACGATGTAATTATAAAAAAAAATCGATTTCTAGTTCTCAATCTAGATTGCTTATGCTTTTTAGATGTGAATCTTTATACTTAACTACAAAGCAGCATGCAATCAATAGACTTGAATTCATTTTTTAATTAATCTAATCTTGAAATAAAAATCAGATACAAGTTTTTTCAGTAGTTTTTATTCTCATAAAATTATATTTAGGTTTGCGCTGGACAAAACTACACCACTATCTAAATTATTCATTTTTTAATTTGAAAACATAGATTTGAATTTATGAAAACTTAGGAAAGCCAATTTTTAGACGGGTTTCAATATATCTCAGGTCAGAGTTTTTGATTTAAAAAAAAATAGATGTTAAACATCTTTAGCTTTACCTCACATAATTAGATTTAAGTGTACATTCTCTACAAAGTTCTCTGTCTAATCTTTAAAACGATATGTCAAGATATTTTCAAAAAAAAACATTGGATCTATTCCTGCTCTAAAAAGAGGAAAAAATTAGAGTTTTTTTCGGTAGATAGTGTAAAGTTTGACCTGCACCTTTCGATTTGGTTTTGTAGATTCTAAATCAAGTTGTATCATTTTTTTACTAAATCGACAGTTTTCTTAATCTTTAAGATAAAATAATTTGTTTTTATTTTTATTGCTTCATTTTTTGCTAATTTCTGAAATTAGGCAAACATTTTTCAAATAAAAATTGCCAGAATTAATCATTTTTAAATCAATAGTTAATTTTTCATAATTGAACAATGAAAATTCAAAATTAAAAAAAAATTGTTATGATTCAACTTTTCTAAATTAATAATTCGTTAATATAAATTTATAAAATAACAAAAAAGATAAATAATTTTTTTTTAAATATCATTTTGAACTATTTATATGCAATTTAAGTTTATAATTTCAAAACAAAAATATCTATTAATATTTTTTTACAAAGAAAATCGTTGTAATTTGAATATTGTAATTTAATATAAACAAATATTAGAAGAACAAATCAAATTTTTTATTAAATTTTTTTATTATTTTTAAAAAGAAATAGTTAAAAAAAAAGAGTAAAAAATACGAGTTTTTTCGATAGATAGTGTGAAGTTTGACCTGCAATCTCCCATTTCGTTTTGGAGATTCTAAAACTAGACAAAATTCTTAAAAATGTTTTGTTTAACTCTCAATTTTTTGTGATTAAAAACTATTAGAATTTTTTTTTAAATAAATTTCAAAATTATTTTTCACGATTCTGTAATAAGGTGGTAAAAATTTTAACTCGGTATAAGTTTTTCAGAAATTAAAAATTCTCATTTGATGTAAATCTTGGAAAATATATAAAAAAAAAAAAGATAAATCAAAATACTCCATGCATACATGAGTTTTACCACAGTTTGATTATTTGAATTTAATTTAGCTATTTTTTTAATTTGAACAAAACATAATTTTCATCATTTTCATCTTTAAATACTTTAGTTTTAATCCATTCATACTTATTTCCTGACTGCATGGTGAAATATTAAAGTTATCAAATTGTGATGGAAATTATTTTTATTTTTTTTTAATTATTATTTTATTAAATGACTAGTCAAATCTTTAATAGGCTATATTTTTCATAACCGTGAAGTTTTATCAATTCGATGATTTCAATTCAGAATACTTCAAACAATAAGGGATGTATTTTGTATGGAAAAAGAAGCAGGTAAACACTATCATAAAAACAGTGTTGCAAGCATCTAATAGTTAAAAGGCTTTTTTGATATTGTTTTTTTACCATTCCCGAAATTTTTACTTAATGTAAGAATATAGAGGTAAACTGTTCACTTAGAATAAATATCTTTGATTATTTTTTCAAAAGAATCTAAAAAAAACATTGGATTTTTGAAAAAAATGTTATAAATTCCATAATATTAAGTAAAACCTATATTATTTTCCACATCGTTTACAATAAAATGGATTCTCAAATTTTTTTTAATTTGAAGTGAATTATTTAGCTGTATAAAATTATGATACACATTCGATTAATTATTATTTATAACGCTAAATTGTTAAATATAAAAATTAAAAGCTAAAAAATTAGATAATGTTTCTTTATTTTATGTTTTTATATTTTACGTTTTATTTTTTTGTGTTTATGCGCCAAACGCCATCCTCTTATGGTTAGTGGTATAAAAATCGAGGAAAAGAAGTGGGCCAGGTTTTAAGGTATCTAAAAAATTAAATTTTTACAAAAAAGAAAAATGTTGTTTTAAAATTAAATTAATCGCTTTAATTTAATAATGATTTTAATTTTTTCGAATTAGTCTAAAATATGTAAAATTAATTAGATATTCATTTCAAAGCCAAAAGTTTGAATATAATAGTTATATTTTAGTTATATTCTTTAGAAATTTAATGAATTTATTAATACTAAAAAAAAATAGTTTTTAAAATTGAATTTTGTCTTTGAAATTTTAAATTTAAATGAATCGAAAATAAATACAAAAACGATCGATTTGAAAGGAAACGATTTCTCAACGTTTTTTAGCAGGTTTTTTTAAAATACGGACTATTGATGTACTAATTTAAAATAGCATCTAATTAAAATAAAATAAAAAAGATTTTAACCAAATTTGACGGTACAATTTACAATAAAAGATTAATCCTTTCCTAGTTATCCCAAAATAGGAAATTTTCATGATTTTGTTCAAAATTATATTTTAAATTTGTTTCAATTATTGATCTATACAATTTTTAAAATATTTTATAGACTTTTTTTCCAATTTTTTTAAACATAATAACGCCGAATATTTGAATGAAAGAATGGCGAATGATTCTGAAAGAGTTTAAAATTTTCTACACTCTGGTGTATTTTTATTTAAAAAAAGGGTTGTCAAATTTTTTTATCGAAAAAAGCCAAAAAAACACCTTTTTTCAATTGAATAGAATGTTGAAGGCATCAATTTAGATTTTTTTTAAATAAACTAGACAAAAGTCCAAACAAATCTATGGTTTTCCTTTTTTGAATTTTAGCTCTATTTTATATAAATGAGGTCTCAAAATCATGTGATTTCTTTTAAACTTGAATTATTTAACTAAATTTAAACCCTATATCATTAAAAATTATTGATGTGCTACCTTGAATTTATGCTTTCTTTTTATTAGAAAATATGATTTTTAGATAAAATGAATGATTTGAAAAACATAAGATTATTTTTCAATATTTTGAAAAAATTAAATTTTTATTATCTTTTTTTTCAGAATGTACAAATTGTTATAACACTGCTACTTTTATTTAATTTGGATGTATGATGTTCTTAAAAAGATAATTTCTTTAAGACTTTATTTAGTAGTAATTGGTCTTTTCTAGTCTAGACAAATATTAAAGACAAATAAATAATAATTATCATTAAATAAATATTGCATTATTTTATTTAAAGAAAGATTAAGCGAGATTTATAATCCCTCGAAATATATAAAGACATTCACATAATTTGAATGTTTTTGATTCAGCTGAATGGTTTCAATCCGTGAAAATCCAATTTGAGGAAACTAAAGCATCAAAAAAAAAACATTTTAATTTTTAACTTAAATTCATCACATTTTTTCAGTTAATTTTCTATATTGTTATAATTTTTTTTCCTCCAACATATAATTATAATTGTGATAGTAATGTTGTAATACTTTTTACTGATACTCTGAACTTATTTTTCGTGAAAAATTTTTTTTTTCAATAAGTCAAAATATGAAAAAATTCTAAACAATTTTACAAGTTACCATGATTAAAAGGAGGATAAAGAAAAAAGTCACTTTTCTATTCGTTTCCAAGGTGACAATAAATATTTGCATTACCATCGACTAATGGTATTTTAGATAATTTGAATTTTTTATTTAAGACAATTATAATGATGTAATATTTTTTTAGTCTCTTGATAAATTTTTTCTTAATGAAAATTGGAAAAATAAAATAAAAACAAAATGAAATCAAAAAAGTACCTAATAAAATCTAAATAGCATCGTGAATTTATTCAAGTAGGATTTTTTTGTGAATACAATTTGTTGTAAAATTTTATTTTATTAATTTCAGTATTTAATTTTAATACAACTTGATACAAAGTTCTTGTCTTTTGTTGTTTTTTTTATTAAAATTCCATGTTAAATTTTCATTTCTTTTTGATTTTAACTAGTAAAATTAAAGTTAATAAAAATTTATTTTGAAATCATTTTTGAAATTAATAACTAAAAAATAGATTTTATTTGAATTTAATTTGATAGTTTTGAAAGAATGTTTGAACATTTTCGAAAAAATGTTTTATCATCTCAAATAAGCTTTAAAAGCAAGACTCAATTTTCATGTTAATTTTTTTTCTTCACTTCTAGTTTGTTTTGTGCCATTTAATTTATCTAAAATCAATCATTTCCATTAGGCGAATTCAAAATTTAGTTCTATCAATCAACAAAATTAATATGCTCTTTTCGAGCCATCTGAGCTTTTGTTCTTAAGTGTTTTTATGTATTATGAAAACAAATCTGCCAAATCGAAATCATGAGCTTAATCAATATGAATTAAAAATTAACTCAATATTTTTCATTGTCAAATTGGGTTGATTTTTTCAAATAAAAACTAAAAGTTGACTGTTTGTTTATTTCAAAATAGACATCTTTTAAGATTGTAGCATCAATCTAATCAAAAAAAGTAAAATAATATGGTAGTGTCAAAAAAAGTTGATAAGGAAAATAAAAAAAATCAAATCAGGATTAATTTTTGATTACATTTTTTGAATTTTGCACGCAAATTAAATTCAAATAATATTGGCAAATTTTATACGGATTGACTTAAGGAGTTAACATCATGCGACATGTTATTAGAAACTTTAGTTTAATTTACAGACTGGATGTCTTTTTTTGTTGACATTCGTTGAAATTTCGGGTTTCTGGTTGAGGGTTTTTTAGCAATAAGATGTGTTTTAGCTAAGATTACACAACTAATCATATGTTAAATAAGAATTTTGTTTAATAATCGATTTTTTCTATCAGGAAGCAGGTTCTAAAATTTTTTAACAAATAGTCTTTTTTAACAATTAGAAGATTGAAATAATTATTAAGCACGCTTAGAACTAAAAATATTCAGTTTAATCAAAGTATTTGGTTAAAAATTCATTTAGACTTAGCGTTGGCGAGTCAAAATAAAGGCTTTTTTTAGCTAATTGATGACTATTTTTCAATAAAATAATTTTCGACCAAATTTTGTTTTTATTTTAAGCTTTAGAAATTTTTGATTAACAGATTGTATTTAAGTTTAAAAAAAAAGTTATTCATGTTCAGTTATTTGGGGCTATTTTTGGGGATAAAAATAATATGGATTTATTAGAGAATTTTTTGAGTCATACAGCCTTTTTCTCAAGATGCTTTGAATATAATACCTTTTTGTGATTAATTTCTTTGCTAGATAATTTCAAACTCTTTTCAACATGTTCCTATGGCCAAACTTGGCGAACTGTTTTCCAGATGGTTATTTTGTCCAGAAACTGCATTTTAAAAATCCACAATTAAGGAGCTCATTAAGTTGGTAGAGTTGTGCTACTATTGTGCTGAACTGCTACTGAGAAGGGCTCTTATTTGAAGTACTCAAAAAATTCAAGTCACGTCTCTCTTTCTCAAGCGTTTGCATATCCTTCTTTTTCATAGGATTCCACTCTGCTAGGGCCAAATTTCAAAATTAATTTTAAAAATTTTAGTGTAAAGTTTGGAGCAAAATTTAAATCGAGAGCAGTGCAATTTTTACTTAGTGCTAAAATATAATAAGAAAAGCATTTATAGTTGGCACAGTTTTTCTCATAAATGGGAAAATTTGTTAAATTAAGAGACACATATTGCATTTTCTCTGTAACCATATTATTATATTAAACCGCTAAATTAAATTTTCAAAGAAAAAATTGAAAAATAGAGTTAATCTTGAAATTTAACCAGAGTTGGTTAAAAGTAAAAGTCAAGTCAAAGGCAAAGTCATGCATCTAGTGTCAAAGTGTTTTTTAGATTTTTGATCTTTTTTTGTAGGAGAAATCGATTGATTTCGATTTAAATTAGATTCATTACTTATAAAAACAATTTTTTTTATTAATTTTTTTTTAAATTCTGGACTTTAATGAAAATTAAATCTTCAATTACACACACTCTGACACAGGAGTCTGACCAACACACATACAAATCCTGATGAGCACACAATTGAATGTTGCTATGTTAAAAAAAAATTTAGATGAAAATTTTTTTAAATCGTAAGACTTTTCATCGAGGTAATGTTTTAAAACTTACAAGAATAAGAGGTTTTGGAAAAAGAATAAAGAAACACATGACTGAGTTAATTATGAGTGATCCAGATCTGAATCCAAATCGCATATTGAAAAGATTAAAATTAAAATCTGTATTTGGAATCAATTCCTAATATAAGCAGTGTTAGGAGTTTGAATGGCCATTTTGATCTAAAAAAACTCAATCATAATTTTTTTTTAAAAATGGACGTCAATTAAAAGATTCTATTCAGTTATCGAGCTTGTCTAAATTTGAGGGTCGTTTAATTTCATTTTTTCAATTTTTCATTATTTACAAAAAAATAAGTAAAAAACTTGATAATTTTGAAATATTATCTATCAATCCAACACATAGTCAACTGATGTAAACTTTTAAAAGGAAAATTAGTTTACCATAAAGGCTTCTATTTTTAATTTATGTTCCTAAGAGATTTGTATTTTTAATATCAATTATAAATTTATTTTGTTCCAACTTTTTTTATAAATATTTAAAATTTTAAAATTGATCTCAAAGTTTATGTTCGTAAGACCTATTTGACTCATTTTATTTTAAAGGATAAATATATTTGAAAATAAATTGATTTAATTTTGAATATGAGTCACATAGAAGAGTACCCAATTATTTATTAGAAAAACTACTGAATACCAATTATCATTTTTTCTTAAATTCCGATTTTTATAAAAATTACTCAAATAAAACCAGCCACCAGTATTTTTTTGTGGTAGTTTTTCCTTTAATTTAAACATATATAATTATACAATTGAATTTAAAATAAAATTATAAGATTGTTTGGAAATAATTCTCAAAGTAATTGTGTTGATCTCTAGAATTTTTTAAATTTTGATTTTTGATTCATCAGCCATTTTATTAGCGTAAAAATAACACTTCTCAAAAAATTTTAGCATTTTATAATCCCGATAAAATGCTTGATCTAATGAGAAGAAAAAACATGACGAAAAAACTAATTCAAATTAGCAATTTGTTGAAACATGTTAACAAAATATTAATGAAATCATGATCACGCTTCCTGTTTTCACTCTTAACTATTCTTTTAACTTAGAAATTTTTTATTTATACATAAATAAAAATTTATTAAAAATAAAAAGTATTGTTTAAGATTAATAACTTATTGATTAGAAATAAATTGAACCAAAGTAAACAATTCAATAGCTAGAATTTAAATAAATTTTTGTTAAGTTCTTTAGCCATTATGATTTATTTTAAACAAAAGTATTTTTGAATTGTATTCACTAAGACCAAATTCATGGCTGATTAATAAATTTTGATGAAATCTTCTATTTATTATCCAAGTTCATATTTAAATCATTTAAAAAGCTTTTTTGCTGCAATTAATTTAAGCAAAATTTTTTCATTTTATTAAAAAAAGTGTTTATTTTCGATTTTTTAGCTTTTATTTAATTTAAACACGAGATGAAAGGTATATAAACTCCTGAATAAAGCTTAAAATACTTTAAAATAGAATGATAATTGAATATTTCTTAATTAACTAGGAATTAAATTTTTTTTAACTAACAACACAATTTCATAAAATATTTGAATTTTTATTTCGTTTTACATATATTAAAATTAATCATTACTAATTATTTAAGCCAATATTAAAATTTCTGAGTTTTTAGCAAGCTGAGGGTAGCTATAAATTAGTGGAAAAACTGAAATACATTCAAGTCTAGAATTAATTTTTTTCTTGAAAAAACAAAATGAGAAAACAGTGAATCTATTTAAAAAAATTAATTCAGGAAAGTACCTATTGCGTTTCCGAACTAGTCTTTTCAGGCATCAGTTAAAAATGCCTTGAAATTTAATTTAAAAAATGCAAATTCATTGAAAAATTAAAAAAAAAAAAGGGTCCATTAGTTGGAAAAAACAATCTTTTGGACGGGGTTGGACGGAATTTTCAATAATATGAATAGTCTAAGCTGTAATTAAAATCTTTTTTGTATTAGGCAGTATATTGAGATAATAAAATTGAATAGGATTAGAGCTTTATTTATTTTAGCTGAAATTTGGTATCGAAAAAAAAAATTATGCTTTAATTATGTTGTTTTGCTTTTCTTTTATTAAGTGAACAAAATTTCAATTTTAATTTTTAAATTCGGCTATTATGATCGAACATTTATTTTACTTTTGAATAAAAAAAAATTTTGAAACTAAAGTTTAGATGACTAAAATAGATAAATGGACCCTATGAACGATTCGGATTCACTACCAAACTTGGACACAAATGTTGTATCCTCTTGGTTGGATAATCATCCGGAATTTTTGCAGGACTACTTGAAAAAACTTCAAATTCAGCGTCGACGAACCTCGCTTCTTAGTGATAAATCAGGCCTTTTGTTGGCAAGCTTCAATACAGCATGCAACAAAAAATCCAGCATTCAAGAGACCAACTTTCTGGAGCCTTTAACAAGTCCGGTCCAGAACAATTCTAAATTGGCTAAATACAGCTCTCCAAATTCAAATGCAGCATCACTTAAATCTCTTTTCCTTAATTCAACTTCGCTAAATCCATCGTTTAGTGAGCCAAATCTGCCTCCAGCAAATCAGTTTAGCCAAGTTGAACATGAAAATGCCAAAAAACAAGTTAGCCGAAACAAGTTTAGGCAGCTGAGTTTGTATGAAAAAATGTACACATTGGTAAAATGTTTGTATCAAAGTCTGGATTTGAGGACAACTTGTAAGAAAATTTTGAATACCGTGAGCCTGTTATTGGATGCAGACAGATGCTCATTATTTTTGGTGGTCGATGAGGATGATTATGTCGAAGCCAATGCTGAAGGGACTAATGGCATGGAAAATGGAAAGAATAAAAAAATTTTGGTCAGTGTGGTTTTCGATGCCAAATCGAAATGTTTGAACAAATTTGTGAAAAATTATGCATTTGACAGCTTGGACGAGGGGTCTATTGATGAGGATGACGGCGAGCAAATAAAAATTCCCTACGGTAAGGGCATTGTAGGATACGTGGCTTCAACGGGAGAATCAGTCAACATTATCGATGCCTACAGTGATCCAAGATTTAATGCAACCATTGATCAAAAAACTGGATACAAAACTAAAAGTATTTTATGCCTTCCAATTTTGAATGAAAATGGACAGTGTATTGCTGTTGCCGAGGCTATCAATAAATTAGGAGATGAAACAGAACTTGAAGAGAACAATAATAGCGAAGAAATTAGTTTTACCAGAGAAGACGAAGAGGTATTTATTAAATTGCCAATTTTTTTTTTTTTTTTTTTT
>QEOQ01000204.1:1811560-1879425 GCA_010279815.1 Brachionus plicatilis
GAAAAATATTATTTCCAAAAGATAAAAAAAAATTCCAAAAATAATAATTTTTTTTTTCAAAGGCATTTGCACTGTTCTGCGGAATAGGTATCCAAAATATAATGATGTATGAAAAAGTGGTACGAGCTATGAATATGCAGCAAGTGGCATTGGATGTTTTATCTTATCATGTTTCATCAAATCAAGATGAAGTCGATCGGCTAATTGTAATTAAAATTTTAACAATTAAGAAACTAATTAAAAATTATTTAAGGAAGAGGAAATTCCGGAAGCACACGAGCTAGGATTGTATTCATTCTTTTTTGATGAAAATACTCTGGATGACATGGGAACTTTAAAAGCCTGTATTTCCATGTTTGGCGAGCTGGAACTTGTCGAAAAATTTAACATACCATATGACGTTTTGTGTAGATTTTTTTTGACAGTAAAAAAAAACTACCGCCCAGTAGCTTACCATAATTGGCGCCACGGATTCAATGTCATGTCGGCCATGTTCACTATCTTAACTGTTAGTGAAAACTTAATTTAATGCTAAAGTTGACAATTTAAAATTTATTTTTTTTAGACTGGACAATTTAAAAATACATTTAATGACCTTGAAATTTTGTCTCTTCTGATCGCATGCATTTGCCATGACTTGGATCATAGAGGAACTACCAACAACTTTCAGATTAAGTAAACCGAAAAAAAAAATATTCAATTTTAATAAAATTGATTTAATTCAGAATTCAGAGTCCATTGGCAAAATTGTACACCACTTCGACTATGGAACACCACCATTTTAATCAGTGTATAGTTATACTTCACAATAATGTGAGTTTTCATCTTATACAGTGGTGATTTGATAACAGTATTTTACGAAAAATTACGTAAAATACCGTAAATTAACCAAATTTTACCACATTTTACGTAAATTAACGTAAAATCTGAAAAGTGAAAAAGAAGTATTTTACGAAAAATTACGTAAATTTTCAGGATTTTGAGATAATTTTGGTAAAATTTGGTAAAATTAAAAACGGCCAATTCAAAATTCAAAATTTTTTGAAAAAATGTCTTTTTTTTCCAAAAATCGAAAATTTAAGAAAACTTTTTTTTATAACAATTTAAAAATAACTATTTTTTTGACCAATTTATGAAAAAAAAAAGTTTTCTTAAATTTTCGATTTTTGGAAAAAAAAGACATTTTTTCAAAAAATTTTGAATTTTGAATTGGCCGTTTTTAATTTTACCAAATTTTACCAAAATTATCTCAAAATCCTGAAAATTTACGTAATTTTTCGTAAAATACTTCTTTTTCACTTTTCGGATTTTACGTTAATTTACGTAAAATGTGGTAAAATTTGGTTAATTTACGGTATTTTACGTAATTTTTCGTAAAATACTGTTATCAAATCACCACTGTAAAATTCAACTAAATAAACAAAAATTATAAACTTTTAGGTTAATAATATTTTGACAAATTTAACACCAGTACAGCATTCCACGGCAATTGACTTGATTGAAAAGGCTATATTGGCCACTGATTTAGCCTTGCATTTCAAGTAAACAGTTATTTAAAAAAGAATTTTTCTCATAATTTTATGTAGACATATTGACAAATTCATTGAGAAATCCAATTCACCTTCAAGAGCTGTCTTTGAGGCTACATCAGAAAAGGAACTTCTATTGTAACTCATTAAACAAGTAAATTCGAATTTATTTATTTTTCTGCTTTAAGGAATATTCTAATGACTGCCTGTGACTTGAGTGGCGGTGCAAAACCATGGAAATGTCATTATAGGGTATTTAACACAATTTTTTTTTCTATTTGATTATTTTTTTAAATGTTCTTTAGTTGTCTCAATTAGTTTCGAGTGAATTTTTTAGCGAAGGTGATCTGGAAAAAGAAAAATTTAAAAGAGAACCGATCGTAATTGATTCCTTAAACTTTGGAAAAAATTTAATTCAGGAATATTTTTTAGGATTCAATGAATCGGAGCAAGTCTGATAAATTACCCCAAATGCAAATTCAATTTTTACAGAGTGTTTGCATGCCAATGTATCACGTAAGATATTTTTATTTATTTTTAATTTTTCAAATTTGCTTCTGTTTTTTTAGGGTCTGAGTTTATGTAATCCATTGATGAAGCCTATGCTAGACGGCTGTAATGAGAATATAATACAGTGGAAAAAGTTGATTCAAAATCAAAATGATAACAAATCTAACATTGAACACAATTAAATACATTTTTAACCTGCACTTTGAATAAGCGTTAATTTTTTAGGCAAATTATTTTTTATTCTAAGCATATTTTTTATATTTTAATACAGTAATTTAATAAATTTAAAGTTATTTTTGTTCTTTGATCTAAAATTGAGTAAATTTTTTGCTTATTATAAAGATTTTGATATTAATAAATGTTTATTCTACAATGAAACAAATAAATCAAAGTTTCAGATCTAATTTTATACTAATTAATTTTATATAATTATTATATTGAAAATAGTTCTAATAAAGGCTATTAAATCGAATTTTCTAATTAACTTTTACTCTTAGAATAAAGACGAAAATTTAATATTTTTTTTTATTTCGAACATAACTCCGGAAGAAATTCGAAATTATTATTAGAATAAAAACAACTTTTGCGCTTACTCTTAGTTAAGGGTCATGAGTCAAGGTTAATTCTTGAAAAAAATAAAAAATTTTTATAACATAGCTTCCATGGTATTAGTTCCATATAGAATAAACCATGACCACTTCTCTTAGAATTGACATTTTTCTTAGAATAGTGGTCACGAGTTTACAGTAATTCAGGCAAAGTTAATTCAGAAATTCAAATTTATAACTTTTATATTCATTTATTTATTCAAACTAAAATAATTAAATTTTTCACTTGAACAAATTGTAAATTTTAAAACATTAAAGTTTTTTGTTTTTAAAAGTTTTTATTAAAATCAATTGAAAAATTTCAACCTCTTAATGTTCAATTATAAGGGTTATTTTAAAATTTTATCTATGAAAATAAACTAGACACAACATGTTAAGTAGATTCTTAGGAAAAATATTATTTTTTCTCTATTATTAAAAGCAAATATTAAATTTAATATTTTGATCTTGATCTCAAACTTCAATTTGCCTCAGTTGTTCTAAATATTTATTAAGAATTTGTTCAGTTTTTACTTTATTAAATCACATCCCTTTGTTTTTATCCATATCAATTTCAGACGTTTTCCATAACTTTTGTTTCCGATTTCGCTAGCAACCTTGATTACTCTTCTTTGGATGGAATCACAGTCTGTTTTGAGAATTGGTGACCACACTTGAACTGCAAGCTCCATAAGTGGACGGAAAAAGATCGAATATAGTAACGTCAGTAACTTGATATCAATTCTAACTAACATTTTTTTTATTTCTTTTGTTGTTGTTCGGCCCTTAATGCATAACAACACATTTTGAAACATTAAACTTTAAAAGCCAGTCTTTGGTCCATTGATACGCAGTATTAAATCATTGAAATGAATCACAAACAGAAACGGAACAATAACGGATCCTTGAGGTACTCCACTATTTACTTCACATCAACTTGTTCATGATATTGTTCCAATAAAAGAAAATTTCAAGTTTTTATGAAATAACAAAATGTAAAAATTAAAATTCGAATTGTTTCCGCTTCAGATTCAGAAAGCTGTTTTGAAGCAGGTAGAGCCTATTCAATCTAAATACAAGATAATAAAATAATAAAAGATAACTTTTAAAATCAATTTTTTTCATATTATTCTGCGAAAATTTTTACGATTATTAGATTTAGGAAAATTATCACAAAATAAATATCTTTATATATTTAATATTTTCAATGAATTAATTTTGAAGATAGAATTAGATAATTTTAAAATTTTTATTTGAAAATCACTTATTGATTAAACTTTTAATAACTTTAAAAATGGAATTGCTTTATTTTTGATTTTTATTTTAGTTGAATATAATTCAATTTTTTAAAGAAGGTGTAAATTGAGGCTAATTTATTCTATTACTATTTATTATTAATTTATTTGTTTAACTATACGGATATTAGTCTTAAAGACTTTTAGAATTCGGTATTTCAAACTGAACTTTCTCGACAAATTTAACTAATAAAGAAAAAATTGTAGAAAATTTTCAAAGCAGTATCGTCTAACCGCATAGTAAACGAAAAAGAAAAAGCAGAATTTTAGGAATTTTATAAAAACAAAACGATTTTTAATAAGTACTTTTTAAATAAAATTCAATTTTTGTTTAATAAAAATTTTTGGAGCCAAAAAGTTTTTTTTCCAATTCATTTGAATTGGAAAAAAAGTACTCCTTTTTTTCCCATTCATTTTAAAAAAAGAAGCCAAACATAATTTTAAAAAAAGAGGCCAAACGCCGACATTTTCTCGAAATAATTCAATTATTTTATTATTAAAAGAAATTTTTTTATTTATTAATAAAGATTTTGAAACAGTTGAGTTGATTTATTTTCGATTAACCTTTATTAATAAATTATAATGAGACCAATGTAAAATTTAAAATAATCATACCAAAATACCTTTTTTTATAAAAATTGTATTTCAATTTTAAATAAAAAAAATATGTTAATTAATGTTATATTAATGAAATAATTTATAGTATTCAATTTTACATTCAAGGAGCGCAATGTTTACAATCAAAAAAGTATCAAATTTGTTAAACTTTCTTATTTCGTTTTTTTCATAAAAGGATTTATTTAAAAATTAGTAAAATTAATTTAAATTTCAAGTTTTATATAATTTTTTTTTAATTAAGACACAAATTTAATGCATTTAAATTTTTCATAGTTTAAGTACATTGTTCTGTACCTCAATCGCATTGCTGTGCAGTTGTAAAAATTTAAGAAAGCCTTTTATTTTAGTTATTAAAAAAAGATATTAATATAATGCTTTTGGTTATTTCTGTAAAAAAAGTTATATTAATAAATCGATTTTGTATAATTTTTTTAATTCCGGATTATCATGTTTCTGACATTTTCTCTGGATTAGATTAATTTTTTCTAACTATTGCTAAAATATAAAAAATATGTTTTTAAAAAAAGTTTTATCGATTTAGAAGTCGGTCATACATTAGGCTAGAATGTACAAACAAAAATAAAAAGTTTTAAAAATTTACTCCTAAGAGGCTGAAGCAAGCAAAAATTTATTTAAAATAATTGTTACTTATTTATTTATATGTTACCTTACTGAGCTCAAGTTCGTTCAGAATAAAATATAAAAAAAAATAAAATAAAAAAAAAGTTAAATAAAATAAAATCAAAAAATAAAATTTAAAAAATAACTAAAAAAAAGTAGAATAGGTTAAAATAAATGAAATTAAAAATAGATATTTTAATTGAGATATAATCTTATTGAAGAGATTTTTATTGTGCTTGATAACGATAGCAAAAAACGATAAAAACATTTTAGAACTAAAATGAAGGTTCTATTATGGCAGTAGCAGTAGTAAATGCACTAAAAGTGTCAAAATCAGTGAGTATGTTGCCTGGCACACTTTGATAACCAACGCAATCGATTACTACTCATTTAAGAATCAATGTCTAGTTTAAAACTATTACTGGAGGCGCTTCAAATAATTCATTTTAATTTACGTGGGTTAATTTTTCTGAGTTTCTTTTTTATTCCTTCACAATATTTAAAGGATGATCTCTCAATTAATCGTAAATAATTTTCAAAAAATATTTATCACTAGTTCAAATTAGTTCTATTGTCAAATAAATTAATTTTTCCAAAAAATGGGAAGAGAATTAAATGTTGTTCTGACAGAGCCAGTTATAAGGTAAAATTTAACAGCCGATTAGGTTGACCGCTGTACAACCAGTGATTAAGGCCTAAAAATTTTGATAGGTGAAATATTAACATTCATTTAAATAGTCCAAAAACTTGTAAAGTAAAAACAAAAAGTTTTCTTAAACGAAACTTATTTATTTAATTATAATTTAAGTCCAATGGAAAAATTGAAATATAATTTTTATATATGTCGTATAGCAAAATTAATTATTTAGCTTTAATTAAATAAATCTATATCGAGTTATGAGTTTAATGCAGTAGAAAAGTAGACGTGAAACCATATAAGTGGGTGGCATGCAAGAAATTCTTTTCAAATTTGTAAATTTGAATCCTTAGATTTAAGTATTGAAAAAACATACTTGTTTATAAGTCACAGTTTGAAGTCTAAGTCACAAAAATTTTTATCAATATCTGCTTCATTTGGACCAGTTGAAAGAATTTTTTCATAGTCTGGTTACATTAACAGACCACATAGGTCAAGATTAACAGCCAGGAATTTGGAAGCAACTACTTTATTGGTTTCAAATATAGATTTATTAAATCATTGATTTGACTTGACTTAAGACTTGTGACTTAAAAACAAGTTTGGAAAAAACTTTAAGAGAGATTAATGGCCTTCACTCCATGTGGTGGCCAAGGGTTCATGAAATGTTACTGTGTTGGTAAATGTCAGGAAACTTGTAGAGAAAATGGCGTTTATTGTAATTTAAAATGCCATATAAACAATACTTTGGTCCTTTTTTTGTAGTAAAATAAAAGATTTTTTAAAAGAAATTAAATAATTAAAATTAGAATAGAGAAAGTCTTTAATTTTACTTCTAAAAATCATAAAAATTATCGATAGACGCCATAAAGTCTTTAATTTCTTAGAGTTGTTTTCTTGTTTATCAATTTTTTCGATTATTGATCAATGTTTTATTTTATTTTTAAAAATGTATTTTTTTTATACTTATTCGTTAATTTTTAAGAATATAATCTATTACAAAATATGTTTCTTTGAAAAAATTAAACTATTAATTTAAAGTTGAATTAATTTTAATTTTTTTAATTTATTGACAAACTAAATTGTCATAGTAGAACAATAATTTACTAGAAAAAATGGGAGCAATAATTTTTTATTTATTTTCTGCTCGATAATTATTGAGTTAAATGGATACCCGCAGTTTAGAAACTTTTTAACACAGTCAACATAGTGTTATAATGATATTTTAACAGGAAATTAAAATATCATTATAACGGGTGCGCAATAATGCTTGTCCGACACTTCAATTAGAAAAAAAATTATGATCAGATAATGATAAAATTATTAAAATTAACTGATTGATACAAAATTTTGTTTTTTTTTCAAAAATAATAATGGCTTTTTAAATTTTTTTATTTTTTCGTATGCTCTTAGCTAAAGATTAAAGTCCAAGTCTGAACTTTAAATTTTTTTTTCTAAGTCCGGCCACATGAATTCTTTTCGCCGGTTCAGGTAGCTATTGTGGCGAACTAGTTAAAGTCAAAGTCACTAAAATTAAATTTACAGATACTGACAAGAGCTAATTATAGACCCAGAGTAGCATTCATCACTAAGATTACTAAACACATAATGATGATAATGGTAAATGGCCTCTCTTTTAAGAATTATTGTCTTTAATGAGCTATTTTTGTCTATTATTGGATAATTTTAGCTACAGTTGGTCGTTGTATAATCCCGAATACCCAAACTTGCACTCTAAATAATATTTTTCCTTTCCAGTGCTTAACTTTTCCGTAAAGCAGCTCGTCGATTTTGACCATACATCCATCACCCCTTCTAGTATTCGTTAGGTCTAGACTTAGGTAGCATGACTGCCTCATCTTATAAAAAATTCCACCGATAATTTCTTCACTAAAAGTTTTATCAAAATTTAACTTTATTGCGTAACATGCTTTAGACATGGTCAATTGTGATGCACAACATTTTATTACCGCTGTTATTGCATTGTGAATTTTGGTATAAAAAACAAAAGAAATTAAAAATACCAAAGCTTAAGTTCTGAAGGACCAATACATGTTCTGTAAGTTTTAGCAACTAATACATTTCCTGTACCACCAATATACTGATTCTGCAACTTTCTGCAATAAATCTGCAAAATTCAGGAAATTGTGTATTTGACATATCATAAATCCAACTCATTTTTAATGTATCAGTTGCTACAATTTACAGAACATGTTTCTGTCCTTCACAACTTAAGCTTTGGCATTTTTGATATTTTATTTTTGTTTTTTGTACTAAAATTTACAATGTCCACAATTATTACCTTCGGCGTTTTCTTAAAAAAACTGGAAAAAAGAGCCTTAAAAAATTCATTTTTATTTCAAATTTTTCAAAGATTTGTTCAAAAAATGATATATCTTGATATTTTCTTTTAAATACTATCATAAAAAATTTTGAGCAGATCATTTAATTGAGTGACCATGCAAATATCATTTTCTGGTCAGTAACGTGGTGACAAAACGGGGAAGGTCCCGGTTAAGTTACTAGATTGACTTCTTAAATAAAGATAAAACGTGGTATTTAAGTGTGCTGAATAGTCCAATTAAATTGTAAGTCTTAAAAGTTGAAATTTACTTATATTGTTAGCTGATAGTACATTGGCAATGAGAAATCTTAGTACAAAAATTACAGTACAAAATATAAAAACTTTTTTTATGTATCTAAATAATAAGCTATCTAAATATAGTGAACAAATATTTTTTTAGTATCTAATTATTTTATCTAAGTATCTAAATTTTTTAATTATGTATCAAATTTTTGTTTGTTGTATCTATTATAAAAAAAAAGGAAGTAGGATTTTTTTGATATTTGTGGTTGTGTTGGTCGGTTGACATGTAGGCTGTACACAATTGGGAATCGTCATGCATGTCTAGATACATTCGGACAGGACATTTGTGTTTTTTTCCAAATGTGTGACAGTCATAAAACCGTTTATTTTGCTTTAGATCACCTTTTCTACATTTTTGATTACCATAAACGGATAATAAAGCACGATCCGCAGCCTCAAAATTAAGAAAAACGCAAAATTGCTCATAAACCCTATAATTCCACCTCTTTTTATTCTCTATTTGTTCGAAAGCTTCGGCATCCAACAATGATTCTTCATTATTATTTGCCAATGGTTGGACGAATTCAATGCTGCTTGATTCAGTCATGATTTTTTTGTTTAGTTTAGTTTAGTTTTTTTGTTAATAAACATAGTATTTATTTATTTATTTATTTGTTTTCTGTACCGAGCTAGAGCTCCTTCAGAATAAGTTAAAAAAAAAATAATAAAAAAAAAAATAAAATAAAATAAAAATAAAATAAAAATAAAATTAAAGTTAATAAAATGAGATAAAAAAAAAGAATCGAAATAAAGTAAATAAGCTAAAAAAATGAAAGTTGAAAAGACATAAATAGGAATACAAGCTATCTTCAACATTAAGCCATTTTATTAAATTAGCCACATTAGATCCACCAGCTTCGTTAGACTCCACAAAATTTTCGAACCCCATTGTTTTTTGCAAAAATTATATTATATTATATTTTTAAAATAATAGAAAATGTTCTAAAAAAAATAAACAGTATTTATTTTTCAATTTTTCTTATTTGGCATGATGCAATTATGTTTAAGATAATGTTATTCATATTTGATTTAAAATAAAGTGTTTTTGAAATTATTTTTTATGTTTGAGTTTGTATTTTTTGTGTCTGGAATAAATGTAGAGCTTTTTTCTAATTGTGAAAAAATGGTTCTTTCAGCCAAATTCCAAGCTCTGCAAAAACTCTGCAATTTATTGCATATTTTAATCAAATATTTTTTGATAGTGTGCATTTACAGAAAATTGCAGTCTTTGCAGAACTTGGAATTCGATTGTACAAATTTTTCCAATATTGTTCTCTTTATATAACCATTTTTTCCCAATTAGAGAAAAAATTAACGTTTTTACTTTTTTGTACTAAATTTTCACATTTCCAAGTACATTTTGATATTAAACTGGTCAATTTCGGTTTTGTTTTCATGTCGATAGCAAAAAATATTATCAAGGAAAATAGTTATCTAAATTGATAGAACAAAATTAACTTAATTTTGAAAACATTTTAACTCTTAACTCTTATTTTGACCTAAAAATTAAACTGTATTTCTTCTGTCAGTATTTCTCTATGTGTTATGCGCAAGGAGCTATCATAGGTTATCTCCTAGTTGGCCACTTCCGCCAGCAAGTCTGGCTGTAGTTTATATATATCATTATTATTATTATTTGAAATAGAAAAATTTGACAACAGGAAAGACACCTGTAATCGCAAAACCAAAAACTAGAATGATTAATGGAATTTGAAAAAAAAATTTTTTTCACTAAAAAAATTCAAATATAATATGCCTTGCACTATCCTTAGGATGTCGCTTAATCCATAAGTGCTTTCGTTTTGTTAAGGAACATGGAGAGTGGTGCTTTGGGTTCAACAAGCTGGCTATCAAAAATGACGACAGATTAATCAACTCCAATAGGCTTTATGTATGCGGATATTGTGATATCCAATGCATACTTTGTTTTACTACACTAATTTGTCTTTATTTAACTGTTACTAAGATTAAAATAGAATTGTAAATTTTTTGTATTTTTAACGAAATAAAGTTTTTTATTTTGAAAAATTTAAGAATTTTAATGAAGAACGCAACATTTAGATTATAAAATGAATACAATTAAAAATTTTGTTTGGCTGATGTAACACCGAAATAAAAATTCTAATTTAAGTAAATACGGTTAAAGAAAGTATTAAAATTTTAGTACTAAAATAAAAAATAAAAAAAATTTTTGTGGTTATAATAAATTATTAATTATAATTTTTTATTTTCAATTATAATTTATCCATCTTGGCAAAGGCTAATTTAAATTATTTAAAAAAAATAATCATTGATACAAAGAATTCATAAATTTACCACATTTTGTTTTGAATTAAGCATATTCAAGACTTAAAATACAGTACAATTTAAAACTAAATTGTACATTTCTTTTCCTTGACTCTTCCTCGACTTTTCCTCTTCATCAACTTTTCCTTTCCTAAGATTTGAAGAAAGGAATAGTCGACTTTTGGATTTCAGATGATTTGTTTATAAAATAAGTGAAGCTTTATTAAATAATCCAAGACATTAAAAGAATATATTTCTCTCATTGTTAAAGGGTTTTAATGTAAGTGAGAAAAAGCCATTATTTGAGAAAGAAATAAAGATCAATCGATTATTTAATTTAAAAAAAAAATCTGATTTTCTAAATATTAATTTCAGTTCCTTAAATACTTTTAAATTAGGTAAGTTTTAGAAAAAGAAAGTTAATAAATGATATTAATACAATTTCATTTAAATATCAAATATTTTTTATAAAAATTTAATAGAAAATCTTTTTATAAATTTATATATTTATTAGCGATAAAATTAAATTATTATTAATATGGAAATGTTTTATTATATAAGCTGAAAATAATATATTTTATTTGCATAACGCTCGAGTATCTTAATTATTAGAAAACGTGCCAAAATGCACTTTTAAAACCTCAAATTTATTTTTTCAAATTATGAATAAGCTTTTAAAAAAAATTGAAATCTAAGATTTTTCAAAATTAATTTTATTGATCTATTTTTTAATTACTAATAAAGAAATAAACCTTAGCCTCAATCTTACTCTAATTATAGTTAAAAACATGCATTCAGATAAAATCAGATTATTAAAATTACTTTCAACCCAACAATTCAGCAGGAAAGATTTAGCTAAAAATCACAATTTTTGCAAATATTGTGTTGAAAGTTAGGAAAAATAATGTTTCAAAAAACTTTTTTTGTATCATCATTTTTCACAATTAAAATAATAAATTTTTTTCTTAAAAAAAGTTCACCAAAAGTTAATCGTCAATTCTGGCAACTTCTGTTGTTCCTTCTAGTTTAAAATTTTAATTATTTAAATTTTTTTTTAATTATTTTTTTCATCTTGGAAAATGAAATACAATATTCTCACGAATCGTTTTTAAAAAAGAAAATTGAATCGAATTCTATATTAAATCAATTGATTTTTTTCCGAATTAAAGTAAGTTAATGTAACAACAAAAAAGGCAAAATCTTTTATTTTTTTGATTAAAAAAGCACTGGATTATTTAAAAAAAAAATTGAAATTGAAATTTAAATTTAAATGCACCCCACGAATTATTTCTATTTAAATCATTATTTTCCAGACGTTTAGCTCTTAACAAATTAAATTTAACAAAATTTAATATTAAATAAAATTAGATATTAAATGGGTTCAAATTTAAATTCATATGAAATAACGCCTTAAAGCTAATTTCACTACATGCTTTAATATCAATTGAAGATAAAATAAATAAATTTTATTCTGTGTATAAGAGCACATGTGGTTATGTTTACATTTTTGAAGCCAAAAACAAGTAGAAAAATTGAATTGATTCTAATCGAAATTTGGCTGGATTATGCAAAATTTTCTGAGTGTAAAGGGGAGATTGAAATGCAAAGGAATCGTTTTTTTTTATCCTTATTTATTAATTAATAAGATTTATGGCACTAGTATTTTGCCAAGTTACTTAAGAGCACGCAGAATCATAATCTTAATTTTAATGAATAACGGAAAATAATGTAAATAATCTAAAGTAATGTGTTATTTACCAAGGTTTAAATTAAAGTAAAGTTTAAATTCTGACGCTTATTCCATATGCAAAATACTTTCTTTAGCAATAAAAAATCTTTAAAATAATCCAAAATGGTTTCAATTAATTGAATTAAACATATCGAGTAACAAAAAACTTGATATTTATTTGAATTTTTTTTCTTGATGGAATAGCTTAATGCCATGCTGACTTTAGGTTCTTAGGATGCGAATAATTTCAAACAATCTCGGTTTCAAGCATCAATTAGATGGCTTATTGCAAAAAGTCAACTTATTTTTAGCTAGTTTAGTGCTGTTTTCAAAATAAAAAAATATTAGAAAATTTATATTAGCAGTTTATGAGCCATTTTATAAGAAAAGTTCATGTTCCATTAATTTAAAAGCATGTATAAATTAGTGGCAAATTCATTTTGTTTGTATCGTCTTAATAAATATATTTTTAATTTTAAATTTTTTAATCAATACCAAACTCAAATTTTGAATTGATTGCAAAATTGCTGTAAATTTCAAGCTCTTGCCATTTAATCATTGAAGGTAAGAAGAAAATGCAGTGTTTTTTGATTAAATTCTTATGAGAATCTCTCATTTATTTCATATATTTAATTTTTTTTGCTAGATTGATTTATTACTCACTTTTCCATCCTAGACTGCTCTACTAATTGGTTTCACAGTTGTTGAAATTTTAATTTGACAAATGGGCCTTTGGTTTTTATCAAATTTAGCGACATTAGTTCAAACCAAAAATGAATTAAAAAAATCGCTTTAAATTAATCATTTCAATGTTGGTTTTTAGAATAATTATTTTGAGAAAAAAATTGAACTGAAAATTTTGAATTAAAATTTTTAATTTTCCAATTGTACGTTAGTTCGAAAATCTGTATATTTATCATGTATGACACTTTCAGATTGTTAAAAAATGAAAGCTAAGAAATTTTATTTAGATAAAAATTGAATAAACTAAAAATAAAATTGAACTAGTAGTTTAAAATCTCGATAAGATTTTTTCATTAAATGAACTAAAATTTTAATTAATTTTTGTGGATTAGTAAGTTTCTCCCTTATACTCAAATAATTTCATTTATAATTAATTTCTTAAAAAGTTATAAATAAGAATGTGAGTTGTCAATAGTTTCATGTAGGTTTTATGGAAAAGATACTGGAGCATAGGATAAAAGAGATTCGAAGCTTTAGCCTTATAAATCTATCAATAAATAATCTTATTAAAAATCAATTATAACTAGACAATTGATAGGGATTAATGATGCTATAAAGAAATATTTTTTCAAAATAAATTAAATGAATATTTATGAAATATTTTATTTCAAGATCTATATGTTTTATTGAAATTGAGACGAACAAAATTTAATTATAATAAAGTCGAATCGCAATAAAATGCTTTTAAACAAGAAAAAATATGATATTTACAATTTAGGGATTTAAATAAACATTTTTTAGTTTTGCCGCCTTTTTTTAAGATACGATTTACTTGAAGTCCACTTTAAATTTTTCAATTTTTTTAAATTTAACTAATTTAATATTCTAATTTCATACTTCAGCTAATAAAAGCATTAATTAAAACCATTTAGAAATCAATGTTTTAAAAATTATTACAGAGCTAAATCATTGGTATATAGTCGCTCATTTTAAGTAAAATAATTTTGCGAAAAAATTAAAAAGTTGCTTAATTAAAAAATTCCATTTAAATTCTCAAGTCTTTTAATTGACCTGATAGCGACAACAACATTCATGTTTTTTTTTATGGCACTAGAATTAATTTGAAAATATTTGCAAGAATTGAGATAACAAGAAAAGAGTATTCTTTAAATTAAAAACAATTCACATCCACGATTTTAGAATAAAATCTGTCAATAAAAAAACGCTAAAGATACAACCGATAGTTAATCGATGCTAATTTAATTTTCAAAAACAATTTATTTTTTTGATATTTTTTCCAATTTTTAGAATTTATTCCAAATAAAATCGATGTTAAATTTTAGTAAGTTGATTATTTATGAAATTTCCAATATTTAATGATCGCTATTTTCCGATTAAAACTCAAGCTAATTGAATGACTTTAATTACCCCAGGGTAGTTCTTTTTCTAAATTTTCTATTTGATGAAATTAATAATTAAAATTAAGATAAGAAATTACTTAAACTTCAACATGACATTTTCATTATTTTTTTTTCTATTTAATTTTTAGAATCTCGTCAGCTTTTAAAATTTGAACAGACTTGCTGATTCTCTATCAAAAAATTTTATTTTATTTGTGTCAAATAATAAAATATCAACTTTTTACCAGATATTGTTTGATTATTAAGAGGTAAAGCTACACATGTAAATTTTTGATGACTGGTAATTTATTTTTATTTAACGGAATAAGAAATAAATTCAAATTAATCTTAATTTAAAAAATTTGAGAGCTAATTTAATATCGAATTTCAAATAATGAAATAGAGTGATGAAAATGGTTGGTAAAAGATTGTTCAATTTAAAGAAAAATAGGTAATCTAATATCAAAATTTGATTTTTTTTCAAAGCTTAATAGAAGAAATTTGAGAATTTTTATGAGAAAAAATATTTAATTATGACTAAAAAGCTTAAAAATAAGGGTATAAACGAATTTGTTTAATGACCGCGTATTAATCAAGATTCGATTAAATTTTTTTTAAAATAGTGTGATTTATTAAATGAGGACCAAATTGTTAATGCTGTAAAAAGTTATGCTGACAAGTCTTTAAGGCAACCATGGTTCTAAAGAATAGAGCGAATAGATAAAATCTCAATTATTGTTTGATATTGACAAATATCAACTTTTTTTTTGCAAATTTTTTTTGTTTGAAAAATTTTGATTGTTGTTCGTCAGAAATGAAAATCAAATTTCCTGCTAAAATGCTTTTTATCTTTGGCAAAAAATCAAATTAAACTTGATAATATGTCATTAGAACTAAAGAGGATAAGTTGCTTCATAGATAAGAATTATTTGCGTAGCCCAAGTAGATCGAATCATGTCAAGCGCATTTGTTGAAGATGATATCAAATTTACAGAATTAAGAATGGCATTGAAACTTTGGGGATCAATTATCGTGAATCAGATTTAGCTCTGAATCTTTTATTTGATAATTTCCATGATTATTGGACATATTAATAAACAAATTTCGCTTTGTGACTAGTCTGAATTCAGCCACAGGTAATTTCAGATAATACAGGATAAAAGATTCTTTCATCAATTAGACTAAAATATTTTTTATTACGTTTTTGTATTTTTATTTACAAAAAGAATCTAAAACAGAACTTTTTACAGCATTAACAAAGATTTGAAAATAAAAATGTTTGTTTATCCAATCTCTAACAGGGCTTTAAAATGATACATTCAAAATTATTTTATTAAAGGTTAGATTGAATAAGGTCTTGGAATAAATTTTCATGCTTTCATACTTAAAATTATATGATAGGTATTTTTTTCTATTTATAATATAAATTTTCTCAGATCTAGATGTTTAAACGTTTTAAAATTTTATTTCGATGATCTGTCTCAAAAAGAAGAACTTTCAAAATGCTGATAAAAAGTATTTATTTAAAGATTTATCCTACTATCCATCTATATTAATTAAAGCAAATTTTTTTTTCTATTTAATTTGTCATTTTTTCCCTAAAGCTCAATACAGAATGCCAAAAAAATATTCAAGTTTAAAAAAAAAACAATTTACAATTTTTCTTTACAATATTTGCGCAATTGACTACTTCAATTTTTGGGTAAGTTTATGAGAAAAACAAAGACAATTTTCGTATATTGATTTGAATTGTAATGACACGTACCGTATACCCTTGCAGTGAGATGCGTGCCCTTAAACCCGAATATCAGGTTTTAAACCATGCGCCGACTACCATCTAACCCATGTTATAATGATATTAATAAGAAGACCATGTCTTTAAACCTGGTATTCGGGTTTAAGTGCATCGTTTATACCCAAAAATCAGATTCAAAAGCAGCGTTAAAAAATAAAATCTACGAGAGCGCTAAATTTAGGTTTTGGTTTTTAGAGCTAGGGTAAAAATTAAAACAATTTTAAAATAAATAAATAATTTTAATTATTTTTTTAATTACAAAAATATTAGTTTCGTATTTAGGTGCGGGTACAAAAATTAAGAAAAATTATAAAAAATCGAAATTCAAAGGTTAAAATGATGAAAAATTTTAAAAAATACTCGACTACTTATTGGGTTTCTTTTTTTTTTGAGTTTTTGGGTAATCGGCCAGGTTTTCTTTTAACAACTCGTAGATTTTATTTTTTAACGCTGCTTTTGAATCTGATTTTTGGGTTGGTAAACCCTGCGTCTATTTTTGATTTTTGGTTATAAACGATGCACTTAAACCCGAATACCAGGTTTAAAGACATGGTCTTCTTATTAATATCATTATAACATGGGTTAGATGGTAGTCGGCGCATGGTTTAAAACCTGATATTCGGGTTTAAGGGCACGCATCTCACTACAAGGGTTTACGGTATGGCTTTAAATTATCAAAAAATATTCAAATAAAAAATATAATTTTCATTGTTTATTATTGGGTTTATTTATCTAATAAGATCGATTAATTAAGTATAATTCTGGATGAAACTCATTAAAATCCAGGAAAAATGTAATTAAATTTTTAAGTGTCGATATTTAGAGAAAACCAAATAAAAAATAAATTATTTAAAATAGTTTTATTTATTTGTTAAATAAAAAAATTCAATTTTACTCGATTAGTACGCAATATTTGTATATGAGAAGTAAAATGAATTTATTAGTTTTGTAAAAAAAATCAAAGACCAAAACTGAAAATTAATCACTTTTATAATAATTAAAACAAATACAAATATCAAAAATAATTTATTTCGGTATTTGGAAAAAAAAATTTTTTTTTTCCTTTTCATAAAAATATTTACTTAACTAGCATTATGATTTATTTTTTTAAGTTTTCAATTCCATTTGAATATTTATCAACACTCAAAAATTTTAATGCAGTGTTTTTGTTTAACAGAGGGAACGTAATACGATGTAACAAATCATCTCAAGGATAATTTATTTAGTGTTTTCTTTTCGTATTATTCTAGCTTTACGCATTTATAGGTTTTACATAAAACCATATTAGATATTAATTGTTTTAATCAGCGCTAAATTTATTTAAATTTTGAACCAAACTCAATTTGAGCAGAAAAAATATACATCAGGAAATTTCGTTGATATTTATTTAGATAAATTATATTAAAATGAAAAGCTTTTTAGTTATCATATTTCCGTAGTTCCGAATTTTCAATTTGATTCAAAATATTTATTTTAATTAAATGAATGGGAAAAAATCTGACTAGTTATATTTTTTTCATGATAAAAGTAATACTTGGGTTCTCCATTTTGATTTTCCAACCTAAAATTAAATGGAAAAAAGCGGATTAATTATTTAAAATTTTGTTTTAAATACTCCATTTATAATAATTGACATCGCCAAACATCTCATTGATGAATAAAGAATATAAAGCTAATTGATTTTGATTACGATTTTTTTTTCAATACAAAAATTAGGTTCTAAATTAATGCAATAGTAAGGGATGTATTTTAATTTTGAAAAGCGCTTAGAGCTACAAATAATTAAGTATAAATTTCGGTGGAGCTTTATTAAATAGATTTTAAAACAAGGATAATTTTTGAAAAAGAAAAATAATAAGACATTAAAATGGCTCATAAAGTTTTTAAAAATTATTTACTTACTCTTTTTTTCTAATAATTTGCAAATAATATTGAAATAAAAGGAAGTCTTTTGTGTTCAAAAGAACAAACAAGAAAATTTAATATTCTTAAAATTAACCTTAAAAATAACAAAATTTTTTTATTTCAACATTTTGTTAAATCTTAATCTTGAATTTCTTTTTTTTTAAGAGAATTTAAAGACTCCATATATTTTCAAGAATTTCCGTATAAGCATTTAATCCATGTTCTAATGGAACATGCCTTTCTTAAACTTAAATAGTTGAAAAGTGTTTTTGTAAGAAAATTAATAAAGTAAGCATTTTTGTTCAAAATGCGTAAACTAAAATAGTTTCATGCTTAGAATAGAATATTTTACTTAGTAAACACTTTTTTATTTTTAATACCATTTGGGTGTAAATTTTTAATTTTTAAAATAAAATTTTTTTTGACTCTAAAAGTTTGTTATTAATTTTTTAACAATTTTGATGAAGATTTAAAAGCTTTTTTAAAATTTTAATAATGGTAAGGAATCTATTTTGAGAATACTTTATTTTTTCTCAGCAACTTTATTCCAAATTAAAAGAGATTTGTAAAATTCACGAATATTAAGAGGTGTTAGCTAAAAATAAATTTCTTTTTAATTAATTAAATTTGTTTCAAGTTTATTAAATTTTTTTTATCATTGGGTTTTATTTTAAGATGTCGTAAATTGTATTTAGCATTCCTCAATGAATATAAATGCCATTAAATTAAGCACTTTAATTCCAAACAATATTTTTCTTTCCTAATAAAAACAAAATAAGAACAAAAACTGTGAATTGATTCTAATTAGCAAAAGGGTTAAACGAAAGCAGATTTATAAATGTAAGCCATCCGAAGTCTGATTAATGTGCAAGTCAGATTTTTTAAGATTCTTTTTGTTGAGAAAATAACTAAAAAATTTTTAAAAAAATCAAATTATAAAACGAAGCAATATTTTAATTTAATAGAAAAAAGGAATAAAGATATTTTCCACTTTATCAAATTTTAACTTTCAATTAATAATTAATAACAATATCTAGTGATTATTTTTAGCCTGAATTTCCAATATTTTAACTGCGACTCACTGGAGCCTTCTAAATGAAATTTAATACCTAAACGATTTCAATTTTTGACACAATTTTTCAGTTTAATTTAGATAAAAAGTTTGAGGGATTTTTATCAGCTTGGGTACGATTTAAATTTTCATTTATTAATCAATCATGAACTAAAACTAGTCAAAAATTTGACACAAAAATGACTTGGTATCAAAATAATAGCCTCAACGAATCGATCAACCATTTGACAGAGCCGATCAATTATTCTCTAAATCTTTTTGAATGGTGCCTTTTGTTCATTTCGATTGCGATTTTTATCATCGGTATTATTGGTAATCTTTTGGTTGTTATAGTTGTCCTTAAAAATTCACAAATGAGAACTATAACAAATATTTTTATCGTGAATTTGGCAATTGGTGATTTTTTTGTCATTTTAATTTGTCTTCCACCGACAATGATTAATGATCTTAGTGGTACATGGTGGTTTGGTAAGACTATGTGTAAAATTATCCCTTATGTACAGGTAAGTTTTGAATAGTCATTCAAAATACAACATTCAAAGGAGTAAATTGTAGCATAGTCAAGTTAAGTATCAACTCAAAAAAGATGGAAAATTAAATTTAAGTTTAGATAAAAAAGGTTTTAAAAGATTTTTTTTAATAAATTTAATGCAGAGTTGTTTTAAAAGTCACAATTCTAAGTCAAGTCAAAGTTCGGGCTTTTGTTAGTATTTTTTCGAACCAAACTTTGAAAATATTTGTGCTGTGATTGATCTGGGTCCGAAATTTTTTATTTTTTTAAAAAGCTAAAATTTATCATTCTACGAAGTAGACAAAAAAATTAATAAAATATTTAAAAAAAATAAATCTAAATTAACTCAGTAAACATTTACGTTTTTAAAATTTTGCTTCATCCAAAATAATTGTCCCAATTAGAAATAAGTAGAGGAAACTGTGCACATTTTTTGCAGAGTTATGATTTTAGGTCTAGTAAAACTGCTTCAAATAAAACATTTTATTGAGTTAATTTATAATTTGGTTATAAAAAGTCGAGTTGTTTCGAATTGAACTGGGTAAATTGAAAATTTTTTCACTTTATTTGTTTCCAAATTTATTTTATTTCTCAATTAAAATTTTGAATTGAGGGGTCCAAATGTGTCCTAAATTCCTTTTAAGTATATTATTACCTATTTTTAGAACTTTATATAAATGCCTTTTTATGTATGATAGAAAATTGATTCTACTCATCAAATGATTTTTGAAAAAAAATTAAAAACTATTTAAGTAAAATTCAACATCCAAATCGATCACAGTAAATATCGATTTCAAATAACAAAAAATTAATTGTTTTATTGATCCGTAAAATTTTTAACTTGATAAAAATATTGATACTTAACTGAGAAATGTGCAACTATTTTCAAAATTTGAATGCTTTAATACTTTTTTAAAATATAAATTTCAATTTTTAGTATATATCAGTATGCATTAGTGTACTTACTCTAACTTCAATATCTTATGAGCGCTATTACGCCATTGTTTATCCATTAAAGTTTAAAGCGTCGAAATTTAGGGCCAAAATAATCATCTTGATCATATGGACATTTGCTATTTTAATTAATTTGCCTCACCCAATTGTTATAACCATGAAAAGAGATACAAACATTTTTTAGTAAGGAAATAAATTTTAAATTTAAATTTGCACAAAATTTTTTTTATTTCTATTTTTAAGCTGCTACCCGACATGGGAACAAATTTACCAAAATATTTTTGACCTTACCATTTTTTTGATATTGTACATTTTGCCAATGGCTTTAATTTTTTACACATACTCCCGAGTCTTAAAGGTTCTATGGCGTTTGGACAAGAGCATAGCTTGGAATGAGAATGACGAAAAAAAGTCGCTGACCAAAAGTAATGCTCAAAAGTCAGCTTTCCGTTCTTACAGCTTCAGAAGCAAGTCTAATATCGATGATATTAGCATTACAGTTGCTAGTGGCAGTTCAAACGCAAGATCCAAAATGAAAAATCAACTAATTGCCAGAAGAAAAGCAGCCAAGATGCTTATTATAGTTGCTACTATGTTTGGTGTATGCTATCTTCCCATACACTTACTAAATATTCTTCGGTACAAAAAATTTAAAGAAAAAAAAATTTAATAAAATTGTTCCTTTAGATTTACTGGTTCAAATTTGCTGGAAAATGCTCTTGGTGCATATGCTAATGTTATTTTTCAAATAGCCCACTGTTTAGTGTATCTGAATTCGTGTATAAATCCGCTAATTTATCATGTCATGAGTGGTAAGGCTGAACTTGGATATAGGGTGAAAATAATTATTTTTTTTTAAATAAAATTAGATAACTTCCGAAAAGAGTTTAGTAAAATATTGTTCTGCAAAAAGAGTAAATCGTATTTTATAAATTATTCGGAATATCGCCATAACGACTTACAATTAAAATACATCCATGAGCTGAAAAACCACACAACAATGCAAAAGAACTTAAACGAATATGACCATAACTTGAAAATGCTTAGAATAGCTAGAAAGACAAATTTATTCAATAATGTGCTTAATCAAAGCTTTAAATCAGATGGATCGAAAAATAACTCGGTGACAGATTCAATTCCACATTCAAAAAAATAACTTTTGAAATTTCTCCTGTGTTAAGTGTTGAATAAAAATTTTATTAAATTAATAAAAAAATTTTCGTTATCTTTTATTTTTTATTTTTTGGTTTAACATTTAGGACTAGTCCTGCAAAACTTTTTATAAGTTAAGGATTCTTCTATATTAAAGAAGAGAGTGACAAAAAATTGGTACAATTATACAAAAATTTCAGCTTGTCCCTAATACACGGGCCCGGACTCGAAAAAATTAAAAAAAAAAAAATCATTTATAAAAATACGAATAAAATCTATGGAAATTTATTTCTAATCACATAATCATTATTAAAAAAATTAAATATACGAAAAAACACAATTATAGCAAAATTCAAAAATATTCAATTCTTATCTATTTTACAAACTAATAATCATTTTTTTCTTCTAAATTTAATTTAACATTTCAAAAGCATAGAAGAAGAAGAGAAACAATTTTTAAAAACTAAAAAATAGATATGCAAACTACGTTAGACACATTTTCAGGAATAACTTTTAGATCTTTTGCCTGAATTTAATTTGAAAAATTAAAATCTTCTGAGTCCAATACTAAAATTAAAATATAAATTTCATGAAAATAAAGAAAGAGACAAATGTGTGTAACTTTTTTATTTCTTTATCAAACTGTACAATTGACCAAGAGTAATGCTACGGGAAGAATTTCCTTACCTTCACTAATATATTTCCATCGTCACTAATAAAATAAAGCTCCACTATATAATTTGGGGATCATCTAATCAATTTTAAATATAAATCGATTGTTTAAAGTAATAATCAATAATTTATTTAATTTTTTCTCCCATAGGTTCTTGATCTCGGGTGGAATGGTGTTTAGCTTGAAATAATTAGCGGAGTGAATCAAGTAAAAAAAATCAAAGCTTACATTTCACGAAGACCATTTCCCAATGCCATTAGAAGCAACTAAGAGACCGAAGTTTTTTCCTCGTAATTCTCAGAATTGGTTTGATGATGACGAATCTATTTTGATGAGGTTTAATTAATTAGAGTAGACTTCGAAATATTATAGGTTCCATTTAATTTATTAGTGTAGATATATATATACACATCGGTACAGATATACAAATAAATAAATGAATAATAATATATAATTGCACTCAAAAGGAAATTTATTAGATGAAGAATATATATTAATTAGATGACGAATTGGAAATATATTAGTGAAGGTAGGAAATGATAGCCTAATGCTACACAAAGGTGTCCAGTAACCTGATTTTTTGCGTAACTATGCACAATTAAGAAAATTTGAAAATTTCACTTAAATTTTGTGACTTATTTAATTCTAGAATTATTGTATTTGAATTAAAAAAAATAAAAATCAAATTTTTTTTATATTAATTAATGGTTTATTAATTATCATCAATTTATGTGCTTAGATTTATAAAGCTGGAAAAATTTTCGAGGATAGCTTATACCTTTTACATTCTTGAAGAAAAAGAAAGAAAAATTAATCTAGAATCGACAATATTTAGATACCAAATAATTATTTCGTAAAAAAATTTTATCGACAGTAAGTAATTTTTTTTATTTTAAATTTAAATTGTTTTGTTTAAATTTTGTTAAAATTAGTCTTATTTAAAAATACAAAAACTGACTAAACAAAAATTTGTTAAAAAATATAATTAAATAAAAAGATATAGATGTCTATAATTTTATATGATAAATAATATAAGTTTAAGTATTAATAAGAAATCTTAAAATAATATTTAATGATTAGTTTTGAGTTCAAACACAAAATTTTTTATATAATGCCAGTATAAATAGAAGTATTAAAAAAAATGTTAAATTGATGATTTATTTCGGCTATTGGCGCAACTTTAAATTTTTTATATTTAAAAAAAAAAGTAAAGAAAATTCAAAAATTCGATAAACATAATATCGTAATTAAGCTATTTATCAAATAAAGAAAAACAAGATAAATATTTGGATAGGCATTTTTGAGGTAGTTTTTGAGTGTTGGATACATTCAAAAAATAAACATTAACTAATATCCGCTAAACTCGAAAGTGACGCAGTTTTTATTTCTACTACTAGTTCGGAATTAAAAATCAATTGCTTATTTAGGAAAATAAAAAATTTTTTTTAATAAATTAATATTTTTTAAAATTAATTTGAACAAAAATGCACCTTTTAAAAATTAAAATCAAAAAAATTTTTTTAAGCATTAAAGTTGTTTTTCAAAATTAAAAAGCTATCGATCTAAATAAATTGTTTTTATCACCTAAATTTGATATCTGAAAAATTTTTGTGAGTTCAAAAAGCATTCATTTGCAGAGATTTATGAAAGTGATTAAAAAATTGAAAATTCGTTGAGTTCTTTTCTGAAATTTAAATAAGCTAGTTTTTTTTAACTTATTCTTGGTGTTGATGATTCAAAAAGAAATTACGAACCTTATTTGTGATAAATTTAATTTTCTTAAATCAAGCGATTGAAAATCTTCTTCGACGCTTAACAAACACGATGAAAAATATACTTTTAATTGAAAATACGTTCCATTAATGCCTTGGAGCTAATGAAAGAATACAAAAATAATAACTCTTTAAATTTAAAATAGAAAAATCTTAAAAAATGAACTTTTTTCTCAATAAATCTTTTAAACAAACTTTTATATTTTTTTATTTTTTATTCCGCTCTTAATTACTTAAAATTTCGTAATTTCGTACGCTAAACATAAATTTTTTTTAAAGTTTGAATCTAATCATCAAAACATATAAAAAAAACTCATTATTTTTTTAGTTGGACAAACACAAGCAGTTTTCCTATGTTAATCAAGGATTTTCCGCAAATATTTAAGGATATCTGAGCGCTTGAGTTTCATAATTTCTATTTTTTTTTCATTTTAAATTTCCCTTAATATTTATTTTAGAAGTCACGTAAAAATTAGAAAAAATTGGGCTAAGCAGGCCACTTGAGATCGAGTCAAAAATCCAGCATCGAATTAAAATATCAGAGCTTGCTTCTCTTGTCTGATTTACTACCAAACAACTAGACTAACCCGTGCTATTAGATTTGTTTAATTTACAATTCAAATTTAAACTAATTTTTATAAAAAATCATTGAAAAGAATTTGTTTGATTTTTTTACACTGAGTTTTTTTTAAATTACATAATTTAGAAACAAAATTGTATAGTTTTGAACTTAGAATACCTCTCAGTTGCCACCTTAAATTTTAATAAATAACTACGAATTTTATTATTTTCAGTCTAACTAGAACTATCGTGCTTTTGTTTTAGTGGAGTGGAATAATTCGTCATGAAATGTAAGACCGTAGTAAAAATAATTTTTTCAAAATTTTCCAAATTTAATTTGTTAATAAAATTAATTAGAAATTCGAGTAAAAATAAAAGTATTTTTCAGAACAAATGATTTTATTCATTTAAAGAATCATGACGATAGCTAAAATTCGGGCAAAATATAATCCATATTTACAAGGCTTTTTGACAATTTTTTATTAATCTTAAAATAGTTATTTTCCAAGTTATCTAATCTTGTAGTTGACAAATTTAAAACACGACTTTGTTTACAATCAACTTAGTTTCAGCGTGCACCTATCTATGTGAGAAATTTTTCCTAAAAATTAATCCGCGTTTTATCTTTACAATACAAATGAATACAAGTTTCCGCAAAAAATTTTAAAAATTAATAACCTTTTAGACTATTTTTGTTTAAAGGTGATTGGGATGTTGTAATTTTCAAAATTCCACTCTTAGATGGATAAGGCTTATTTAAGAGAAACCTAAACTCATTTAATTTTTATTTTTCTAAAAAAGATAAGTTAAATTAAAACAAATTAAAATGACGCCGAAAATTTAAATTTAAGGTTCAGAAAATATATCGCTTGGTCGATTTTAGTCGAGACCATCGTTCATAATTTAAGAGCTTGGATCCTTACAATTTGGAAATCTAGTCTGATTTAGTCTTCTGTTTGTTTGCTTCAGCATTCAAGACTTTTGACCAATTTAACCTGAATAAAAAGGCTTTCTATCCAAGCTTATTTAAGTTTTCGTTTAATGATTTAAAAAAAAATTTAGAATAAGACAAAATTTGCATTTGATTTCAGGTTAATCATTTAAATTAAAAAAAAAATAAAATTTATCAATTTTTATTCATTCTGACAAAGAATTTTTTTCACTGAATTTAATTTTAAATAATTTACGGATCATAAAATTTTTTTACTCTAGTGATTAAAAAATAAATTAGTAAAAATTTTAAAAAATAGCTAAAAACTTAGCTTAGCTACTAAATAATAAAGGAAGCATAGATTGCTAATAGCAAGAAATTTGACCATTAAATTTAAACAAATTTTCTTCAATCGTTGTTTCCTCTGCATTTTTTCCATTGTTTTTTTTTTCTATTATTACAAATGGCTCAAATAAAAATTGTAGAAATTTATTTCTTTTTAAGCCGATCGATTTTGGAATCGGGCGAATTTTATGCATAATTGTGTAACTTTTAGAACTATTTTTTTAGCAAAATAAAACACCTTCAAAAAATAAATTTAAATAATAATTATAGTTGAGCGCAAATAAATCAGTGGACCGTATTTACACACTCAATATGATGATATATACTGTTGATGAGAATTTGAGCTCAAAAAATGCATCTGAACGAGCAGAAGGGTCTGTGGCGGGCCATCAGCCTGCATCAAACCCCAAAAAATGCTCCCGATGCTTGCTTAGTTTTATAATAGTGTCCGTCAGTTTTATCGTTTTGTGTTGCATTATAATGGCCATAATGACAGCAAGTGTTTTTTCCAAGACCAATGACCTGAAGGATTTATACAAAAAAAACAAGCAATTAGACCTAATCTTTTCAAACGAGAGCTCAGGCCTGTCAAATGACCAGTTTCAGCTGGAGCGCAATATGCTCGGATGGCTTAAGAATACGATTCAAAAAAAAATCCTAGGAAACCATCAAAACAAATATCTGTCGTCAAATGAGCAATTTTTTTCCAAGTACAGCCCACAAGGTACCATCAGTTACATGGCATTGTGAAATTTCATACAAAAATTCCGATGCAAAAATAAAAAATTTTTATAACTTTTGTTCCAAATGTCAAAAACTTGTTTTTCAAATGAAAAAAAGTTAAACAACTTTTGTTTCACCTACTGCGTAAGTCTGCAAAATCTGTTTAAAAGTATTAGTAATAAGATGCAATTAATTTGCACAGATTTTGCAGACTGTAGGTGAAACAAAAGTTGTTTAACTTTTTTTCATTTGAAAAACAAGTTTTTGACATTTAGAACAAAAGTTTTTTATTTTTTCATTGAAATTTTTGTATGAAATTTCACAATGCCCAATAACATAAATTTTTTGATATTAATTCAGTCTAAAAGAATGTGGAATGCCTGGCATTCAGCCTCGTTTTCTGAATACGAGAATAATGAATGGAAAAGAAGCCATACCTAATTCGTGGCCATGGGCTGTTTCAATCGGGCTAGAGGGTCCTAGAGACAAAGTGCCTCATGCATGCGGCGGAACTCTCATAAATAAGCGAACAGTTATTACAGCTGCACATTGTGTCATAAGGTATTAGGTTAAAATTGATAAAAATTTATATAATTTTCTGTTTATTTTATTAGAAATTCTATTTTTACTCTGGTCGGAAATCCAACGCCCTATACCAAGTACAGGAGCATAGAGAAAATGATGAGAATTTACATTGGAGTTCATGATAGAGCTAGTATTGACAACAAAAATATTTACGGAGTGGAATCAATAATTATGGTAATTTCATTTATTTTTTATTCTGATGAAAAATTTGTTTATTTTTCGTAAGCACGAACGATTTGATCCTATCACCTTTAAAAATGACATTGCCATTATTCGGCTAGACCGCGATGTGAGTCCGTCTTATGGAATAGGCTTTGCTTGCTTGGGAAAATTGAACCAAGTTCAACCCGGTGATACTGTATACGCTATCGGCTGGGGCTATACGGAAAACTCCAGGAATCAAGGTAGATTATTTGAGAATATATGGTAAATTAGGATTAAAAAAATTTAATTCCTGGTCATTTTTTGGAATCACGTTCAGTCTATTAAAATTTAATTGAAGTCAAAATTTAAAAAATATGTAAATTTTAGCAAAATGTGAAGAAAATTTGCAGTTTCTTTAGAGATTTACAACATTTTATTGAAAAAAAAATTGACTTGGCATGATTCGAATAAATCTTGTTAAAATTAGTCAAGACGATTTATCATATTTTGGTTCTTCCTTTTTTTGAGACTAGGTGGTCACAAATCTTGGAACAGACTTGTACAAAAGTCATGAGAAAAAAAGTCGGAACAAGTCTTATACAAGTCAAACTCATTTCCTTTTATGAATAATATTTTTACAATAATAATCATATCTGGAAATTTATTAGAGATTATGAGGGTTTACGAACGAAATTTTTAAATTTTTTGTTAATTACTCTCTTAGTATGTGTTTTTAATATTAGAAAAAAAATTTACTAAAACTGTAATTCTAGCTTTAATCTCACATAAAATATCCAAATAATTATCTTTCAAAATTAATAAATTTAATAAATTTATTCCATTTCCTAGTCTTACATCGGTTCATCCCAATTTAAGACCTTTGACCTTTTTGATATTCTTGAATATTTCGAAAATGATTCCTAAAAGGAATAATAACTTGATATTTAATTTAAGAAAATAATAAGAAAATTTAATTCAAATTCTAGCAATCCTGACTTAAAAAGCATTTTTTTAAGAAAAAAATTTCTTAGCAGTATTTAAAGTATTTGGATAAGCGTTCATAATAGAGAAATATTTTTTTAGAGAAAAAAATACGGATAATTAAGTGTTAATTAAATAGAGAATTAGCTAGTGAGCATTTATATATTCGATACTTGATGATGATTCTATCATTTTTTCAATTTTTTTTAATCAATAAATAAGTAAAATATTGTAAAGGACATAAAACCAAAACAAAAAAAATTAATATTAAAGGAGAAAAATTTGAGAATTTTTATTTTAGTGCCGTTATATAACGATACTAAATAATCAATTAATATAATAGGAAATCCACGAATAAATAATTCTTAATTTTTAAATTAGTTTTAAAAACTTGTTTTTCTCTTCCATATTTTGTATATTCTCTATCATGTAAATTCTCTATTTTTTTCTCTTTTTTATACGCTCTCTATATTTTGTCTTCTCTAATGGTTTTTCTCTATTTTAATTTCTTTCTATTATGATAGTTCAGTATTTGATTTTAGCAATTCTATATATTTTAGTAGCTAAATAATTTATATAAACTGTAAGCGTCCTCACTCATATAAATATAAGAAATTAAAAATAAAAAATACACATAACTATAAATTCATTGTTATATTTTATTCGTCTCCCCCGTCTTACAAAACGCTAGTTAAAATAAATGTGTCGACTAATCAATTTTTTTAGATTTTATAAGGTTAAATTTTCAAATAAATATTTAATGGTAGAATTTTTTTTGTTAGTTTAAATGAAAAATTAAAAAAAAAAAGAATTTCCAACGCTCAAGCTAGTAAAAATGAGAATCTGTGATTACGAAAGAAACTAATTGGCTAAATTTCCAATTTTTATTTGATAAAAATTTAAAAAATTATTTTTTTTCAAACAAACATTATATGGTATGTTATTGTTAATTAAACATTTACGTAAATATTCTTTAAAAAATAAATGAAATTTAGCAGTTAAGCAAACCAAGGTTTTAATTTTTTTTAAATGATTTAAATAATTTAATAATACTTTATTTTTTATTATTTCAGCAATTTATTTTTTAAAATTTTTTTTAATTTAATTTTCTTCCGGAACACATTTTCTTTTCATGTATTCGATTTGTTCTCGGTTGTTTACTTTTATTGCTAAATTGCTTTTTAAATTTCATATTTGCTAATGAGTTTTTTTTATTAATTTTATATAGCTTCAAGATATTTGATGCAAGTTGATTTAAAAGTTCAAAAAAAAGAAAATTGCCTCATTCAATACATCGATATTGATCAATTTTGTGCAGGAAATATTTTTTTAAAAAAAGACACTTGTAATGTAATAAATACTTTTAAATTTTTTTATCAAATACTATTTATTTTTGAATTTTTTAAAAGGGTGACTCCGGTGGTCCGATTCTTAAGTTCATTAACAATAGATGGACTTTGGTCGGCATAGTTTCAAATGGTGATGTTAGCTGTGCTGGAACTGGAATTTACATAAACGTAGCTTTTTTCTACGATTGGATTCTACAAAAAAGTCGATTGTAATTATTTGATTATAAATTTTGTAAATAAAATTTTAATGGTTATTTTAAATAATTAAACTGAATTTTCAAAACATCCTCATGCATTTTTTTTCGAGATAAGTTCATTTTTTGTTCACCTTTTATTTTAAACAAAAATTGAATTTAAAAAAAAAAAAACAATAAAAAATAAAAATTCTCTGGTTTATGCAACGAATCTAAGCTTGAAATTAATTATCATTTCTCGATATCTAAATAATTGAAAAAATTCCATTCAACTTTTTGAAAGTCTAATAAATATGATGCATATTTTATTAAAATTCAAAATGTTTTTCGTTCTTAATTTTAGGTATGACAACTGAATCGAATTATTTTACCTGCGATTTTTGCAGACAACAATCCAATTCAATATCTATAACCCTACCATGTGGCTTTGTTGTTTGCCTAAGTCACATAAACACCCAAGATGAAGTAACCATCTGTTTAGTTTGCCAAAATCACCAAATAAACATCCAACAATGCTTCAACATGCCAAAAAATAGGCTTCAATTACAAAGTGCAAATAATGGTTGTTGGATAGGGCCTGATTTAGACTTGAACATGACAGCAGATTTAGACCACCATGATTGTTTAATAAATGACCCCTCTATAGATATAAATAACAATTCATTACAAAGGCTCAATCACGAACATCCTAGATATAGTAACCTAAGATATTCTTCTTTTCAACTATTTGATAACCATAATTCCCACTTATACTGGTTGGAACCAACACCAACAGGTGAGTTTGCGTGTGCATCTGATAATTCAATTAAAATTTGGGACTCAAATACAGGAAATTTGCTCAAATGCATTAATGGACATTTGAATAGAGTTTTTAACCTGAAAATACTGGGCAATAATGAGGTAGCTAGTGCTTCGGCAGACAAGACTATTAAACTGTGGAACTATTTTACCGGTGAAAATTTGAAAACACTTATTGGACACAAAGACTGGGTGAACTGTTTAGCTGAGATGTCGAACGGAAATCTTGTGAGTGGTTCGGATGATTACTCAATAAAAGTATGGGACCTGGAAAGTGGTCATTGTATCAAGACCTTAATTGGCCACAACTATTATGTGCATGATATAAAGTTGACATCAGATGGAGAGCTGATAAGCTCATCAGCAGATAGAACCTTGAAAATTTGGGACTTGTGCACTGGCCAGTGCAAAAACACTCTAATAGGCCACTCGAATTGGCTTGGGCGATTGTTAGTGCTAAAAAATGGTGACTTGGTGTCAAGTTCAACAGACAAGACATTGAAATTATGGGATAAAAATAGCGGAAAATGTGTCCGAACATTTGAAGAACAAGGAGATCTCATTACCAATGTAAAAGAGCTTGATAATGGTGACATTATTAGTACATCCAAAGATGGATATGTTAAAATTTGGGATTTAAAAACTGCCAAGTGTCTAAAAACTGTCAAACCATTTAATGATGTTATAACTTGTTTGCATATTTTTCCTGATGGACAATTTTTAACTGGCTGCATCAATAGATTACTTAAATTATGGACAATTTAATACATTAAATTTTATTTTTTGATTTCTTGAAATTTTATAAAAATTTTTTTCCTGTAATAAATGAGACAAATAAAAATTGGAACTTTTTGAATTTTGTGAAGTTCAGTACAAAAGAACAGATCTATGTAAAAAAATTAACAACTTTTTTTCTAAAAGTTTAAAATTAATTCTGTGAATGCAGAATGGTGCAACAATCAAAGTTGCATCAACTGTAAAAGTCTTCTAATGATGTGCAAAATCTCTGCAAATAAAATTCCGCAAAACTCTGCAAATTTAGCAGATCTTGATATTTGATGCAACTATGAATATTGCACTAAGTTGCATTTACAGAATTAAGTTTGAACAATTAGAAAAAAAGTTATTTAATTTTTTTTGACACTTTTTTTCTGTTCTATTTTTCATTTTGTACTGAATTTCAAAAAACCAACTTTTTGAAAAAAGTTTAAGTTGAGAATTTATTTGTTGAACAAAATCATTATTTTTTTATTTATTGAATTGATTTAACCTCCTTTAAGAAGAAGTAAAAAAATAAAAAAGAGATAAAAAATAAAAATAAAATTTTTTGTGTTTTTGTGTTTTTTAAAAAATGAAAAATTATTACCTAAAAATAAAATTATAAAAATAAAAAAGGAACGTATAATAGTGTACGCCAAATGAGATTACTTTTAATCGCTGACAATTTGAATTATTATAGTATAAATTTAAAGTTTAAATATTAGGCAATGTGGAGTTGTGAAGCTCATTTCAATTCAATCGTTTCAATTCAGAAAAATTTGAATAACTTTTGTACTATTAGAAATAATTTAGTAAAATTAATTAGAATACTTTTTAATGGCGTGCAAAATGCTGAAAATTGCAAAGTATTTTGCAGAACTATTTTACTGCATTAAGCAAATTTGCATTTTATAGAACTAAATTATCTCTTTTAGTAAAAAAGTTATTCAAGTTTTTCTGAATTGAAAAGAACTTCACAACAATCTGAAATTTTAGTACAAAAACTACAGTAAAAAAGAAAAAAGTTTATAATTTTTATTCTGATTGTGCAAAAATGATTATTTAAAGAGTACATTATTGTTCAAATTTGAATAAACGAACTCCAAGCTCTGCAAAAACTCTACAATTTTCTGTAAAATGCACGACTTCAAAAATATTTGTTTAAAATACACAATAAATTGCAGAGTTTTTGCAGAGCTTTTTGCAAGTCATGTTACATAATCTTTGAGAAAAAAACAATAGTTTAAGTCAATATTGACCTTAAAATTAATGATAACAATTTAAATAATGAGTAAAAAGTCAAATTCTTAAGAATCACATTAGACTCAAAACTAACATTTAGTCCAGTGGTACCTCTAGTTATTTCAACATATGGCAAGTTTTTTTTTCTATTGTACATTTTTAGAAATAATTGCGTAATTATATTTGAAATTTTAACATGCTTAAGTATTGAGTTTAAATTAAACAACGTAATTTCAAAATTTCAAAAAAGTTAAATAGAAAAAAAAACTTGCCATATCGTTTTTAATATTCTTTCGACTTATTTATTTATTCTTTTTTTATTTTTTTTAATTTAATTTTATCTTTTTTAACTTTATTTTTTTTAATGTTCTGAAGGAGCATTAGCTTGGTACAGATAAACAAATAAATAAATAAGAGTTCGGAATTCGTTTGTACAAATTTGTACAATAGTGTTCTTTATATAATCTTTATAGAGCAATTTTTGCACAATTAGAAAAAAATACTTTTAATTGTATTTTTTTATTTCTTTTCATGTGATAATAATCTTGGCTTCAAAGATCGTATTGAGTGTTGGCTATTCTTTCTTTCTTCATTTTAATTTAATTAAGCATTTATTAATAATATACTTACCGAACATAATTAAAATAATAAAAGTTTTATTAGTCCTCATAAAATTATTAATTTATGTTCGATTATAAGTGTTTGACAAAAAATAGTCTAAATTCATATATTTTTACATCAAGTAATCTAATATAACATATTTTACACAAGCAAGAAATGATTTAATATTATATAAGATTGCATTTCCTGACGTAAAATCACCCTCAAATAATTTAATCTTCCCTTGAGTCAGTTTTACTTTATCAAATGTTTCATTTTGGGATAATTTTACAATAAAAATTTTTGTCTTTTCTTCGATCAGAATATTTTTAAAGTTATAAGTTTAAGAGAGGTTACAAAAAGGTACCTTATATTTCACCCTAATAGAAAAACTAATTAATTATAATTGAAATAAAAATATCCAATTATGAAATTTTTTTGTTTCTTTCTTAGGGATAAAATAAAAAATTGTGAGTTTAAATTTGACTAAAAAAATTCAGCATAAAAGCAAATAAATTAAATTTTTAATTTTAATTCAACTAAAACCAAGAATTTACTCGTCATCAAACTTTCTTTAGCCAAAATTATTCCGATTGACAACCATCTTTTGTTACTTGAAAATGGCATCTTCGCAAGATTTACGAAAAACAACCATCTGTTTATTTGATGTAGATGGAACTGTCACACCTCCAAGACAGGCATGATTTTTGATAGACTTTTCAAAATTTTATAATTGATTTTTTTTATAGATTATTAAACAGAATATGGAAGAATTTATGGAAAGATTGAAGCAAACAGTCACTGTTGGTCTAGTTGGTGGATCAGATTTAGGAAAAATTTTAGAGCAACTTGGTGGTCAAAATGGTTTGAACAAAAATAATTATGTTCAATTTTTTTTAACTTTAATTTTCTATCATAGCTTTGAAAAAATTTGACTATGTTTTTTCTGAAAACGGTCTTGTATCCCACAAAAATGGCGAATTAATATTCCAAGAGGTAAAAATTAAAGCTTGAACTTTAATAGAAATAAATAAAGTTTATTTTACAGAATATTTGCAGATTTGTTGGTGAAGAAAAACTTCAGAAATTCATAAATTTTTGCCTTAAGTATTTATCCGAGTTATGGTTGCCATTTAAACGCGGCACATTTATCGAGACTCGTAGTGGTTTGATAAACATAGCACCACCAGGACGAAGCTGTACCCAGGCCGAAAGAGATCAATTTGAAAAATATGACCAAGAGCATAAAATTAGAGAAAAATTTATCCAAAAATTAAAAGAGAATTTTCCTGAGTATAATTTGGTCTATTCAATTGGCGGTCAGATAAGCTTCGATGTTTTCCCAGAAGGCTGGGATAAAAGATTTTGTTTGACCCAAGTTCAAGCTGATGGATTCGAAAAGATTTATTTTTTTGGTGACAAAACATTTAAAGTAATTCTGAAAAAAAATAAAATAAAGTTTTTTACTAATATTTTTTAAAGGGTGGTAATGACTATGAAATAGCAAATGATCCAAGAACTGTGTCTTTCACTGTCACATCACCAGAAAACACAATCCAAATAGCAAGTGAATTATTAACCATTTCTTAATCAGGATTAGTATAAGTTTTATCATTTTATTTTTTATTGTTTGTTTTTTAAAGCGAATAAAATCTATTTTTAACACTCATAACAAGTTTACACAATTTATGCTTTTTTAAAAATTAAATTAGATCATTTAAAGATTTTATCCATCGGCATTTTTATAATATGAAAGTCTTAAATCTTTTGCTATATAATTGATTAGATTTAGACCCATTTGAAGTATCTTTACTTTTAGACTAAGGCCTTCATTATTCAGAACTGATTCTACGATATCAGAGAATAATAAAAAAAAGTAAATTATTTTAAATCGAATCTTGCGATGACATAGTGAAGAGTGTCAAAAACAAGTTACTGTGAAGAGATACAGGGGATGTTCCAAATTAAAAAATAACTAAATTTTTGCTTTTACATTTTGTCTTTTTTACTTTTAAATGATTTTTTTTGTTCTACTTAATCAAAACTACTCGATAAAGGACTGAATGGACGATTTGAGACCAAACTTTCCATAATAATTTACAAAATATCCTTTTAATAATTAAAAATTTCATATAAAAAGTTTCCATCGAAAATTTTCGAGAATTTGCGTAAAAAAAATTTTTCAATTCCAATTTTTTTTTCAAAAAATTTTTAAAATAATTTACGAAAAATTATTAAAAATTAAATTTATTTTCACATTCAATATTTTCTACAAAATAATTTAAGGAATTAGAGTATTTTTTTTATTACTAAAACTTTTTGGTCAAATCTTTAAGAATTATACAAATGTAATCACATATTTTTTTATTTTTATCTTAGATGAATTTAATTTAATTAATTTTTTACTTAATATATTATTTATTAATATATTGAATATAGTATCAAAAAAATCAAGTATAAAATATGACAGTGAAATATATTTCATAAAATACTAGTTTCGATTAAATTTTTGTTTATTTTAAAATAATATAGAAAAAAAGTACAAAAATCGGTATTTTTCTTATTTGTATTAAATTCTTCATTTACCCTTCATTTAAAAATTTTACCTTTGAAAAATCAATTTTTAAAATTTAGAATAGCAGAACAATTTTTTTACTTAACAAAAAGACAAATTTTATAAGACAAATCCAAGCTTATTGAGAAAGTCAGATCTAGAACTATAAATAATTTAAGGAAATATAGATGCTTCAGATGTAATAAGATTAATAGGTATAAATACGGGAGACTAGTGATGAGTAAGTATTTTTTCAATGAACTGAAAAAATTTATTCGACTCGTGAAGTTTTGATATCATAGACGAGGAAAACGATAAAGAGGAACAAAATGAATAGGTCCTTCCAGAAAACAATAATTCAGCTCAAGGCGCAGAAGAACAAACAATTCCAAACCGTTCACATTCAGACTTATTTTAAATCAATTTTATTTTATTTTTTATGCCCAATTTAAATAATTAATTTTAAAAAATAAATAAAAGTACAAAAATTAAGAGCATTAAAAGAATTTTTTTAATTTCAAAAAGATTTTAAACCAGCCTAATAATTGGTTATTACTATAACCCGGACCACCTATTTTTTACTAAAAAAAGAACCCATACTTTAAAGACGAATAAAAAGCCGGACGATAGCCAACTTGTTAAATACTTGTAGTAAATTTTATAAGCTTTCACGCAAGACCATAAACTAAGCTCTAGGACTTACCATTCGGCCTCTATCAGCCTTTAAATACAAAAAATCAAAAAAATTCCACTCGGACCTATACTTTAAACTTTTAAACAAAAAAATTGAACGTTTGTCGCATTCGAGCTTGATTGAATTTGTATTTAAATGGATCTCTTCCATACGCCAACATTTGATCAAATGCACAACAAAACAGACCACAATCATTTGGACCTACTTGAGGTTCGACGTTAACTAAACTAACCTTCTGATAATTGCTTTCCGGACGAAGAGTACGACTAAGATTTATTAATCCGGATATTCGGTGGTCATTTAAATAGAATTATTTTTTTGAAGGAGCTTTAGCTCGGTACAGAAAACAAATAAATGACTAAACGGGGAAAATGTAAAGAAGGAAAAATGTTAAACGGGGAATTTAATTGTGGGGAAAATGTTAAGTAGTAGTAGTAAGAGTAAGGGGTAGGCTACAAGTCGCGATTTGCATGCAGAATGATGCATAACGCGATGGGTGACGACACTTTGTGTGGTAGCCACTTGCCGTAATTAAGTTGCTGTTTTGTCAAGCTTGCTTTTGAAGTCGTTGGTACTTTTGGCGGTGATGATGGAGTCGTTAAGATCGTTCCAGTCATTGACAATTCGGTTGCAGAAAAAGTTATGTCGTTGATTACAGTTCTTCACCAATTCTCGTCTCAATCTCGCCTTCCTATTAACTCTTGGTGCAGAAATGGAAGTCGGTGCGGCAAATTCAACATGCTCTATTCCTTTTGCAATTTAAACTGCTGTATCAAATCGCTACTCAATCGCCTCGCTTTTAGATTGGTAAATGGGGAAAATGCTACTAAATCAACTAATTTTTAGTCCGCTTATTTTTAGTTAACTATTTTTTAGTCGACTAAACTAAAATTATTAACTAAAATTTAATTTTTATAATCTGTTTTTTTTTAGAAAATTTTTACTAAATAAAAGTTATTACTGGGTGAGGTTTAAAGTCAAATAAAAATCTGAGAATGTCAAATAAAAATCCGGGAAACTCATACGAAAAGAATTTTTTTTTGGCCAACCGAAAAATCATGAAAAAGACTTTTATTTCTGGGAAAGTCATACAAAAAATTCTTAAATCTGGTAAAGTCATATAATACTAGGGTAAAGTCAAACAAAAATAATTTTTTTTTCAAATTTTTTAAGTATTTTGCAAGCGTTTAATTTCAATTTTTCAAATTTAATATTCAAGTTTACAACAAAATAAGCTTGGTTAATTGTTTGAAAAAAAAATTTTGAACAAAATAAATTCTCTTTTTTTATTTTGTTTTTTTTTCTTTAAAGAGATTTTATTATTGCATCATTTTAAATCTCCCCACCCTCTTTCTTACTTTAAAAAAGAAAAATACTCAGTGCATAGATTTTTTGAACAAGTCATTGATTTTGAAATAAGCAATAAGTATAATTTAAAGACTAACTATCAAAACGACTGAAAAATTAAAAAAAAAATTATAAATTTTTTCAAAATGTCAAAAATATTAAAATGGAAATTGATTCAAATTTGTGAAAATCAAAATTTTAATGAAAATAAAAATGCGTTAAATTTGAATCAATAAATTCAAAAGCTCCTTGTTGGTTTCCCAAAGTGGGTAGTTTACTGTGAAAGAGTAATTAAATTGAATAAATTTGAAATGTTAAATGATTCAAATGATGGTTCAAATGACTTATATATTTTTAAGTATAAACATAAAAATGGAGATATTGATAATGTAGAAATAACAAATGAGGACTGTAGTTGTATTGAATGCAATAAATGTTCTTGTTCACCCTATTTGGATAAAGGTATCTGTAGCCATATTTTGGTTGGCTGCGTTATGATAAAAAAAAATACAAAGGTTTAAATTTGGAATCCAAATTTGTAAATAAATCAAAAAAGAAAGTAGGAAGGTATAGCTTAGCTAAGTTTTGTTTAAAAAAAGATTAAAGTATTTTTTGTATTCGTTTATTTCTGTGTCACTTTTTTATCCGCAATATAATTAATAATCAATAAATTTTTTATTAAAAAAAACAAAATTATTTTTATTTAACTTTACCCTAGTATTATATGACTTTACCAGATTAAAGAATTTTTTGTATGACTTTCTCAGAAATAAAAGTCTTTTTCATGATTTTTTCGGTTGGCCAAAAAAAAATTCTTTTCGTATGAGTTTCCCGGATTTTTATTTGACATTCTCAGATTTTTATTTGACTTTACCCTTTACCCGTTATTACTAAAGCAATTAGCATGATTTTTCTGTAGCAGAAACTCAAATAAGTTAAAATATGAGTAAATTATCAATTAATTATTATTATTATTATTATTATTTATTAAAGTTTAAGTCAAATTGACATTTATATTATAAAAAATAAAAAAATTCAAATAAAAAAAATTTAAAAAAAAAATTAATGATTCTTTTAACCTATTTAGTCGTTTTTAGTTAACTTAAAATTAGTCGACTTAATTTTAGCCGACTAAACTAAATTAGTTAAGTTAAGACCCATCACTAACAATTTTGTAAATTTTTATCTCGAATATTATTCAAATGTTTCGAAATTTATTTCTGCACAAAAATTTTTCAAAAAATTGAATTTTAAATTCCCAAATTCATTAAAGAAAATTTATTTACAAATAAAAAAATCCAAGTTGCCACTTATCAAAAAATTTTAAAATGTTTCCATCAAATTAACATTAACAAAAACAATCGGACAGTTTCAAAAAAATACAAAAAAAGAGCTGTTTTGATTCAATAAACTTAACAAAAGTCTTTGCCTAGATACATTTGAAAAAAAATTGAAATTCAAAATAAAAATCTCATTAAAAATATTGAAAAGAAAATTTTTTAACTCGAAAAAATGTCTTTGGCTGAGTTGTTAAAAGCCGATCTAGAGGATGGTGACGATGACCAAGAAGAGCTACAAGAATTAGACAATGATGAAAAGCCAAGTCACATGGAAATCTCTGATGAGAACAATGTTGGTCCGGGCGACACCAAAATGGAACTGGAAGACCCAATGCTCGCCAATCTGCAATCTCTAGGAAGCAAAGACAGCGTAAAAACAATTGCTAAGCTCCTGGAAAGCGAAAGGCTGAATAATTCCATTAAAAACATCGAGTTCTACCAGGAACAAGAAAAAGACGCTCGCAGTCGGCGAAAGGAAATCATCGGTCCTGTCGAACAGGACCCGGAGTACAAATTAATTGTGGAAGCTAATAATTTAACAGTAGAAATCGACAACGAAATAAACATCATTCACAAGTACATAAGAGACAAATATTCGAAACGATTTCCAGAGCTCGAATCTTTGGTGCCAAATGCACTGGACTACATTCGAACTGTCCGCGAGCTTGGAAATCGTGTCGAAAACGCCAAAAATAATGAAACACTGCAAACTTTCTTGACCACAGCTACCATCATGATCGTAAGTGTGAGTGCCTCGACCACGCATGGAACAAAAATATCAGAGCTCGAATTGAACTTGATCAACGAGGCCTGTGACATATCCATTAAGTTGGATGAGATAAAGAAAAAAATTTTCGACTATGTAGAGTCAAGAATGACTTTTATTGCGCCAAATTTGAGTTTAATAGTTGGTGCACCAACTGCAGCCAAATTGATGGGCATAGCTGGAGGCTTGACCAATTTGAGCAAGATGCCAGCCTGCAATGTTCTTCTTCTGGGCCAGCAAAAAAAGTCTTTGTCCGGCTTTTCAACAAGTCAAATGTTGCCCCACACTGGATATATTTATTTTTCGGACATAGTGCAAAAAGTTCCTTCGGATTTGAGGAGAAAAGTGGCGCGAATCGTGGCTGGCAAGTGTACACTTGCAGCCAGAATAGACAGCTTTCATGAGAGTCGGGATGGGGTGCTTGGCAGTGAGCTTAGAGGAGAAGTTGACATGAGAATTGAAAAATTGCAGGAGCCTCCAGCGGTCAAACAGATCAAGCCGTTGGTGGCGCCGATTGAGCAGGCGAGGAAAAAGCGTGGTGGTAGACGAGCTCGAAAAATGAAAGAGAGACTTGGCATCACTGAGCTTAGGAAGCAAGCTAACAGAATGACTTTTGGCGAAATAGAACAAGACGCCTATCAGGAAGACTTGAATTTTTCAAGTGGTCAGATTGGAAAGGACGGAAGTGGCAGGGTTCGTGCAGCCCAAGTAGACGCCAAAACCAAAGCTAGAATAAGTCAGAAGCTACAGAAAACAATACAAAAGCAAAATCAGTGGGGTGGTACGTCGACTGTGCGACGCAATATTGCTGGAACTGCGTCTAGTGTTGCTTTTTCGACACTTCAGGGCCTAGAAATTGTTAATCCGAATGCTGCTGAAAAAGAGACCAAGGGCACTGAAACTGCCAAGTACTTTTCGTCATCGGGAGGTTTTACTAAAGTCAGTAGTGTTATTCCAAAATACTAGATCAATTTACAATTATTATTTTTGTTTTTTGTAATTAATTGATTTTTTTGTCAAAGTTTTTTTTTTTTTGATAATTAGAAATAAATAAAAAAAATTGAAAAATTTTATTTTATTAACAGGTGTAGAATAAAAAATGGCACAAAATTAATTTAGTCATAAAAAATTTTTTATTTTACAAAGGCTTTAAATTTTTTTTTAATTTTATAACTGAACCCTCCTATTTTGAAAAAATAATATCAGTTTAGGTATTGAACACCTTGACGACGCAGGATATCGAGCCTAGAGCGAACAGTCTTGGCATGGTCTTGTGCAACCATTGGTTCCATATTGCTCAGGCAAGTGCGAATTTTGTTTTCGAGTTGCTTAAGATTTTTGGCCTTCAAATCACCCTCATAAATTTTAGCTTTAAAACTTCCCCAAAAATCTTCGATTGGTCGTGCTTTTGGTACGTTTGCTGGATTCACTTCTTTGGCAACATACCTTATATTTTTATCTAACATATAATTCTGTACCATATTCGTATAATTAGATGATACTAAGTCGGGCCAAAATAAAAAATTGCCATCCTGATAATATTCTTTAATCATTGGTTCAAGTCGTTTCTTAATACACTCTCCAAGGTAGACATTTTGATTGACCCCTAAACCACTAGGTACAAAATATGGTTCGTTGTGAAATAGCCAACTAGACCATTAATTTTTCTTCAAATTTATAAACTTTCTTGTTCTTTACACTCTCCGGCTAACATTATTGCTTTAAAAAATATTATTTCCTGGCAGAGCGGTGTTGCCAAGAGTGAAATATCATCAATTATAAATTCATATCTGCTTTATTTTAAAAGCATTCGACGACATTTAGGCCTGGCTGCCTTATCTTGATTAGCATTTAAGTGAGGTCTCTTGTGTTTTTTATACTTTTTGATGATTGTATACTTCTTTAAAACTTTTCCGATATAGGTATATAGTGACAATTAAACTTTCTAGCCATCTTTCTTTGCGAACGACCCAATTTATGATTGAAATAGGCTCTCAGTTTAGCAACCATTAGTTCCGTCGAAATTTTAGAAGGTCTACCACTTCCTTTTCTTCTCTTGAAAGTTTTATTTTTTTCTATAACATCTAGCCAACGATAAACAGAACGTCTTTTGTATCCAAGACCAGTGAATCGCCTTACAACTTCAGCTTTTGGCAAATTTTGGTTACTTTTAACAAAGTTGTTCATTTCTTTTTTGATAGTTTACTAACAACTTATCGTAAATTCAACTTTATGATATAATTTTTATTTATTTAAAAGCTAGGATCAGCCTGATTTTAAATTTTGAAAAAATTGGGAAAGGTCTTGTCCACATTTATAGCAAATTAAACTAAAATTTAGTGCTATTTTTTATTCTACACCCGTTATTATTTTTTTTCTCGTTAATGACTTGTGCAGATCTCGAAAAGATATTAAAGTAATTTATCCTAGTACCTTTCGAAGAATGTGTGCATTTTCCATAAGTGCGAGCTGATTGATGACCTGGGAAAACTATTAGGTTCTGATAGAAATTTTGTATTAGTGTACCTAATACTCAAACAGCTACTGGCACATTTCTCGTATTACAATTCCACATTTTGCTGATCTCAATTTCTAGTTCCTTATAATTACTTATCTTTTCATTTTCATTCAATATATATTGTCGACATCATCTGGGAAGACTTTATAAATTAAAAGCATCTTTTGTTTTTCTTTTAATGTAGCTCAATGTCTGGACTGTACATCTGATACATTATTTGTACCATCAACAAACTGATTCTGCAAAACTCAGAAAATTGAAAATTTGAGATATTATATTATATTAAAAATCCAACTCAAATTTAAGTGGTGGTCCAGAGGATGTATCAGTTGCAACAATTTACAGAAGATGGATTAGTCGGTCCAGATTAAAGCTCTGGCGTTTTTTATATTTTGCTTTTGTTTTTTGTACTAAAATTCACAATGTTCAGAATTTTGCAGAGTTTTTCAGAATCAGTAAATTGGTGGTGCAAAGGAAGTATCAGTTGCTACAATTTACAATTTACAATTTATAGTGAAACCTAAATTAATTCAAAAATAAAAAATAACTCTGGACTACTCTTATGTTTGTGTGAGTGTATTGAGACCGTGCAAGTGTTGTACACCCTGCAACAATATTACTTATGGCTTCTTCATCCTTATAGAATTTTCGCCCATGTCTCTTCGGATATCCATCGTTTTCCTTTTTTGCTTTACAAATCCCAGAACCTATTCTGGTAAAGACTTTGGTGTCATTTAAGGAAAACCTCCATCTTTTAAAGATCATTTTATGGCCAATAGTGCAACTAATTCTTTCGTTCCTATTTAAGTTGAATTGAATGGTTATAGAGTTCCGGAAATTACTTATAATAAGTTACAAGTTCAAATGCACCTATATTTGTGTATTTTTAATTTTAATTTGAAGAAGCTAGCTTGAAACAGATAAACAAATAAATAATATAAATAAATGACAAGATGAATGAATTAAGTTTTATTGAGATAATTAGAATTCAGTTTTAACAGTAAATTTTTTTAAATAATTTAGTTAGAATATTGGCTATATAAAGAATAAGATACAATTTAACAAATAAAAATAAAAAAATATTTCGATTAACATATCGCCTAGCCATCTTCTAAAAAAATCAAAAAAATTGTTTAAAACTTCCTTTATACTCTTATAGAGATAAGGATTTAAAAAATTATTAGATTTTAAAATTCGATCAAAAACTGTATCGAATGTCAACAATTTAAGGGTTTTTCGTTTTGAAAGAAAATTAATTCGAAACGAAAATTAGTAACTAAGATTATCTAAAATAAATGCAGAACCGAAAATACATTTTTTTGAAGCTTATTTTTATATTAAAAAAAGGATAAAACCTTTTTGAAATTAATTAAATAAAATTTCTCCAAAACAGATCTTTTGCAAAATTTTTCTGCCTAAAATTACAAAATTTAACTAATAATGTTTTTCTAATAAATAAACTTAACAAAAAATCATCAAATCTTATGTATAATAATTGTTCATTATTTTATTATTTTGAAAATTTGAAATATTTCTTGAAGGATGATTGGCAAAGTGTTTAAAAAGGCATTAACCACTGAGGCTAATGCCGGAAATAAGTCTACTTTTGAACCAAAACCAGAAAATATGCTTAAACGTAACTTCAACGATGTTGAGCTACCAAAGACACGATTTGGTCCAAATTTAATAAGAATAACAGTTAGCTATTTTGCCATAATAGCTTTTGGAATAACCACATTTTACTTTGCCAAAAAAGAAATCGATCACAACCGTCAAGAGACTTTAAAAATAAAACAACAAATATTGGATGCTACTGAAAAATCCGTTCAATATCCAAGTAGATTTGAACTACTAAAGGCGGAGCGTGAAGCAGAAGCGGCTAGAAAACATCAAAGCAATTGAATATATTAGAAAATTTAATAATTAGAATAAAAATTTATATTATTAATGATTAATAAAAAAATTTTAAAATTTTTAGATTTTTTTTATTTCAATTTTTTTTGAAAAAAAAATAATTTATTCCAAAAAAAAAAGTTTCAAAAATGCAAAGTCAAATCGAATCTGAGTCCAAGACAAGAAATTTAAATTTTTTAATTGGAATTACTGGCAGTGTGGCAACAATTAAACTCGATGAGCTAATAAATGGTTTAGTCAAAAAGTTCATTCGCATCAATATATGCATCATTGCCAGCCAAAATTCGCTCCATTTTGTCCAAGATTTTGGAAAATACAACCAAAAGTGTCCGATACTCGCGGAAAGACACAAATTTTTGAAGGGTACTGAAACCCAAGAACCAGTCATATTCTCATTCACCGATGAAGACGAATGGTCAAGCTGGTCAAAGCGAAACGATCCAGTTCTTCACATTGAACTTAGAAAATGGGCCGATGTTTTTCTTATAGCGCCTCTTGGAGCGAACAGTCTGGCCAAAATAAGCAATGGTATGTGCGACAATTTATTAACAAGTGTGATCCGAGCATGGGATATTGAAAACATCAATGCCAAACCGGTGATCATTTGTCCCGCCATGAACACTTTAATGTACCAGCACCCTCTGACTAAAACTCAATTGGACTTTTTGGTTGAAAAATTGGGCTTCATTTTGATAGACTCAATTGAAAAGGTTTTAATGTGTGGCGATTCAGGAATTGGCGCTATGGCTAAAGTTGAAGACATAATTGAGAAAACTTTTGAAATTTTGAAATCAAAAAATATTTTATAAGCCTCTTATTTTTTTGAATAAAATTTTCAAACAACGTTCAAGGCTTTCTAAACCGATCTATAAAAGCAACTAGTTGCATTCATATTTTTTCAATACTAAGCCTCAACAATGAATTTTGAAACAGCGTGTCTCTTAGCTTTAATAGTTTCAATTGAATCTGCTAGCTTATTTCAAACTGAGAGCTTATCTAAGCCGAAAACTGTTAAAGTTGAGTTTAGAATGATGGATGATAGAAATGGTGGCTTAAAGCTATTACCAGTTAATGTAGAAAATTCTGGTGACGACATCGAAAGCAAAGAAAGAAGTTTAGAATTTTTGCCAAGCAGCTTTGAGCTTCCTGAAAGGTTCGAGTCTGTGAGCCAAGTAGAACAGGACGTGTTGAAAAATTCAATTAATGAATTAGGGGAAACAACAAGCGCTCATTCCAATGATGGAGCTAACTCAGATATGTCAGATAAATCATACATGGCTCCAAATATTGAAATGTATCAATGATTGCTTAATTATTTTTATAGAAATTTTATAATTCAATGATAAAATGGTATCAAAGAATTCGCTATTTTTAACAATCGTTAAATTATCTTTTTCAGTTTAATTTGAATTTTTAAATAAAATATTTAAAGACTTTTAATTTTTTAGTATTTTAGTAAGTAAAGAAAAATACTTAAAATTTAAAATAATGTGCACTAAAAATGAAGATAAAAATAAGTTTGAGTACAAAATTATTAGTTAATATAAAAGTTAATATTTTTTAAGTTGATACGATGTTTTTTTTCAATAATTTTCTAATACAAAAAATAATTAAAATGAAATTTAAATTTTTAAATTTTCAAATTTTTAACCTTATTAGCTAATCACTTTTTTTAATAATTTTTTTTTAATAAAAATGTATTAAAATTTAAATTTAATTTTCAATTAATTAAGTTTAAATCGGTCTTTTATGGACTGCACTAGCCTGTTGATTAACCTTTAAACTTAAAAATAAATAATAAATAAAAATTCCGTTTGTTTTTTTTTAATTTAATTTTAATTTTTAAGGTAAATCAACAGGCTAGTGCCCTTATCGTGGTCGACTGATTAACACTTCATTTATTTAATTTAATAAAATTTTTTAATAATTAAAATTATAATTTTATAAAAATAAAATTAACTGTTATTTTGAAAACAAAAAAATATTGATAAATTCATATCAAATTTTTTAAATTTTTTTACAAAGTCAATAAAGATCAAATTGATATTATTATAAATTGATAGCTTGAATGTTGCAAATTTCAGCATTGATCGTATGATCACAAAGCTATTAATCAATCTTGAATAAAAAAATCCCAAAATTCTTTAATTTTTAATTTTTAATAATAGAAGCAATCTTTTTAAATTGCTTCTATTTTTATTTTATAAATTTTAGTATTAAATAAATTTAGTATTATTCAATAAACATTATAAATATATTTTTGTTGAAATTTTGGTAAAAAAAAATTTTAATTTCAATTTTTGAAAAAAAAATCCGGGCTTATTAAAAGTCAGAGTATAACTTCGACGTTTAATTTTTTTTCAGAACTTTTCTAAGGATTGTTGGAAAAAAAAAAATAGTACAAAAAATTTTTAAAATCTCAAGTTATTAAGATTGAGGAACTTATTTTTATATTTTTTTTGTTTAAGTAGATTTTGTACAGATAAACAGTACTAACCGGTAAAAATCGTATAAAGAAATAAATTCCATCAATCTCAATAAATGGAAATTTTCTAAATTTTGTTTAAAATTTTTACTTTGATCAAGTTAGTCAACACTTTATAACTGGCTTTGAATTTTTTTTGTAACTATGATTCCTTTTTTTTACAATAAAATAAATTTATAAATTAAAAGTAACTTTTTACCAATAAACAACTTTTTTATTTAAAAAAAGCTTTTTTTCGTTTAAAAACCTTTTTTGATATAAGAATTAATTCCAGAACATTAATAAAATTGATTAGTGATTTTTAAATTCAAAAGGGTTAACAAATTTTATTTCAAAAAAGCAAATTAAAAAATCATTAATTAATTTAGAACTTTTGAATTAAAATTTAGATTCAATGTAAACATTCAAGAATTGAATAAACTTACAAACAAAATAAAACAAACGATCCAAATGTGATAAATTTTATTTCTTTAATAAAATTAAGATTTATTTCTGAATAAAAAATAATTATGATAATTTTTTTGTCAATTAAAGTTGTTAAAAAAAAAACAATATCCAAAAAGCATAAATTCTTAGCAACAAAAAAATAAATAAAATCTTCAAAATTTCCAAATTTAAAACAAAACTTCAGCAAATAATTTCACTCAACTCTTCAAGCCACTTTTGATGACCAAAGCCTCAACTAATAAACTTTTAATATAGCTTATTTCATTCTGTGTATCGGCCACCTTCTGTCTCATTTCCTCTATTTTCTTAGCATACTCTTCGCACTCTGTAAAAAGTTGATCTTTCTCCTTTAATTTTTTGTTCCTGTATCGAATAGCAGCAGCTTTATTCGACTCTTTCTTGTCAATTACTCGAGCTCGAGTTTTCCTAATTTTGGGCTTTTCAAAACTAGACTCGTCACTTATGGAACTTGCGGGACTTGGCAGCATTGAAATATTGTCCTCGTTAGCAGAATCTAATGAGTTTACATTTCCGTAGGTCACTTCATTTGAGGGGCTGTTAAGCTGCTCCAGTGATGAAAAAACATCATTATTTTGATAAAGTTGAACATTCAAAAAGCTATGATCTGTCAATTCAAAATCTAGATTATCTATAAAATCTGTCTGGTGTTGATGGTGCTCCTGGGCTAATACAAAAGATAGCTTTGTCGAGCTGTCTGGTGAAACTGTTGCTGGTTGATGAAAATTTGAAAAATTTGAAAAATTTGATAGATCATTTTGATATACAGATGAACTTGAATCAATTGTCTCAATGAGGCTAAAATCTAGATCGGTAAAATCCAGATCTAGATTTTCCCCAATCAGGGACATCGGTGCTCCAAAATCGTTCAACAAACTCATCGTTTGCTTTAATTAGTGGAAACAAGTTGGTCAATGAGGGTTTGTGCAATTTTACTGAGACTGGGCAAATGTAGTTTTTACTTTGAATCAATGGTTGGTGAGCCATTTTTGGCATCGTTGCAATGCGGACACGCATTTTGAATGATTAAATTTTTGAAATTTTAGCTAAGCAAACTTTTAAAGTGTTTGCTTTTTTTGCAATTGTTTGAAAATTGCAAGTGTTTTGTGCTGGTCAAATTTGTGGTGTTACAACTCCATTTCGAGATGTACCATGTCCAATTTTGTCAATTCTGAAAAATTTTGAGGCTGAAAATTTTTGTTAATCTGAAAAAAATTTCGCAATAGTTTGAGAAAAATTATGATTTTTAGATATGAAAAAAAATAATCGAAAAATTATGTTTTTTTGGATTTTTTCAAAAATGAAGTATGTTATAAACTAAATTCTTTGAATTTATAGGTAGAGAAAAATACTCAAAGATAAATTATGATTGGTATTTGTTTGCCAAGTGTTTATAATTAAGGTTTTTATGCTTCAAGAAGGGGTTCAAGCTTAATGTTAAATTTTGCTCTATAAGCGCTGCAGTTAGAGAATTTTTGTATAATTTTGAGATGTCATCACATATGTCTTGTTCATAAAATTAAATCTTATATCATGAATTGAAATTGTGTAATTTAATAATTATCTTGAATGCATTTGCCATGAGAATTTTTTATATTTATTTACCAAAATTAAAATTTTAATTAAAATTTGTTTATTCATTCATTTGAAAGATCTTATCTAATCTAATTTTAATTTACTTTGAAAAATTATCAAATATTGTTCTTTAAAAATAAATTTTAGTTAAAATTAAATTTGTAATTAAATTAGATTTAAACGCAAAAATTAATTTTAAGACCAAAATTCATGTGGGCATAATGGTGACTACATGGAGCATTGAAAATTCAAATATTAATTTGAAATATTAAATGACTTGATTTTTCAACATAAAATCAAATGAAATGATTTTTTAAAAATCGCAAAAATTATCTTATTCAAATTCAAAATTTATTTTTGACTCATGCAAGTCATGATTTTTAAAAAAAATTTTTTTAAAAATATTTTTCAATTATCACTTTATCTATTTGCTCAATTTATTCATATAAATTACTCTAACGTCAAAACCTTGTCTCTGGATTTTTAACACCTTTTTTATAGAACAAATATTCAACTAAAAATACGCCTAGTTTTCAATTTTTATCAGAAAAATAAACGCAGCGGCGGTGAAGTGTGGAACAAAAACTATTGTAAAATATATTTAAAATATATTATAAGAGATCTAATAATAAAAAAACAGTGCTAAATTTTAAGTTGTTTTGACTATTTTCTAAAACTTTTTATTGAATTTTTTGCTAAAATTTTTCTAAATCAACATTTTTTTTTTAATTTTTAAAATATATTGCTTTATTTTATTTTTTTCTGCTCAAAACCTACCAACGCAAATAAAAAACTGATAATTGTTTCCTACTTATATAAAAAAAATCATAATATAAAAATAACAATTAAAAATTCCCAAAAAACCAAAAATGCCATTTAACCTTGCTAAAAAATTATTTTCCACATTTTGCATTATTTTTTTTTAAATGATGAATAAGTTGTAGATACAAGTTATCTCAAGAGAATAAATTTTAAAAAAATTTTGTAATAAAATTATTTCGATAAGTTAAATGTGTAGGGTTAAATAAAAGCATCAAAAAAAGTTCAAATTCAATTATAATTTTTAAATTTTTGGAAATTAAAATAATTGCTTTTAAGAAACTTTTTTCATTAAATAAAATGAATTGGATTTTTTTTATAACATGTGTATTTTAATTTCATTATAAATATTGGAAAAAAATAAATTAGTTTCGATTCCAGTGTGCCTAATTTTTATTGCTTTTATTAGAATAATTTTGAAAATCTCTGTATCTGTTATGAATGGTTTTTCCCTTCAACTGGTCGACTAATTTTCTTTGTTAAAAAAAAATAAAATGAAGAAAAAAAAAATTTAATTTAATTGATACTTGCAGAATAATATATTTAGATTTAAATTAAATATTTTAGTAAACAATAAATATTCAAAAGAAAAAGTCTTGATAGACTTTGGCAAATTGAAGTTTATGATCGAATTTCGATGATAATACACAAAATTCATCTTAATAAAAATTTTAAAATATTTTTAATTAAAAAATTAAACGCAGAGACATATTTGAATGTGTAGTCAACTATGCTAAACCATACTATTGAGGATTGGACCATTTTTTTTTTTGATTGTTTTATCAATTTAATTTACAAAATTATTCGATCGTGTCTAATCAATTCTAAAGAAAAAATCTAACCTATTTATCTTATTTCATAGAATTAGCAAAAAAATTTCAAAAATAAATTTTTAGTATTTGAGGATAAAAAGTATTGTTATCGATCTTTTTTTGAAATTAAATATTTATTCATCTTAAGCTTCTAACCTATTATTTGAAAATGGCAAGTTTTTTATAATTCTATAATAAAGATTCCATGTTTTTGTCTTAAAAATCCTAGAATTTTTTCAGGACTAATATATATATTTTTTAAAAAATACTACAATGGTAATTTTAACATGGTTTTATCAATGGTGATTTCATCCTATTCTGGAACAAAACAGGGTAGTATTTCAGATAATCTAAAATCTTACAAAAAATTCAACTTAAAAGAGAAGGATCTATATTATTAGTTTCTCTACGAGGTTTTTATGATATTTTAAGTTAAAAAAAATTAATTTTAGGAAAAATTTTATAAATGACTTTTGTAAAATTACTATAATTAATGATAAATAATAAAACGTTAATTTACGTAAAATAACCGATTTTCAAGAATGTCAAAAAGTCGCTAAATTTTGGTTCTTTTTTAGATTTTCAGATAAATATTTGATTTTCCATTTGGCAAGTTTTTTTTTCGATTTAACTTTTTTGAAATTTTGAAATTACGTTGTTTAATTTAAACACAATACTTAAGAATGTTAAAATTTTAAATATAATTACGCAATTATTTTTAAAAATGTAAAATAGAAAGAAAAACTTGCCATTTTTTTTTTATTTATTTTCCCATTAAAGATAAATTTAATAAATTTACGTAAAATTCTGTAAAAATAAATATTTTTTTGAGCTTTATAATCACAAAATAAGTAAAAAAATGTAAAATTGGTTTATGTAGTTAATTTCCGTAAAATATCGTCAAATCTTCGTAGCGAATAAGTACTTTATTTCAAGTTTTAAGATGTAGATAAAAACCTACGATATTATTTTTAGGAAAAAGTTTTAAAAAAGAATTCATTCTAATATTAAATGAAAAAAAAAAAATAAATAATTTTTTTTTTCTCTTTTAATTTTTCCGTGTTATTTATTCCATTTTTTTAAAAAAACAAATTTATGTCGAAATTTTTGATTATAAATTAATTTCTGGCAATTTAATCAAAAATGTAAGATAAATTCCAGATATTACCAATCAAGTATTTTTTTAAAAAATTACTTTTAATGTTAATTTTAATTGATAAAAAACAAGTATTGAAAAATAGTATTTTTTTTCATGATCAAATAAATATTTTAATTAATTATAATAAATAACAACGAGTTAATTGAATCAAACATTTTTTAATTTATTAGTTACTAGAATTTCGTTTAGTTAGTAAATGATTTTATGAAAAATTCATTTTAAATAGTGATTTTTTTTACTTTAAGATTAAAGATTAATAAGTTTTTTATTTTGTTTAATTTTAAGTAAAATAGAATGTGACTAAGCGCCAAAGCTTTGCTTATTAAGCGCTTTCTTTTTTAAGATCAAAATACAAATACACATTTTGTACATCATAGTATACAAGATTTAATAATTTTCGTCCAAAAATAAAAATTCTAAAAATATCCAGAAAAGTTTAAAAAAACTAGCCAAGAAAATAAAATAAAATTTAATTATCAAGATATATCTTTAGTAGAAATTGAAGTATAAGCGCTATTTGATTTTGCTAAATTCTCCACTTTTCAGGTCTTCGTCACTTTTGATTTTTACACATTTGAGCATGGATTTTAAAAACAATTAAAATAGATTTAGAATCTAATTAAGCAATGAATTTCATATGTAATTTTTGAAAGCATAATACATTTGCAGTAAAATTGAATGATGTATTGGTAAGCATGATTTACGGTCCTGCATCAACGGGTCAATGTTCAGCCATGATAATGCATTGTAGCGCTCAAGGACATATCTTGAAAAAAAAAAATATTTTTAAATTTTAAAAAAATTGTTGAAAAAAAAAAAAAAATTATATATTTTTAAAATTTAAAAAAAAAATTTATATATTTGAACTTTTAAAATTCGATATGGAAAAGTACTCTTCATTTGTCTTACAATTATTTTTGTCCTAATTGTTTAATTACTTTATTTTATTATTTTTTTTTTATTTTTACATCGCCTACAAGGCGTTCATTGAATAAATATTAAAATTAAAATTAAATATTTTACTTTGTTTATTATAATTATAAATTTTAAAAAAAATTGTTTGATATTCCGAAACTAAACAGTAAGAGCCAAATTGAAGTTTCAAATCCAATTTTTAGATCGAAACGATTCTATAAAATTTTAAAGCTAAATTAATCGAATTGTATCTCAAGTTAGTTGCTTGAATCTTAAAATTTTAGAAATTGATTCATTTACCTATACATAGGTTATTCCTTCAATTTTGACTCAATTAACTGCTTATTTAGGATTTGACTCCATACTTTGATGCTTCTAGTGAAACATTTCAAAAATAAAAATTTTCATCATTTTTATAATGAACTAGAAAGAGTTATCATTGATCGTTTCAAAATTTTAAATTTTTTTCTTTACTATATATTGCTATCTTTATTCTTTAATTTTTTAACTTTTATATTTATGATATTTTCAAATTTTTTTTTGAATTTGAAAGAGCTTTATTTGGTATAGATAATCTAATAAATATAATTCATATATTAATACGTCATTTGTTAACAAAAGCTATAATCAACTTTAATTAACACTAAATTATTTTTATTTTATTTTTTACTGAAGAAGCTATAGCATGATAAATGTTTTCAAAAAGGAAAAAAATCAAAAATTTTTGAATTTAAATAAAATTGATTGAAAAAAAAGGTTTTATTGATCCACGCATATAAAAATCTGTCACACAAACATATGTATGTCAGTTAATCAAAATAAAAAAATTTCCAGGACAATTTTTTTAAACCAAAAAAAAAAATCTTTTTTAACAAATTTTTTTTTGAAAATTTTAGACAAAATTTTAGGCTCTGTAACGTTTCATAGCAAGCTATTTTTCATTGCAAGACAAAATTCATCGCATTTCTAATTTTTTCATTGCATCATTTTTTTTCATAGCAATTAATTTTTTTTCATTGCATATAATTTTTTATGGTAGATTATTTTTTGATTGCATCAAAATTTCATTTACTAATTTATTTATTTATTAAATATTTAAGCCTCATAGGCAATTGTATAAAAAAGTATAAAAATAAAATTAAAAATAAAAAAGTCGTATAAATGAGTTACATATAATAATTAAGATTCATATTATAGATACTAATTAATCTTTAGAAAATGAATCGAAATTTTTTGAAAGAAAATCGGAATGAGTCGCACACATTAAAAAAACTAAGAAATAGACGAATTTTAAATCCTATTTTAAACTATGATTCTATCGATTCTAATGTCCAAACAACTGTAAAAGATAATTAAAAAATTTCACGAAATCACTTTTTTTAAAAAAAAAAGATTCACGTTTGCTAAGTTTGTGAAAATTGTATAATAAAGAAGAATTGTGTCAATATATTGAAGATTTAATTTTGAATTTTGAAGATTAGACATTAAATTAAATTTAATTATCTTATTTTTATTCAATTAACAATAAAACATTTACTTTTTTTTAACTTTATTTGCAATCAATTAATCCAGATAAATTTTGTTTTACTTTGCTATGAAATTTACCTTGCTATGATTTTTCTTGCGATGAAACGTTCTAATGCCTAATTTTGAAATTCCCTGTTTCCAATACAAGTTATGAATGTGTTAAGGAAAGAATATCATGTTTTATAAAATATTTTTTGAAACTAACTAATTAAGAAATAGGATCAACTATTTAATAATAATACAAGAGGTTATTCAAATATTAGATCATAAACTAGTTATTGGATAGATAATTAAAGAATTATCTATCATATTATATTTGATAAATGATTACTTATTTAACACTAGAAGCACCAACGAGTCAAAATGACTCTTTTTTCGGTGTTTGGCCGCTAAAATCTATGTTTTTTTTTGAGCACATTTTTTTTAGCATTAAAAATAAGAATAACTTTCTAAATTCAAATAAAAAAAATTTGTTCAAATTCGTTTATGTGGTAATTATAAAGTGACAAATTTTTGTTCAAAATGTAAAAAAATGTAAAAAAGCAGGGTGTGGATACTGTACAAAAGAAATAGAAAGTATTTGTTAGAAAGTGTGATTGACCATGGACATTTTATAAGGAAAAGACTAAAATTTATTAATTTACTATTTTTTTTCAATTAATTTAATAATTTAAATAAATTTAAACATAAAATATATGATTTATTCCTTAATTTTCATAACGAGTCAATGTGACTCGTTTTGGTGATTCTAGTGTTAAAATAAATTTAGCACCAAGTAGGATCACCAGTAGATTTTTAAGACCATGTTATTTAAACCTAAAATCTTAATATATGCAAAAAATCTGCAAAAATTATTAAGAAAAATATTTTTTAATCAAAGAGCTTGACTCATTTAAATTTTCTACTGAAAAATTCAAATATTTAAAAATTTTAAGAATCTTAAAAAATCTTCAAAAATCTTAAAAAATTAAAATCTTAAAAAATCTTAAAAAATCTTAAAAATCTTAAAAATCTTAAAAAATCTTAAAAAATCTTAAAAAATCTTAAAAAATCTTAAAAAATCTTAAAAAATCTTAAAAATCTTAAAAATCTTAAAAATTTTAAAAAATTAAAATCTTAAAAAATCATAAAAAATCTTAAAAAATCTTAAAAAATCTTAAAAAATCTTAAAAAATCTTAAAAAATCTTAAAAAATCTTAAAAAATCTTAAAAATCTTAAAAATCTTAAAAAATCTTAAAAAATCTTAAAAAATTAAAAAAATTAGTTGCCCACCTTAATGCTTCGTAGGTAATTGGCGAATCCAGCTTGTGCGAATTGTCAGTCTTCATATTGAGTTCATCATTTTCCAGAGCATATCTGTTATGAATGTGCAAAGTAGCCTAGCAAGGATTAGAAAAAAATTTTTCACAATAAAAAAAATCCCAGCAAAAAAAATTTACTTTAAACGTGTGAGAATTATAATCAAGGGGAAGTTCTCCCCTGAGCCACTTTGGCAACGGTCCACACTTAGCCGTGCTCACATAATAACCAACCGCCAGCGGCTGCTGGTCCAAATGAGCCGACTCTTCCTGATTCAGCAAGCTTTCACATCTTTCCTTCACATTTCCTTGCTCGGCATCCATTGCGGCGCCACTCTCATTCAGGCCCTTGTCATTCATGTTCTCGACCAAAAGCTGGTCGTCCTCTTCGAGGTTGAAAAAGTCGCCAAAGATGTCGTCCTCCATGGGCATTGCGCCAAGAGCCGACTTGCCCAACGGGTCCAAGTCCTTCAAGCTGGCGCCTCCCATCGAACTCGACTGGGTCTGGATGACTGCGGAGGCGGGAAAAGTCAAAATATGAGTGCAGCTGACCCCGTGCGCCTGCGTCATGTGACTGGACAGCTGAGACTGCTGGCCGGTGAGCGCCGCGGCCGCTATCTTGTCCTCTTTGGAACACGACTCGGGATAAACACAAACAAGATCGCTTTTTTCCATGCTGATCAAACAGGCGGACAGAATGAACGGCGACTCCAAGTTGCCAAATGTGTTGCACGCTTCGCAGCTCTCTTTCAGCTGGTGGCTCACTCGCTGCAGATTTTTCTTGCTCAGCAAACAGGCCCAGGCGCGCAGCTCCGAGTGTCCCAGGCGTCCCAGTCGGCCGACCACCAATCTCCACGGCTTGCTCGTCTGCGATATCACCGCAATTATGAACTCCCACAGCTTTCTGAGGCCGATGCGGCGCGAGTGGTTCTCTTTTCGCTTGAACCGCTCGTCCACCTCTATGTTGATGCTGGTGCTCTCGATCAGCTCGCCGTTCTCGTCAGTGCATGTGGCCAACAAGAAGCGCTGATCCTCGGACAAACAGTAGCCCACGTAGAGCACATTCGACTGCTGCTCATACGACTGGCAGGTCAAGTGGGCCGCGTGCGCCGACGAGGCCAGATTGGAGCCCGGCATCAGCTGCTGCTGCTGGCTTACCAAGTCGGCCAAGTTGTAGTTGTATGTGTGATGCGCGTTCAGGAAGCCGTAGCTGCTGTTTGAAAAGTTAAGGTGGACAAAATTGGGCATTTGAGAGATGCCGTCTCCGCTACAATTTGAATTGTGGTGCGCATTGGTGGTGCCGTTTTTGAAGAACAAACTGGACGCGGCCAAACTGACCGCACTGGTGGCGATGGTGCTCGGCGCCAACACGAACAAAGGCGAATAGAATTGAATTTTTTGCAGATCGCTGAAGTGAGTGTAGTTTTGGGCATGGTGGAGCAGGGTGTCGTGCAGAAATTTTTCCTCGCTGGCCGCCGGTCCAAAGCTGGTCAAAATTTTTGGCCTGTTGGGATAGGCTTGTCGCTGATGAAGATTGAGGTACATAGCGTGGGCGGGCGACATAAAATAGCGCTTGCTTAGGCCGAAAGAGTTGAAGGCCTGGGACTTGAGCAGGCTTTGTCTGAAGTCGGAGTCCATGTCGGACCAGCCGGTGCCAAAGCCGGCCGAGTAGTACGACGAATAGTTGGACAGAGCGATTTTTTTGCTCATCAAAAGCGACTGTATGTACATGGAGGTGGACTGGGTCTGCAAATCGACGCATAGGCTCAGCGGCACTATTTGGAATTGGGTGGAAAATTTGAACAAGTCCGGCAGGTTGTTGTGGAACTCGAGGTATGCTTTGAGCAGGCCGAGCTGTCTGAGCCGTCTGAGGTCCGATTCGGCTAGGCTCTCATCGTTGGGGTCCGCGAACTCGTCGTCAATGTCACTGTCTTGTTCGCTTTTGACTTTTTTGTTGGTCTCACTTTCGGCTGGGTTGTACAGCTTGAAGTCAAACGGGTCTATGATGTAGACGAACAGACTTGGCGCCGATTTTAGGTGCTGGGTCAGCTGGGAGGTTGGCGTGAGGTTGGAACTGGACGCAATGCTGTTTAGTATTTGCTTTTGGCTTTGGCACTGCTGAGTGTGTGAGTCGAGGAAGGTGGTCGTCTCTTTGGTGTCCTCTTTGAAATTTAGGATTTGTGCTTGGGACTGGGACGAGCTGAAGTCGAGAGTGAGCGGATTGCCGGGGTCGCTGAATTCGCTGCCGATTGGCTGGCTCAGCAAATTGGACAAGGTTGAACTGGCCGGCGGTTGCGGAACCGGCTGAACTGTCACAGTCTCCTGTTTGCTGATTTTCAGCTCCTCGTAGATGCTCCGATCTAGGTTTATTTGACTGACCACTGGTGTTCCCGACTGGCTGGTTTGAAATGACGTGGTATTTTTCACTTGGTTATTTAAGGTCTCGGACGGAAAAAAAGAGCCCTGAATTGTGTTGGATATGGTGGATTTGGCACCCTGGGTTATTTTGTTTGCCAACAGACGGAACGTCTTGGCATAATGCTTCAGTCTTTTGCCCAATTGACGCGCTTGTTTGTTCACTTGGATTTTTGTAAACCATTCGTCTACTTTGACACCTGGATGGTTTTGGACCTTAATTCAATCGGTTATTTCAAATTTTTTTTCTTTTTTTTTTTTTTAAATAAAGCTTAATTCAAAATTATATTCAAAGTCAATCAAATATTTTAAAAATTTTTTGAAACCGAATTAAAAAAAATTTTTTTTAATTTTCATTATACAGCTGTTTAAAAGTCCCAAAAAAAAGTCCAAGTCCTGAATTTTTTTTCAAAATTTGCTAGATCAGGCTTCATATCAAAAAATTTATATACTCTTGGGTTGTCCAATGTAATAGATTTGGCATATATCAGAATTTTCTTGGAATTTAAGCATAAATTTTTTCTTCAGTATTCTTCTTCTATAGTAAAGCTACTTGAAATTGACTTGTTTTTTCGTAAATTTTAAAAAGGGTCAAAAAATAGTCTCTTTTTAGCGCTTTTCTTTTGATTTTATAGATTTTCCTTTTTTAAAAAATTGTTAACTTTAAATAATTATCTTGGTGGATTTTAAGATTCTTTTTTTTTAATTTTTTTTAAATTTTGGTAATTTTTTAAAAATTCCGTAATATTACGAAAATTTAAAAACAAATTAAAATTTTACTGGATCATAAAAAAATTTTCTTTTTTTCATTTATACTGTAAAAAATGTGAATTAATGAAATTTTTTGTTAAAGAAAAAAGCTAAAAAAATAATAAAATTTACAAAATTCTAAAAAAAGCGCTAAAAAAAGAGCTTAAAAAAGAGACTATTTTTTGACTCTAATAATTTAAAATTTTAATTTTTCATATAGTTTTTCTTGTAAAAAGTGTGAATTAATCTGAATTTATTTAAATAAAAAATCTTAAAAAATAATAAAATCTACAAAATTCAAAGAAAAGCTCTAAAAAGAATTTTTTTATTTGAACTAGATCGTATAAGTTTATTGCGATACAAAAAAAAGTCAAAATCTAGGATCAATTTTAATTCATGATTTTTAGTTTGAATCAAAAAATGAAAAGTTTTTTTGTAAAAAATGTTCTATTTCAAATTGTAAAATTTGTAATTTTTATTTGAATCTTTTTATTTAAAATTTACTAATATTTTTATTCCTATTAGAAGTAAAAATAATTGTAATTCAGGAGGCTATGTGAATATAATCAAGTGTGTAAATGTAATTTTTTTATGTAGGTGAAACTAGTGGCAAAATGTAATTTATTGTACATTTTTATATTTTTACATTTTTACATTTTTAAGAGAAGAAAAAAAATCTCTAAATCAAAAAATCTAAAAAAAATTTTCATTCAAGAAAAGTAATAATTAATTCGCAATTAATTAAAAGGGATTTTCAAAAATTATCCTTGGTTTTTACATTTAAATTTTTCTAAAACTCATTTTTAAGTAATTGCGAATTTATTATTACTTTTCTTGAATGAAAGTTTTTTTAGATTTTTTGATTTTGAGACTTTTTTTTCTTATCTCAAAAATGTAAAAATGTAAAAATATAAAAATATAAAAATGTACAATAAATTACATTTTGCCAAACTAGTAAAGATTGTAAAACTAAAGTTCACGAAATTCAAAACTTTAGTGCTATCTGAATTTCACATTTTTGACTCAAAATTCGTAATCTACGCCCTCAAAAACCCTAAACAAAAATTTTTTTGAAGGGGACAAAAAAAAAATTTTTTACACCCAGGGTTCCAAGAATAGCAAACCTTTTAAAAAGTTCTTGTTCTTTAAGACTCAAAATCTCAAAGATAAAACTTAAAAATATTAAAAAAGTATATATATTCTGAAAGGGCATAAAATTCTCTACATGCTAATGTAATTTAGAAAAAAAAAAGGGTGTGACGGTTTTTGTTGGCTAAAAAAAGGAAAAAAATGTGTTTTTTCTGGTTTAAATCGTATCTCCTCCGAGGGATCAATTATGACCCGATTTATTTTTTTTTTTTTTAAATCTAGACAAAATTCTGAACAAATCTATGGTTTTAATTTTTTATTTTATTGCTTTATTTTTCTTAAAAAATCTCTTTAAATAATGTGATTTTTAACAAATTTGTCAAATTTGAATTCTTCTATTAGAATTTTTAGATTAAACTAAAGAATTCGATATTTTTAGGTGCTCAACTACTGTTTTTTTCGATTTTCCTGAAAAATCAGACATTTCCAAGAATGATGGAAGCTTTAGCCGAAGCAAAAGAAAAGTATTTGGGTTCTGAGCTTTCAAAAAAAATTAATTAGACGATTTTGGTGGTGTTTAGTAGGTTACAATAATGGTGCGACATACGGTCAAGTTCTAAAAGCATATTTTTCAGGAAAATCGAAAAAAACAGTAGTTGAGCACCTAAAAATATCGAATTCTTTAGTTTAATCTAAAAATTATATTATCCTATATATATTATATTATATTATAAAATTATATTAATTATATATGTTACCTAATATGTGACCAGGCAATATTATTATTAAAATAATGAATTTTTTTCTAAATAATTCTATTATTTAAGTGACCAGTTATTAAATTTATGTGACCAGTTTTTTTATTTACGTGACCAATTAATATATTAATTTTAAATTATAAAAATTCAATAAAAAAATTATTTATGCATTTTTGTGATGTGTTGCTTTACGACACGCTCATTTTTCATTAATTTCCCGCACTTGGGGCAAACTATTGGGTTTTTATGTTTGCTAAGAACTTTTTTTACAGCAGACTGTGTCGCTTCAGAAGCAATTGGAGCTTCTGATGCAATTTTTGGAAACTTTTCTAAATTTTTTTTTGTTGGATTTAAACTAAGCTTGCAAAAGGCTGCACTAACCTCTTCAAAATCTGATTCACCATTTTCTTCATGATCTGAATCGGTGCCAAAAGGAATTTATGTGTCTTTTCAAAGTCAAGTCAGTGAATTAAATTGAAAATTTTGGGAAGTAAATTCATTTGACTTGACTTCAATTTTTTTTTTAAAAAAAAATTCAAGACTTTTTGACGTCAAGTCAAGACTAAGGGAAAAAGTCAAGACCATCAATGACTTGACTTTAAAAAAAAAATTCAAGTCAAGTCATTTGACATGACTTGACTTGGACTTGATGACTTTTGACCAAGTTCACTGGTCACCTAATATGTGATATTACCTAATATGTCACATATTAGGTGACCAGTCAATAATAAAAAATACCTGGTCACCAAATCGACATAAAGTCACTGGTCACATAATATGTGACCAACTGATCACATAACAGGTAAGACCCTAAATTTGCTACTTTTGATTTATTTTTCTGCTTCTTTTTATTATCAATTTTACTACTTGATTAAATAAATATGATTCTAAATTAATTTGTAGCCGTTTTTTAATTACATATTATTGTTATTTAAAAGTATTATACGAGCTTCAAAATATAGTTCACTATGTGAATAGCAAAACTTGCAAAGCTTACTAATTCGAAGACTAGAGCTTTATGCCAAATCCATTTTGAATTAAAAAAAAAATATATAAGGTGCAAAAAAATAAATTTAAAAAAAAAAAAATTTCTTTTAGAATTAAAAATTTTTTTAATTAAAAAAAAAAATGAATAAAACATAACATTTACCTTTACAAAACCTTGATCTGGTGCTATTCTCAACGCTGGCCTGTGCAAACCGAGTCTGCACAACTCGTACGTAGAATTCAACTCTTTAAAATAATTGCTCACCGATTGCTTGGTAGTTTCGTATTCAAAGAGAGAATCTTTGTCATTTAGGACATCAATTTCGGGCATCATGATCAAATAGGCAATGTTTTTCTGTTTTGAATAGGGCTCCAGATTAAGCTTTTCCCAAAATTTGACCGCATAGGGCGAAATAGTGAGCCAGTCTTTGTCAACCGAGGAGACCAGCAGGGCCGGTATGGGCTCTGGCTCGTAGTTGTTCAGCTGATTTTGATTGAGAGAAGAGGGCACACTGGAGCCGGACGGCGCTTGGACTTGTTTTTGCTGTGCGCCAGTCAAAGCTAGTCTGCAAAAGTGCTGCCATGTCAGCGGGCCCTGAAAAGACTCCCACATGCGCGATGTAGTGTGCTTCTTTTGCACAGTCTCCTCCAACAATGGCTGAATCAACTTTAAACTCTTGGTCATCTCCAAATTGGACTTGATCTCTCTGTTCGAGTACAACCATTTGTGGAGCAAAAATTTGGACTCTTTTAGCTGCACATTTTTGTCCAAACGCTTGATCACATTGCGACAAACACTGTTGTCATCGAATTGGCTCAGAGTGGCCAAGTCGAGCTTGTGCTTGAGATACGATTTTAGTTTGGGCTTTAGATTTGGCGGCCAAATGTCCTCGTGCACATCGTGCACATGATTGTTGGTGTAGAAAATTTCATACTGTTCATGAGTGCACAACATTGGCTGCGAATACTTCAAGTCAAACAAGTCCATCACATTCAAATTGACAGCGTCCTGCAACTTTTGCTCCATTTTGAGCACCACTTTTTCATCTACAGCATTGATGGTGTTTTTTTTGGCACTCTTCTTGTCCAGCTCGGCACTGGCGGGCCCAGCTGGCACAAGACTTTTTTTCCAAGCGTAGCCGTCGCGCAAAAGAATGTTGTTGAGAAATTTTCTGGTAATTAGCGCCGAGTTGAGGCTAAACTTGGCGTTGTCTTGCAAAATGGACCAGAGAAGATAGTGGGGCTGATTGAGCATCAAAATGTCCGAGTAGTCCTCGGCGAACAGGCCGTTGAAGCTCGTCGAGTCCACAATCATCAACTGCCGGCTCTGGTACTCGGCCTGGGTGAGTCTGTTGAGCAGAGCGACTATGTTGTAGTAGGGAACGGTCATGTTTTGGTCGTGTGCGTCCATTTTGAGCGCTTGGACCACCCGCACCAGTCTGCTGAGACGGACGGCCGTGCTGCTCTTGGCCGACATGGCCCGGTTCACCACGCTGCTGAAGCCGCATGTGCACGTGACATAGTGGCTCGAGTGGCACGACGAGCTGACCACATTCGCCTGGTTGTTGTTCACCACCAGTCCATTTTCGCTGGTGTTCAGCGCGTCCATGCACAAATAGGTGCCAAAGTCAATGCCCTTTATGTTATTGTTGTTGGTGCACACGCACAGCGTGCAGCTGTCAAAGTTAATGTCGCGGAACAAGTTCAAAAGAGTGTCCGACAAGCTCACATTGAGACACACACTGTTCAGGTACTTGCCAATGTTCAGGTTTAATTTGACATAGTCGGCCGTGTCCATTTGATTGACAAATTTGTCCAGCGGCTTGATGGCCACGTCCAGCTTGGCATTCTTGACCGTGTTCTCATACCTTAACTTGTCTGGTATGTCAATCTGGACCAGTTGGACACTGCGGTCGTGTTTGAGCGACTTGTCACTTTTGGGCCGGCTCTCGGCCCGTCTCCACTTGGGCACACTTGACTCGGCCGCGGCCACCGCCACCGGCTTGTACTTGTGGGCGGCGGCGTCGGCCCGGAGCGGCGGCAAACGCAACTGTTGCTCGGCAAACATGCAGCCAAAGTTTTGGATTTGCATGAGCGTGTTCAGGTTGTTGTAGGCAATTTTTTTGGTCGGCAAGACTGGTCTCTTTAGCAAAAGGTCAGGGTCGTTTAGCGAGAGATCGTCGTGGCCCTGCTGATTTGACTTTTGGATGTTTTCGTGAGACGGCGGCGTCATCACGACAGACAGGCCTGTTTGCATGGGGTTGATGAGCTGGACGTGCTGTTGCTGGGCAACGGGCTGCTGCTGAGCTGACTGCTGTTCGTCTGCGGACGATTCGTCCTCGAATATGTTGTTGAGGTCGTCGTAGGAGGCCGGCGGCACATTGACGGCATTATGGTGATGGTGGTGGGCGCTTGGCTGCGACGAGTCGACGCTCTTCGGCGGCGTCATCTGACTCGACTTGGCCATCAAGTTCGCCTCGGCCTCTTCTTCGTACAATAGGTCGCATTTGGCGTACAGCGAGTCGAAACACGGCTCGTTGTCCGACTCGACATGCTTTTTGTCTGATCGATTGTCAAAATCGGACATTTTGGTGTGCCCGGCTCGGCTTTGGTTGGTGACATTTTGCAAGTATTGCTTGACAAACTTGACTTTTGTTTGGCGAGAGGGCTGCGCGTGACGCTCGTCACCGGAGCTCGACTCGGACTCGGTGGTCGAGTCGGTGTGCGCCGAGTCCGAGTTGACGGACGACTCAGCTTGGTCGTCGTCGTCGTCGTGGTCGTGATCGTCGTCTCCTTCTCGCTCAAAGTATTGATAGTTGAACATGTCCGGATCGGTCTTGGAGCTGTCGGTCGAGGAGCCGGACTGTTCGCCGTCCGACTCAAGACTCTCGTCGCTCTTGACCCTGAGCACTTTGAGCTTGTCGCTGGTCGAGTGTTTGAAGTGGACTTTTTGTCTGAGCCGAGCATGATTGTTGCTCAGCTTGAACGACTTGACAAATTTTGCATAGGCCTTGAACGAGTGGCTTGGCAGCGGCTTTTTGTGTCCAAAGTAGCATTTTCGTTTGTGAAAGGGCACACATTTGGTGGTCGACATGTTGAGTTGGTCGGTGAACGGCTCGCTCTTTACTGGCCCGCTCTCACCGCCGCAGCAACACTTGGCCGAAGAGGCCGGCCCGTTGCCTAGGCAACATCGGGTGCATGTGAAATTTTCGCCATTGCCACATGCCAGGTTTGTGCACGACTGCAGAGACACCTTGTCGAGCACGTCGAATGCCAGAGACAAATTTTCGGACAGCAGCTCATATTTTTTGTGCTTTAGGCGGATTTGATTCTTGAACAATTTATTAAGATTGTAGCTTACTAGACAACAATCGGGGTCGGATTGGCGAGCTTGGTCGACGACAGCATGACAGGCCACCACCGACTCGTCCGAGTCGGACGAGTAGCTTTTTTTGGGCGCCGACTGCTTTTTGGCGGGACTAGGCGCCGCGTTCAAGCCACTGTTGTTTAGCGACAAGTCGGAGGACGACGAGTCCAGGTTTTTCTTGCGCTTTTTGATCGATTTGTGGCCGGGAGGCGGCAGCGGCTCGGCCTGCACCGAACTCGAGCGATTCAGCAGAGACTTTTGTCGCTTGAGCGCGGTTTTGGCGGGCGAGCTGCGCCGCTGCTGCACACTGGGCGACTGGGCAGGCGACTGGGCCGAAGCGGGCGACGAGACCGCGTTCACGGACATGGGCGAGTTGAGAGAAATGGAGAGCACGGACTTGTTGCACGGCGGCGGTGGCGGCAGCGGCGAGTCCTTGTCGGCGCCGAAATTGCGCGCCACCGAATCTATGGTCAGGTCAAGGCTGTCCATTTGCTTGGCCGGCTTGTTAAACGCGTTCTTGTGCGCTCTTTCCTCGTCGGACGACGACGAGTCCATGCTGTTCAAGTGAACCGAGTGGTCGCTGGCGGACTCGGAGGCCGTGTCGGCCAGGGTGCGAAAGTTGTGCTCGTCGTCGTCCGATTTGTCCGAGTCCGAGTCCATGACCACGTAAATGAAGCAATTGGGATAGAAGAGCTTGACTCGATTGTTGTCCAGGCCGACCACGAACACGTTGGGCAGCTCGGCCACCAGATTGAGCGGGTAGAACTGGCGCCACTCGGCGCACGTGACCTTGGCCTCGAGTGTGTCGTTGGACAAGTAGCCGATTAGGCGCGCGGCGATGCCGTACGGCGCCAAAATCACCTCTTGCTTTGACAAGCGTTTTTTGGCGCCCGTTTTGTGCCGTTTGGCGCCCACCAAATCGGCCACACTCGTCCTGAGCTCGGCCAGGTCCGACTGGTTGAGCAGCCGGACGGGCTTGTGCATTTTGATGTCCACACTGGTGCACACGCGGCTAGTGCCGTGCAGAAAAAAGCTAAACGAATAGCTCACGTGGTTGGTGTCGTCTATTTGGCTGTTGATCTCCAGTTTGGGCTTGTTTTTTGTCGACTCCTTGTTGACGAACATGGCCGAGCTGTTCACGTTTTGATTGCAAATGGAAAAGTTAATCGAGTTGAGGTTGTAGGGCATGACGAACCATTTGCCGAGGCGGGCATAGCCTTTTTCTAGCAGTGACTTTTCGATCAGGTTGTGCAGCGCTTTGAACAGCATGGACCTGCATTCGTAGGGCAGCGAGAGAAGAGAGCTGGACGCGTGCGACAGCATGTTGTCGTCGCTGGCCGACTGGCTGGTCTGCGAGTGGCTGTGGCCGTTCTGGCTCGAGTGGTCAACGACTAGATCGTTTGAGATGATCGAGCGCAGGCTACTCGGCTCTTCTTTTTCGAACCAAAATATCCACAGTTCTTTTTTGAAGCTTTTCTGCTCGACGAACGTCTCCTCGAAGTGTTCGTCGACTATGGCCGACGAGTTCATGTTCTTGGGCGCCGCAGGCAGGTCGGCCCGCTTCCACGAGCTCAGTATGTCCTCGCTGAGGCACTTGGCGTGCGTGCTCAGCACAGGGTCGTTTGCACTCGATGTTTTTAGAAGACTGGAGCTCGCGTGTTTGTCCGCTGATGCCAAGTCGCTGTCGCACTCGGCTTCGTCATTCGAGTCGTCGTCGCCCTCTTCTTCGTCCTCTTCGTCATCGTCGTCCTCTCTGCACGCTTTTTTTCGCTTGCTCCTGCCCTTGGCCACAAATGACTGGTTGTCGCCATCGTGGCACTTTTCCTTGGCGCACAGCCTCAACCATTTGATGCCTGTTATGTCGGTCTTAAATTTTTTTAAATAAAATTTTTTTTCTATCTCTCTCTCTCTTCCCTTATTTTTTTTTTATTTTTGGATCGTAAGTGGTTTTTAAAAATTTTGGAAAATTGATTGTTTATTCAGAGTTGTTTAAAAAGTTCCATAAAAAAATTTAAAAAAGTCCGGACTTGACTTGAGACTTGGGACTTTTAAAAAACTCTCCATTTATTGATTGATTATTTTCAAATGAGCTTGAAGTTTTAGTGAAAGATAAACTTTTTTTAAAAGGAAAAAAATCACACGTTCAATTCATAGATTTTTTTGTTGTCCTAGAATAATTATTTCATAGAATCATTTTTCATGGAATAATTATTTAATAGATTTATTTTCATTGAATTTTTTTAAGGGATTAAATGGCATCTTGAAGTTTAGGATCAAAAAAATCAGATCAAAAAGTATTTTGTTTATAACTTTTGAATGATATTTGATTAAGAGCTAAGATTATTTGATTAGTAAAAAAAATTATTTTGCCCCAAAAAAAATTTTAAAAAGGAGTAAAATTAATTAATGTGCAGGAATAAAAAATAAAAGTGATAATAACCTTAAGTTATCCGCTAAAAGAATGAAATGAACAGAAACTATACTTAATTGAACCCAATAAAATGAATTTTGATCAGTTAATTGAATTATTAAACCCAAATAAATGAATCTTGATCAGTAAATTGAATTATTAGTTAATAATAGTCCAATTATTTTCGGCCCTATCTATATAAATGTCTTTCTTTTTACTTTTAATTCTTTTTTTCTGTCTTTTGTTTTGCTTTCCTAAAGTTTTAAGTTTGTAAACACTTGTCACTAATTCCAGGTATTTTAACTCTTACA
>QEOQ01000204.1:1879708-1915871 GCA_010279815.1 Brachionus plicatilis
GGTTTATCAGCCTAAAGATATTATAATGTCACAAGCAACAACAAGTACTCCAGCAACGAGTAAACCAACCGCTAAGCCTACTCGCAAACGAAAACAGACTGAAGTTACTGAAAATACTGATGAAATCAGTAATAAAAAGCCTAAATTAGGTGAAAAAAGTGATTTAATTCTTAAAGCTAAAAGAGGACGTGTTAGACCTTGCAAAAATTAATACTACTAGATCTTACACTTCTTTTTTTTTTTAAATTTTATTTGATTTAAAAATTTTTTCTTTAAATAAAAAATACTTTTTCTGTTCAATGAAATTTATTTTTACTACCGCTTTTATTATTTATTCTCACCGTTATAACTATTTTTTGGGTCCTATTAATTATTTATTTTCTGCTCATACAATTTAATATCTGTTTAATATTATTTACTGCTCAATTAATACCCGTCCTTTGATTAAAGACATTGTGAATTTTGGTACAAAAATCGAAAAACAAAATGTTAAAAATAACAAAGCTTAAGTTTTGAAGGACCAAAACATGTTCTTTAAAATGTTACAACTGATACATCCTTTGTACCACCAATAAACTGATTCTGCAAAACTCTGCAATAAATCTGTAAAACTCATAAAATATAGTAAATTTGGGTTATTATATTAAAGGGTCTATCTAGTCCCCACAAACCAAAAACTTTTCCCCACAAAGAAAAAATTTTCAGCACAAAAAAAAAATCTTCTAAGCAAAATTTTTTTCATATCTATTAAAAACTGCTGCAAAATATTTTAGATACAAAAATGCTTATGAATTTACGTAATAAAAAAAAATTTCTGAATTTTTGGAACTTAAAAATCCAAAAAAAAATAAAACGAAAAAGAAAAAACAATGACAATTAATTGAATGATGCAGGGCCAATATTATATGAGAATCCGACAAATTTGTTAATAAACCCAAAATGGTCGTCCAAAATTAGCCGGAAATTGGTTTTCCTTAAAATAGATTTTAATTTAATTATTTTATTAATTAAATATTTAAATTTTTTATATATAATTTTATAAACACTCTTTGAAAAATTAAATAACAAATTTATTAATTTTTTTTTCACCACAAAAAAATTGTATTATCCAGTTATTTGGTTAAATATGTAAAAATAATTTTTTTTGAATTTGGCACAAAAAAATTGTGTTATGTAGTAATTTGTGTTAAAAAGTTCTTGGTTTGTAGTGAAAAGTTTTTAGTTTGTGGGCAACAGTTTTTTAATTGTGGGGAACCATTTATCTCTTATATTAAATTAAAAATCCAATTCATCTTTAAATGGTGGTACAAAGGATATATCAATTACTGCAATTTACAGAACATGTTTTGGTCCTTCAGAACTTAAGCTTAAGCTTTTTTTAATATTTTGTTTTTGATTTTTGTTTCAAAATTCACAATCCCTTGATTAAATCTACCTGCAAAATGCTAACTAATGCAAAAAGCATGCTAAATATTTGGGTAATACTCAATTGAATATATCCGATAAATTAATATCTGGGAGCTGATATTCCAGCAAACTTAGATTTTGATAGCATTTACAATTAAAAATTTTTAAAAAGTATTACAAGCTTTTTTTTCTTTTTCATACCGTGGCTTAAAAAATTGAAAAATATCACCTTTTTACAATCTTTTATTTACAAAACCTATTGCTTATCTCAATTAAACTATGGTCTGGGTACCATTATACTTAAGTCCAAGACAAAATAGTTTTATTTCTCCTTCTTGTAGGTTAATTTTCAAATAAATAAATAAAGGAAAAATATTGCTAATTTTCCTTTATTCTACTATAGAAAATAATTTTGCTAATATTTGATACATTTTTTTGCTACTTATAAAAAATAAATTTACTTCTATACAATAATTATTATTCTTTGATATCTTTCTGAAGATAATCTAATTTACAGATAATTTTATTTTACAGGACATTTTATCTTTACGTAGCATCTTACAAAAATAAATTAGATAATATAAATTTAGTTTAAATCTCTTTTTAACAATCTTTTTAAATTTCGAATTTTTAAACATTTTTAGTTAATTTTGTTCAAAATCTTCTTTTTTTTTTTAAATTTTGCGGTATGCTGCACCACAAACTAAGATACGCTTTTGGATCATGAACAAAACTAAATCTTGCCTATGCTAAAAAATTTTTGATGATGAATGTATGGTCTGATAATATTATCAGAGGTTTAGGACCGCATTCATTTATTTGCTATCAATTTTAAATTAACCTGAAAATGGCTATTGAGATAACTAAAATAATCCAGTATTTATTTTTATTTAGTTTTTTCGGAATTTTTGAATTAAAAAAAAAGAAAGAGTAACAAACTTAGCTTTTTACCGTAAAAACTCATCTTTTTATAGATAATTTCTTTAAAATATCCTTGAATTTTTTTACTAAACAAAGAAAAAAATTACCAAAATTGCTATATAGGGCATAAATTTGTAAATTTTTTAAAAAAATTACGTTTTGATACCAGAAATTACTGAGACAAATTATTATTTCGAAAAATCACCAAGAAAATCTTTGATCAAGAAAAATTTTTATTTTATATTAAAATGATTTAATATAAAATAAAGAAATTTAAATTAAATCAAAAATAAGCAAATTAGATTATTAAACAAAAATATTAATTAAAAAACTTGATTGATTGTAATGCATTTATTTTTTAAATGAAAATTAAATCAACATTTTTTCATTTCAAAAATAGATATATATATATACATATAACCCGTAAAATGTGAAACTTTCGGATGAAAATGTTGATCCTTGAAATTTTTTGAAAATTTGGACTACTTCATTATTTTAAACACTTGAAAGAAATTTTTAAAAATATTTATGCCACGATTACTATTCCAATTTATATAAAATAAAAGTTGTTAATTTTTTTTATTACCTTCAAAATATAATTGCCGATACTAATATTCAAAATAAATCTTCAAATGAAAATCATCCTTCCTTCATTAAAATAATTATCAATTAATAATCATAATAATTATTTTTGAAAGAGAATCTTTTATTTTCTTAATAAAAAAATCGTATCTTTTGTTTTAAAAAGTGTTTTTTAAATAGATAAATTAATCAATCAATAAATTACAGAAAGATAATTTAGAACGATTAAATTTTAAAAAAGTTCAATGATTTCTTTTAACATAAATACATTAATGATTTCAATATTTTTTTTTAAAAAACAAAATAAAAGTCAAGAAATAAAAAAATGAGTTTCTTAATAATATACTTAACAAAATTACTAAAATAATTAAATTTCAACGAAATTCAAATAAAAGCCTATTTTATTTAGGATATAAAATCGATTTTTAGTATTCTGGCCAGATTTCCCATTTTTTTAAATTAATATTCAAATTTGATCTAAATTGGAATAATTGAAAAAAATATTAAACTTACCAAAGCAAATAAATTAGTGTAACAATGTTCCAGACTGCAAATGTTATACAAATTATTATTCGAGTTGCTAGTACTGTTGTTGCTCATGATTTGTAGATATTAAATTCGGTTGTGACTGAAAGATTCAAGATTCATTTGAATTTCGATAAAAAATATTTTAATTGGTTTCTAAAATTTATATAATAAGATATTCAAGAGTCCGTACGATATGCTAAAATTGATTATTTAAATAAGAAACTCGAATTATTCGTATTCTGAAAATTTCAAGTTCGTCTTTTGATCGCTCTCTCTTTCTTTGCTTCGTTCAAAATTTCAAATTATACTCTCATTTATGCTTGCATTTATTATTATTAATTATTTCAAGCGAATTTTTATAATATTTTCCTAATTAACAAACACATGTATTAGATTAATATTTAGATATTTCAAATTGTTCAGATATGTGATAATTTTCATTTAAGCATTAAATATTGAGGGAAAGAATTGGATTTAATTTTGTCTTTGATCTTTTTTTTAAAAAAACTCATATTGTGAGATTTTTCGAATAATAATTTTACCAAGATATTTTCAAATATTCTGATTTATATTATTTTTTGTCGATCAAAAATTATGAATTGGTAATTTTTTGATTTTTAAAGCTAAATTTATTAAAAGTTTTAATACTGTCCCAAAAAAATTTGATTGTTTAAATTTATCACTTCTCAAATTTTTTATTTTTTAATTTAAATTTTTACAAAAAAAAATTAAATTTAAATGATTTTAAAAAAATTGAGTAAATTTGTTTCAATATTCTTTAGCAAAAATGGATCCATACTTTTTGACCGAAATACACTACGGTTCAGTGCCGTCCTGACTACTTAAAATCTTTAAATATATATTTTGAATAACCTTAATATTTAATTAAAAATTAATAAAAAATTGTGGATTTTTCAAGATAATTTCATTTTATTGGTTCGGAAAAAAAAGTCTCGCCAACGGTTTCGTTGAAGAACTTATTAATTTCTTATAAAATAGTGATAAGACGCCACTGGGCCGTAATGCACTGGGCCTGCCAAAAAGTATGGTCCGTTTTTTATCAAGAATTTTATCGAATCCGTATTTTTGTTATATCCTTTAGATTATAGCATCTCAAAAACATTCTAGCTTGTTTTTTTTTTCACATTGTACTTGTTTAAAAATAAAATTAAAACATAAAAAATATATGTAATATAATATATAATAAACTTAATTAACAGCCAGCTCAGCATTTTAGAGAGATAATATAAAAAATTTAAATAATTAATAAATTACTATTCAGAGTAATTAACATTTAATAATATTATTAAATTAAAATTTTTATTTGAATTAATTTTATTTTATTTTATTTTCAAATTTGATATTTAAAACAACAAAATCCACAAAAAGAATTTTAAAATTGGTTAAGAAAATTTTATATTTAAATTTTATTGAATTTTTGATTTGTTCATGCTTCCAAAAAACAAAATCGTTTAAATGAAAAGAACGATTAATTTTTTTCTAAATTCCTAAATTTTTTAATAAAAATTAATGAAGAAGAAATCTTCTTTTAACGCGAGTGCAATTTAGTTTTTTTCGATTTTAAAGGGGCATTTTTCATTCAAAAGAGTATAATATGTAATTGACAAGCAAGCAGTAAAGTGAATTAGAGAATTGATTTAATAATTGTTATGAAAAATTGAATGTTTTATCAAAATATAAAAGTAAGAATTTAACTTAAAATTCATTCTTATCTTATATTTTTTATATTTTCTTGTGGAATATGTTAGACTTCAATTAATACATTAACCTTTATTCACATAAGCTTTTGCAAAATTATTTTTTTTCCTTAAAAAACATATAAAATGCCTTGTTAAAATATGCATAATAAATGAAAATAAAACATGATAAAACAATAAAACATGAAACAAGCGAATGTATTTGTCGAAAATGAACATGAAAACTTAGCTGTCCTAAAAATTAGAATTTTAAATTGATTTAAAAAAATAAAATTTCTTTGAAATTTAACTTAAGACATTAATTAAAGTACCCTAATTTATAACCCTAGTTTCTCTGGAAAAATACAATTCCTTTAAAATCCCAAATTTAGGTTTTTAATTTGTCAGGATCTCGAATAGGAATCCTGAATGAATCTATGGGAAAAAATTCGATGAGATCTTTAAATAATTTTATTGAAATTTTTGTGGGGTCCTTTTTGTTCACTTGTCAAAAAGGATGTCTTAATACCTTATGAAAATCAGTCATCTATTGAAAATATAATCAAACCAAAAATAGTAAGAATTACCATAATTTTAGTTTGTAATATTTTCTACTTCTTTTGATAATTTTTTATTATATTTGTGGTATAATTTACTATTTTTATGGTATTTCTTACTATTTTTGTGGTTTGATAATATTTTCACTCATTTTTTTTACTCAATTTGCTGAATCTTATTCAAAATAGTTTTTTTTTATTAGATTTGTGTCACTTTTCTTAAATTAGTTTTTTTTATATCTGATTAGTTATGATATACTAAATAAATTACAAATAAATCAAATTAATCCCGACATTATTAAATTAGTGGTACATTTTACTCTTTTTGTGGTTTCAAAATATTACGGCTCAAATCAATATCAGTAATCACAAAATCTTTCGATAATTGAAGTTTGTTTTAAAGTAGAAGGTAAAAACTCGTTCATATTGATTAGTTGACTGATGACATTTAATCGTTGGCTTTGTTAATTACTACTTAATTCATCTGATTTTTATTGAAATATTGAATTTGTTTTGAATTTTTGTTACAGTTATTGCTATGAAGAAGATTAGTGTTTTTTTTAGCCATTCGTCAAAAAAATTTTTTTATTTTATTATTTAATAAGTTACGTTTTTATTAAATTTGTAGTGTTTTGGTTGAATTTGTTATAAAAATGAGTTAATAGTTGAAAACTTATCTATTTAGTAGTAATTTAAATAATTTTTACAAATTAGTTATTTTTTTTATTTACAGTACTAATTCGTCACGTGGAATTTACGTTCGTAAAATTACGTAAATTTACGATATTTTACGTAATTTTACCTTATTTTACTTTGGCCAAAAAATGGCCGAATTTATGTAAATTTTGGCAATTTTACAGTTTCAAAGAAAACTTTCTTCGGCTAAATGACAACCATTAATCATTTTAAAAAGATTTTTACGAACGCAAATTTACGTAAATTGACCTTATTTTACGTAAATTCCACGTGACGAATCAGTACTGTATATCGTAATATTTTTAGATCATAATCAAAATTCATGTGTAATTTTTATAAATAAGAATATGTTAGGAAAAAAATAAGATTCTTGCTTAAAATTTCTTAAAAATTCCAAAGTCAGTATTTTTAAAGAATCTATGAGAGTTTTTATGATGCTTCCTAAGGTTTCTAAAGGATTCCAAAGAGACATACATGTATAAGGATTAATCCTTGTAGAAAAGTGAATTTTCTTTTTGCGATGAACGAGCAAATCGAGACGAGCTATTAAGGGTGTCTAAGAGAATCACTAAGTGCAGTGAAAAAAGACCGGTGATGTCCAAAATTGAGATTAATACACACGATAAAAAAATAATACCAAACAAAATTTAATTTTTCCTTTTAAATTATTTTGAATTTAACCTTGAAAAGTTTATAACTTATCAACTTTTAATCATTATCTTTAGTCATTCTTTGTAATCTTATAACTGCAAAAGAGAGGAACTGCAAAAAGACCAAAACAATGTATTAAAAACACATTTATAAGTCGAGGGTGTGATCTATGCAAGAAGCTATACACAAGCCATATAAGACCTCATTTAGAGTTTTCGGTCCCAGTATGGTCACCACAAAATGTCATGGGAATAGCTTTGCTTGAAGAAGTCCAACGTAGAATATGAAAGGTGCCATCTGTAAATAGGAATATGAACTATGCAGAGCTCCTAGTTAAAATGAAACTCACCACACTCGAAACAAGAAGAAAAAGAGGAGATCTGATCCAAATGTATAAAATCATCAATTGTCTTGAAAACATTAACCTTTATCAAAGACCGATGCTTAGAAATAAAATTGGTATAAATGGTCCAGCTGCCTCAACGAAAGGACACAGTAAACGTATCAGATCACAGAGCTTTACAGTAAGAGAAATAAATGATCACTATGCCTCGTCAATTCCAGAATGAATTTCCTCATCAAATAGAGTGTCAGTCTTGTGGAATATCCTTCCAAACAATGTTGTAGAATCAGATAATTTAAACAAATTCAAACAAGGTTAGACATGCGGCTATCAAAAAGTGAAGAAGAGATGAGTTGAATAGGAGCCATTCAGAAAATCAGGGAAACTGACAAGACCGTCAAACGGACAAGAACTTCCATTATAAGAAAAAAAATTTTCTTTTTTTAAATTTAATTGAAAGAAAAACTAGGCAAATGCAATTTAATTTTTTAGTTTGTCAAAGAATATAAAATTTAACAGAGTAAGTTTTTTGTTTGATTAAAATTTTTAATTTTTCTGGTGCTGATTTTGTCGTACTATTTTTTATTAAACTTATCAACTCGGTCAAACTAATCAGTTGATTGTATTTTATTGAATTGTAAAATTTAAAATGGTTGCTTTTTTTTGTTATTTAAAATTTCTTAAAGTGATTAAAATTATCAATTTATAAAAAAATTTGTTCTTTGGCTTTTTTTGTTCTTGAATTACTGATCTTATTAAATTTTGCCCTAATTTATTTCCTCTACTTTTTTTTTTTTTCAAATTTTATTATGAATTAATATTAAAGCGTCATTTAGGAAAAAAATTAAATCGTCAATTAAAATAAAAGTCAATTTAATGTTTTATTAGTAAATCAAAAGTATTATTAATCACAAGTAATTTAATGCATTGCACAAAAAAAAGTCAAGTCAAGTTGAAAAAAATCATCAATTAATAAACAGTTATTATCAATTAAAAAAATAAATGACTCTTTAATATGCGACTTTAATTTCCTAAATTGTGGCATGATGATGTGGCATGCTTCAGCTAGAAAGGAATCCAAAAATTCTTCACTTTATGACTTATCTCACTTTGAACCTAATACAATTCCTAAAATGATACTAGTTCATTATTAAACAGTAATTAATGAAATTTTTTTGTCATTTAATTTTTTCAAAAAACAATTAATTAAAATTTATGTAAGTTAATTATTCTCATTGATAATTAATAATAATAAGCTCTATTTTATTTTAAAAAAATTCGTTGCTTTTTTGTTCTATGCAATATTAATAATTGTCATTTAATCTTTTAAAATGACAACTAATTCTTTAAGGATGTTAACACTTGCATATCATAGATTAAATAAAACCTGCCATAATTTTAATATAAATTACCATAAATTAAATAAATCATAATAAAATAAAAATTGCAGAAATATTTTTAATACAATGTTCCCAAAAAAAATATTTTATTATCAATTTTACATGAAATAGATCAAATATCAAAAAAAAATAAAAAATTACTCAAAAAAATTTTTGATTAGTTACTTTTTTTTTGTTTACATTTATCTATTAGACAAAAATAGTAAAATGTTTTTTGCAAAGCCTTACCACAAGCTTTGCATAATTTACTCACATTGTCAGTAGTTTTTCTGACCCTTATTATTCGGTCCTGGAGCTGTTTCATCGTCGTCGTATATAATGTTTTTTTCTGGGTCTCATTGATCTGATGGTTGAATCTGTAGACTCTATTGATTCAATTATTTAATTTTTTTTTATTTTATAAAAATATTCAAATTAAAAAAAATATCAGTCAGCCGATCAGTCAGTCCGAGCAAAATAAAAAATTTTTAATCAGAAAATGATTTTTTACTTTAATTTTTTTTAAAAAATAAAAAAAAAATTAAATAATTGATTCATCGAAAAAAATAAGTTAAATTAGTTTTTTTAAAATTGATTATTATTTTTTTTAATTAAAAATCTGAATTTTTTTTGTCACAAGCCTTAGTCAATTGAAGTCATTTAACTTAAATTTTTCATTTTTTTCAAAGTCAATTCTCAATTTTGTTTTCAAGTTATTTTAATGACTTTTACTTTAACTTGTGACTAAAAAAACAAGTGAGGTTATAAAAAAATATTGTCCGACATGGACGTCCGGCTGGCGATACGATTTTATTAAAACCACTAATAAATTAGATTATATTACGCGATTCTTTTTGATGACGATTATTTAATTTAAATGATATTTTTACTAAAGACTTTTATTTTGATTATTTATCCTTTATTATTTTTGTTTTTTTTTTATATTATTTGAATTTATTTAAATTTTTTTTATCTATTTTTATTCTGAAGAAGCATTAGCTCTGTACAGATAAACAATAAAATCAAATAAATAGGCTTGTTATCAATTATTACATCAAGTAGTCTCTTAAAATTATTAGCAGTCTTTTTTAAATTGTAAAAAAAAATTTTACTTGACAAGAATATTTCCATTTTGGCAAACAAAAAAAAGATTAACTAGTTCAAAATTATCCAAAATTAAATTTGATGGAAATTTCATTGTTGAACATCGACTCTAAAGAAAAAAAATTTTTTTATAAAAAATCTTAAATTTGAATTAAACCTTGACCAAAAAGAAAAAAAATCTTAAATTTGAATTAAACTTTGACCAAAAAGAAAAAAAATCTTAAATTTGAATTAAACTTTGACCAAAAAGAAAAAAAATCTTTTTAATAAAAAATCTTAAATTTGAATTAAATTTTGACCAAAAAGAAAAAAAATCTTAAATTTGAATTAGACTTTGACCAAAAAGAAAAAAAATCTAAAATTTGAATTAGACTTTGACCAAAAAGAAAAAAAATCTTTTTAATAAAAAGTCTTAAATTTGAATTAAATTTTGACCAAAAAGAAAAAAAATCTTAAATTTGAATTAGACTTTGACCAAAAAGAAAAAAAATCTTTTTAATAAAAAATCTTAAATTTGAATTAAACTTTGACCAAAAAGAAAAAAAATCTTAAATTTGAATTAGACTTTGACCAAAAAGAAAAAAAATCTAAAATTTGAATTAGACTTTGACCAAAAAGAAAAAAAATCTTTTTAATAAAAAATCTTAAATTTGAATTAAATTTTGACCAAAAAGAAAAAAAATCTTAAATTTGAATTAGACTTTGACCAAAAAGAAAAAAAATCTTTTTAATAAAAAATCTTAAATTTGAATTAAACTTTGACCAAAAAGAAAAAAAATCTTAAATTTGAATTAGACTTTGACCAAAAAGAAAAAAAATCTTTTTAATAAAAAATCTTAAATTTGAATTAAATTTTGACCAAAAAGAAAAAAAATCTTAAATTTGAATTAGACTTTGACCAAAAAGAAAAAAAATCTTTTTAATAAAAAATCTTAAATTTGAATCAAACTTTGATATCAAGGTCAAAATTTTCAAATATTGCCTAATTTTCATCTCGATCTAATTAAAAGTGCGGAATAAAAAATAAATCAATTTTTTTCTGATCAAAGTTAAACTGTAAAATTGTGCAACTACACAAATAAAATTTGACTAGAGTTTTATTTTAAAAATTTTCCACATTGACCAACAAAAAAAAAGAAAAAAAAAAACTCGTTAAATTTCAATAATTTTATTATTTTAAGTTAATTTTTAAATAATTTTGTTGTTGTTTACTAATCCACAAATAAATAAATTCAATCACTAAACCAAGTCACACACACTTCGAACAAATTGAATAAAATTCTAAAAATACGTACAGGCCCTCAATGCCCAACCAACTCAAATCAAATCAAGCCAACTCATATTTACAATTGTACAAATCATCGAGGAAAATAATTGAGAGAGAGAGAGAGAGAGAAAAAAAAGCTAATCCACCACAAAACAAAATAAACAATAAAAGTGCCGAGTGCCAAAAAATCGCCGCATCTTACCTAAGCATTTGGGAGCAAAAAAAGAGAAGATAGGAGCTGTCGAGAACGCCGCAAATCCCATCGCCAAACCCAAACCAACAAGACCAATTGAACACACTAGGATTTTTGCTTGAGTGGCGCGCCGACCATGCTGCCACTGGCCTTGCTCTTCAGCCCACTCGCTTCCGCACTGCTCTGCTCGCCCTCCGCCCCACTCGCCTCGCTCACCATCGCCTTGACCGTTTTTATGAACGACTCCTGATTGTACTTCCAGTGCAACATCTGCTGCTCGCATATAAAGTGGACACAATTTTTGTCTTTTATCATCTGCTGCAGCTCATCATGCTGTATCAACTCCAAAAAGAACAAACACTCCGGGTACCTGATAAACTGGACGTACTCGGGCTTTTTCCAGTACAGCAAATACTTGAGGTAATTTTTAAACGAGTCGTTGTCAAACATGCCCTGTTTGGCCAAAAAGTGAAGATAGTTCGGATTGGCCAAACACTGCACGAACTCAAGCTCGACCAAAAAACGCCTGCGCTGCTGCTTCTCGTTCAGCTCCCTTTCTTTCAGCTCTCTTTCTTTCTGCAGCTCGCGCTCTCGCTCGCTCACTTGCTGCTGCTGATGATGCTGCTGCTGCTGCTGCTGCTGCTTGAGCATGTACTGCTGGCTGTAGTAGTCGGTGTTGTCGAAGTTGAGCTCGTAGTTTTGATGCTGATAGGCGTTGGCGGCGCCGAATTGGTCGTGGGACTGGTACGCGTGGTTGTATTGGGCGTAGGAGTTGTTGTAGGGCGAGTTGACGAGCATGGTCGGCGTGGACGGAATAGAAGAGGAGGAGTGGTGGAGCGGCGGGTGGGCCTGGTGGTACTGGTGCTGGGGGGTGAGCGGCAGGGACTGGTAGTGGGGCTGGGAGGCGGCGGCGGCGACCGGGGACTGGTTGGGCATGGGCGAGCTTATTTGATACTGGGCCGCTGGCGAGTTTATGTTGGAGTTGGCGGCCATGGGCGAGTAGATGTGCTGCGACTGGGCCATCAGCGGCGACTGGATGTGCTGCTGGATCTGGGAGGTGCGCGGCGAGTTCAAGGCGTGCTGGTAGCCGGACGACTGCTGCTGCATCGGCGAGTTCATCGACTGGTAGGCTGGAGCGATCGGCGGCTGCTGCATGGGCAGCATGGCCGGCTGGGCGGGCGCCGGCGACGCCGCCGACATCGCGCTCGAGTAGCGCATCTGCTGGCTCTGGTAGTACTGGGGCGGCGCGGGCGCCACTGGGTTGCCCAGCGGCGGCCCCGATGTGGATGACATGGCTGGCTCTGAGGTTAGATGAGGTTGGCTCGCGTGGAAGGTGTTGGGCCCCTGTGTGCCGATATAGACATGTGCCTGGGCGTTTTGGATGATGCTTGGATGATGCTTGGATAATGCTTGGATAATGTTTGGATGATGTTTGGAGAATGCTTGGTTTTTTGTTTGCTAAGCAAATGATTCCTAAAGTAAAATTAAACAAGTCAAATAATATATAAAGAGTTTTGTTATTTAAAACTTAATTATCAAACTAGAAATTGAAATCGTAATTGAGTATATGCACAAAAAATGGTGTGTATGAAGGATATTAATTGTCTTGTCTAGTTCAAATGACATAATGTATGTTCACCTGTGGAAATTTTAACAAATCAGTGCAGGCTTTCAGCTAAAAATATTTGAAAAAATACCAAGAAAAATTAGATTTTTGAGCAGAAGATTTTTAGCGTTTTGCAATTTTTTAACTTTCTCTTTTTATCATATCTTAATAAAGTCATTTTAATTGCTTTTTTGGAATTTTTTTTTTTGATTTATATTCAAAAAAAAATATATTTATAAAATTAAAGAAATCCCAAAAAAATGGAACTTTTGAGCAGAAAATTTTTAGCATTTCACAATTTTTTTTTCTTTTTTTATCATATCTCTAGGAGTCCCTTCGGGAGAAATCTCAAGTTCTCCAGACATATCAAAGCCCAATCTAATAAGGCCATCTCCGTCCTTGGACAGCTAAGGCGAACGTTTAAATTCAAAACACTATGATGTGCATATTTCAGGCCCCATTTGAAGTATGCAGCAGTGGTTTGGTGCCCCTTCATTGCCTAGGACAGCAACATTCTTGAGAAAGTGCAAAGAAGAGCAACAAAACTTGTTCCGAGAATCCGTAACTTCAGCTACAGCGATCGCCTTTCCATCTTGGGTTTGCCCATTCTGAACGAACGCTGGACCAAAGGAGACATGATCCAAATGTTTAAGTTTAGAAACGGCTTAAATAGCATAGATTGGGTCAGACCTCCCCTGCATTGCAGCTCGCTTTCCCAATCTGGGCCAGCCCAAGGCATTAGAGCGCACAAGAGGCGTCTCTCCGTCCAAGCACCTACCAACTGCGCCCAACGTGAAAACTTTTTCACAAATCGTGTCATCAGAGAGTGGAACAGCCTACCTGAGCCAGTAATCAGTGTCTCGACTGTAAACCAGTTCAAGAACAGTCTCGACGCTTGGAAGTATTCCAGCGGACATCGGGTCCAGCGCCCCGGTGTTACTAGGCCTTCATGATTCTTTAATGACCGCCACACTCCAAGTATTAGAGAGATCTAAACAACAATTATTCTCTAAGGTCAATGTAAAGCAGCTACCATAGACGGCTTCCGTAGTAAGTCGTCTCCGCAAGCCTGCTTGATGTAGCTTATAATTATTATTATTATTATCTTAATATGAAAAAATCAAATTCAAATTATTTTTTTAAGATATATCTTTTGATTTATTTTTAAAATTATTTTTCAAAAAAACGTATTTAAAAAATTTAAGAAAATCCCTAAAAAATAGAACTTTTGGACACCAAATCTTCAAACATTCACGCTATTTTATTTGATTATAATTTTTTGGTATGAAAAAATTACTTTATTTTATTTAAATTAAAATAAAATTTTAAGTAATACCAAGCACTAAAGTTAGTCACTCTAGTAAGGCCATCTTTTAATTTATTTTCTTTTAATTTATTTTTAATAAAATAAAATAACATGGCTAAAAAGTTGCAAATTTTCAGCAATCTAAATTTCAAAAAGATTTATAATGGTAAACTATTTTTAAACCTCATATTAATGTAATCAAAATTAAAATATTTAGTGAAAAGAGAAAACAAACTTTTTATTATTTTTTACAATTAAGTTTATTTAAGTTTAAAAAATTATAAAAAATCAAATTAAATCATTCAAAAAAATTAACCAATTCAAAGACATCTAGGAAAAAATTGTCTCCTTCAGGAATAAAACACTAATACTTTTCCATCATTTTTTTATATAATTTATTCAATGTCATTTCTTTTAATTTATTAAAAAAATTATTCAATTAAAAAAACATGGCAAAAAAAAGTTACACATTGCAGTTAATATTAAAAAATGTTTAATATAGCAATTTTTTTTGTTAGTAAAATGCGGAATTTAATAATTATTATTATTATTATTATTATTATTATTATTATTTATTTCATAAAATTACGCCTGTCTTGGCGATGTTTATTAAAATAAAAAGTTTAAATGACATTTGTTAACTAATTCTTGTTTCTAGTTACAAAAAAAGATGTAAAATATATGTACAAAGTAGTTATAAGACAAATTATTAAAATAAAACTTAGCTTTTTTTACAAAATATACAGAATTATTCAAAACTTAATTACTTAATAGAAATAAAAAAGAATTTTATTTGAATTTAATAAAAGATATAAAGTCATAAAAGAATATATGTTCAGAAGACCATTTTTATTTTCGGAAAAATATAATTAAAGGGCAAAAAAAATTTACCTAAAATAAGATTTTAAAATTTATCGAAAATTAAATTCCACAAATCTGATCTGACAGGTCACAATTATGATAAAATAATACCAATTCAAGATTTAAAGTTTGAAAATTTTCCCCAAAAATAAAAAATAAAAAAAAGTATTAATTTATTATTCAATTAAAAGACCTCTAAAATTAACAAAATTTAGCGTGAATTTCATGGATAGACAATAAGGTTTATAAAAAGGTTTATCAATTATTGTTTGATTTACTAAAAATAAAAAGAAAATAAGAATTAAATTTTAAGTGAAAAACGTGCAAAAAAGTAAGTAAAACTACGTTGCAGAATATTTTCTATTATTTTTTATATTTTCTAATAGCTTTAACTTTAATTTATCAAAATTGAAGAATTTTTGTTAAATTTGTATTTAAATTTCACAATACCAATATTTTATGGTTTATTTATTTATTAGTTTATAGGCTATTTTCTGAGATTTAGAAAAGTGACTAACTTTGAGCTAATTGTATGTTATGGGTTAATTGTATGGGAAGCCTGGTTTATTCGTAATCGTCGCCTTTCAAGACTGATACTCAAAAGGTAAAATCATCTGAAACATATTTTTTTTCTTCTTCCATCATTCTATTTTTTAAAGTGATTTTCCATAAATTAATAAATTAATGTTTTGATAAAAGGCCATGAAAAATTTTTTAGATCTCCTTTAAAGCAAATTTAAAAATAAGATTTTTCATTAATTTATTTTGAGATTTCTAAACAAAATTAATAGTTTTTAAAAATTTATCAATTTTTTGAATAAATTCCACTCTAACTTGACTTGAAGTTAGAGAATGATCTCCGTTTACCAAAATTTCAGCTGCTCCCATGAGTTCAAACTTCTGGCTTAAATTTTTGCCACAAAATTCATCTTTAAGAGATAAAACACTTAAAATAGGACAATAATTTTTCCATTTTGAGAATTCACTATCTGTTAAATAGCTGCTAAACAAATCTTCTTTATTTCTTTCATCATGGACAGTAATAAACCTTTCTGTTAGCCAAATATCGTAGCCATACTCAAAATACTTTTCACTTTTTTTTGCTTTCAATACCACTTCTTTTAAATTTGAATCTGAGCTTGCTTCGATGTCACTCACTGGAGCCTGCAAAATAATTCCTTTAATTTTTGGACTTTTTGACGCCTCTATATAAAGCAAGCAGTCTTGGCACCCAGTTGAATGGCCTAAAAGAACAATATTTCCATCAATTTTATTGACTAGAGAGTCGATATCTTCTATATCGCATTGAATGCTAAAAATTTTAAAGTTTGGATGTGACCGTAATTGAGGATACACTAAAACAATGTTATTTGAATCACAGTAATCCTTTAGATTTGGAAAATAAAGAGATGACAAGATATTTCCACCCATTCCATCCAAAAATATGATGTAATTAGACGATTCAAGCTTAGATTTGTAGGCAATTGAGCCATGATTGCCATATGTAAATAAGATTCCGTCTGTTTCCATTACAAACTTTACTATTTTAAAAATATAGGTGCTTGAAATAAAATCGCGTTTAAATTAATAAATATTTTAATTTTTTTTGCTTTTGATTCACTTGAAATTTACTTTACTTAACTTTACTTTTTGAAAAAAAAATGAGTCAAATAAATTTAACAAAAAATAAAATCTATTTTTATTTTTTCGATTTAATTGTTACCCAGAAAAATGTGATATTATTAATACTAATTATAATATAGAATCGTCATTTTATTTTCAAGTGTCCAACAAAAATGTTTTGCAGTTTAATTTTTAATTTATTTATCAAATTATTTCTTTCTTAATTGAGCTATAGATCCTTCAGATTAAAACTCTATTAATTCAATTAGAACAAAATGGCTTTCGCATGGTTATGGTCAAAATTTAAACATTTTATTATACTGAATTTAGTTTCTCTAATCAGCAAAAAATTTATCAATGCTTATTTATGCATAACACTCGATCAAAGTTCACTTTTGTTTTAAATCCTTTTATAAATTTAGAGGCTTTTCTTTGAGATTTAAAAAAAAAATGTATTTTTGGGCAATTATTTTTACGTTCTTTAAAAATTTTTTTAAACATTGCCCTGATTTTTTTTTTTTGGTAAATTTAAGTTCTTTTTTTGATTATGAGTCTTATTAAAATCAATTGAAAAGTAAAAATAAATTGAATATCTTCTTTCTCTATTATTTGAAAGTGTTCCATTCCATCATTTCTGAATAAATAAAATTATGAAATGTTTAGAGAATAAATTTTACAATTAGATCAGCTTTTGACTTGAATTCAATTATGTTAAAAATTTAGAGAAAAATATCAAAAACTTTAAGAATTTATATTTGCTTATTAAATAGTAAAATTAAGGAAACCAAAGAAGGAGTAAAAATTTTTTGAAATTTTTTGAAACTCTATTAGCAAAAAAATAATTGATTTTATAAGTAAAATATTCAAATATTGATTATTAATTTTATTATGATAGAGTAAAAATGATGTTTAAAACGAAATTCGAACTTGATAAGCATGTTGGTAAAATACTCATGAGAGCAAGGACTGATTCGGACGTAAAATAAATTAGTCAATCTTTTTTCTTTTGTCTAAATTTTGTTTTAGAAAAATAAAGAAGGCTTGAAAATTGCAAAGCTTTATTTTGATATAAAGGAATATGAAACTGCCGACTTTTACTTGACAAATTATTTAAGCGAGTTTACGTTTGATGCATTTGCTTGGAAATTGAAGGGTGAAATCGCAGAGTTGAGCGAAAAAAATTGGACAGAAGCAATAGACTACTATATCAAGTGATTTAAACTCAATTTTTATTTAAAAATTTTTTAATTCAACTCTTCAAAGATCTTTCAAATCAAGCGATGAATCCGACTCAAAGCTCCTACTTAAGAGTAAATTAAATTTAGATTTAAAATTTAAAAATTTAATTTTTTTATTTTTAAGTTTGCAATTGCTTCATTCAAACAGAAAAATTTGATTTTGTCAAAGCAAAAGAATGGCTGGATAGAGCGATCAAAATGTTTCCAAATGATAAAATAATAATTAATTTGCAAGAAAAATTATTTAATAATATTGAATTGCTTGGCGAAAAAGAGCTAAATCAATGGGAAACGTTTTTGGTCGATGCGATAGTAGTGTTCATTTTTTAGTAATCATTTTATTTTTAAAAAAAATTTTCTTATTTTAGAATGAAAATTGTAGCGATCAAGAAGTCAATTTAAAATTCATAAACATCTGCTTAAAGAACAAAAATTATTCCAAAGCATTTAAACACTTGATAAAAATTGAATATAAATCCTTATTCGAACGTGATTCGAAATGGTCAGGATTACTTTTTAATTTAATCAATTCCTATGTAGAAAATCAAGAAGAATTCAATAAATTTGACAAATCTACAAAATTAATTTTTTACTTGATGGCAATAAATTACATTACTGGTCAAATTTTTGGTTCAATTCAAAAAGATGACTTATTGGTACTAAAACATAATTTCTTAAGGTATTTCTTTTGGAATTTACGCTTTTAATGTTTAATTGTTTTTTTTAGACTTGACAAATTTATTACAAAATTTGAGAGTGAAAAATTACTCAATTTGAATGAAAATTTTGGAAAAATTGTTTATAATGAGATAATATCACAATATCTTTACATACTCGGACTTCTTTTTTTGAAACATGAGACAAATGATACCGATGACATGCCACCTGATGAAAAAATATTTAGTAATGAAACCAAAGCTGGTTTATTTTTAATGGCGAAATCATTGTCTTGGTCAAAACCAAATGCATCATTTTTGAGTCAAGATGTTTCTCAGAAGACAAGACAAGATCCTATTCTGCGTCTTATATTCAATGACTATGTTAAATTGCTGCACAGAGAATCTTGTTGGCGATACTCTTCGATCGGTAATTGGATTAAATTTCTTATCGGAAAAAAATTTTCAAACGATAGCTCAAAAATCCTGGAGCTGATAGATTTTCCAAAGCAAAATTTAAAGGTATAATTTTAGAATTTTTTAATAATTTTAAAGTTTTTTTATTTTTTAATTATTTGCCTCTGGTTAAACCAAACTCTGGTACATAGATACTTCGTAAAAAAAATTTTAAAAAGGCTAAAAATTTCAATAATTTGAATGTTCATTTCAGTCTACAAAATATTATTTTTCTTTTTCAAATTATTTTATTGCATTAACAGTGTATTTATAAAAGGTGTTGTATAGGCCAAATCACGTAATTTTGGGTAATTTTTAGTAAGTTTATGTTAACATGAATATTAGTCGGTAACGATATGTAATTAATCAAAAATTACTTTAGATTACATTAAAATACATAAGCCACCACTGTTTTTTACTAAAATATCAATTACCTTAAATTAAATTAAATAAAATAATTTTAAATTCACTAATTGAAATAAGCTTACTTTTTATAACCTTTTATTATTTTTGATCAATATATATCTGTGAAATGCATTTTCAAATTTATTTCTTTATTTACTACTAATTTCATGTTATTCATCAATAATTATTTAAAGGAAATAGATATTGTATTAAAAAACGGTGGTTATTGGTCAAGTTATTTAAAAATGATCTTTTCTTAATCACTGAGCGATCGGCAAATTGAAGTTTCAGATCAAATTTTAAGATCAAAACGATCATTTAAAATTTTAAAACTTAATTGATCTAATGATTTTGATAATTTTTACGAAATAAATACTAAACATTACTAGACATTTTTTTTTTTTTTATTTTTTTAATTAAATAATTTTGGGTTTCCCCAGAGTTTTCCCCAGAGACATTACTAGACATGTTATGTCTAATAATAGTTCATCAAATAAACATCAAAATGATTGATCTCTAATTTATTTGACAAAAACAGTCAAAAATTTAAACAATTCAGGTTAAGTTAATTCACAAATTCAAATTTATAACTTTTATATCTATTCATTCGAAATAAAATAATTTTATTTTTCCACTTAAATAAATTAAAATTTAAAAGCAGTGAATTTTTTTGTCTTTAAAAGTAAGTTTTCATTAAAATCAATTAAAATATTTAAACCTATTAAAGTTCAATAAAAAGGAACATTTCAAAATTTTGAATATGAAAATAAACTTGACATGGCATGTCGGTGTTGTTAAATGATTTTAATGTCAAAAATTTATTGTCAAAAATTTTAATGTCAAAAATTTATTGTCAAAAATTTTAATGTCAAAAATGAAATAAGGATTTTAATGTCAAAAATGAAAAAAGAATTTAATGTTAAAATTTTCTGATGTTAAAAGCTATAGCCATTAAAGATAATTAAAAATTTGTATTTTTTGTAGATTTTATTAAAAAAATTAATTAAGCAAGGACAAAAATAAAAAAAAACAAAAATTAATTAATTAAATTGTTGATCGCCATGTTTTTCCAAAAATTCGGATGCTAATTGAATTTTAACTTTTTCTTTTATTTGACGCTTTTTTTATTGTTTAAAAAAGTTAATTTTGTTCAAGTTTTAAGTAAATTTTGGACTACTCAATATTTTAAAGGCTAAAAATTTAATTTTTATCAAACGAATGCTGATTTCAAAACAATTTCGGACTTCTATTAATTCAAAGCTTTTTTTTTAATAAAGCGGTCAATTAGTCTTTTTTAATTAGGTAAATTAAAATAGAATAGCATCATTAAAATAGATTAACATTAGATTATTAATTAAGATTTAGCAATACTTTCCTTATTTAAGATTTAACAATAATTTCCTTATTTAGCAAATAACATTTATTTCCTTATTTAATTTTTAACATTAGATTCCTTAATTAAGATTTGTCATTAAACTCCCTGACATTAATTTTTTGACATTAAAATATTTTAACATTAATTTACAGTAAATCGGCATGTCAAGTAATTGCTTTGGAAAAAATTTATTATTTCTCTATTCTTAAAAAAAATATTACAATTTGTATTTTGATCTTTTGATCTTGATCTTAAACTTCAATTTGCCGAGCGATCAGTATATAAAAAAATCATGCTTTTTTAAAATATTTATTAATTATAGAAATTCAGTAATTGACAAAATTTTTCGCTTAAAATTTTTTCATTTTAAGTATTTTTGATACTTTTTGAATTTAACTATTTTTTATTTCTTAATTATTTAATGATTTATATTTTTATTACAAAATTTTACCAAAAAATGTGAATTTTTACCAAAATCCTCATTTTTTTGACCGTAAGCATTTTAGAACGGTTCTACTAAAATTTACGTGTTTTAATGTAATCTTTACCGACTAATATTCACTTAAGATTACGTAAACTTACTATAAATTACTTAAAATTATGGAAAGTAAAATTATTATGCTGGTATTCAATTTCAAAAAATTTAATTTTATATTTCAAAATCGTTGATTACTTCAAAAACATTTTTATCACTTGCTAGTGTACATAACAATTCGGTATCGTAATTCAATCTCGGTTCAAGGCTTATGCTTTTAAATGAAAGCAATCAGAATTCATCAAGAAAAACCAACAGTTACTTTTCTTGCTGCTAAATTATTTGTTTTCTACAAAATAACTCATAGTATACTCAAAAAGACTATTTAAATCCTTAATTTACGTTTTTTTTCAAAATCGTCCTTATTGGATTTTGACTAAAAAAGGTGCAAAGCTTTGATCATTTAATTCTGAATTTTTTTCAATTCATACCATTATCTCATTTAGAATTTTTTTATTAAATTTTGTGACAAAAATGCATATTTTAGTTTTAATGTGTTCTTTAAGCTTTATTTTAGAAATAAATTTTTTTTAACATTGTTCGAATTAGTGGAAGCCTTTTTATTGAAATTTTTAGATTATTTTTCTGTGACTATATAAAATTCTATCAAGAAGTAAATTTCTTAAATTACAAAGTGATTTTATTTTTTTAAAGGTTCATGAAGTTTTCACTGCATTTTTAAATATAAGACAGACAAATGACTTTCTTATTTGCCGTATCGAGCATGTTTGTGACTCAAATATTTCCAATATTTATGAAACCAATACATTGGACTATGCGGACAAAAGTAAAAAAATTAAAAAAAAAATAATTTAAAATTTTATTTTCTCAAAAATTTAATAGCTTGTCTTGAAAATCAATCATTTAATTTGAATTATTTGATTTGGCACGGTCTTTCGAGCACAAATTTTGCCTCTAAATGCAACGATTTATCTGAAATACCAGCTTATTGTAATATTTTTTAATTTAAAAGAAAAAATTTAATTTATTTTTTAAATTATTTTTAATTTTTTTTTTTATTTTTAAATTAAAGTTTTTTTCCGCTCAACCAAGAACGGGTCTCGCTCAATGGCTAAATTTGGCGTCGAAAATCTAAGCATATGCAATCTAGAATCGTTGAGCCTGATGGATTTGAAGGTTTTTTATTATTCTGTGTTTTATCAAGCACTTAGTAAACTAAAATCTGAATCTGGATTCGCTCTGAGACCATTCTGGCTAGAAACTAACTTGTCAAATCCACATCAATGTGACTGGTGGCGGCATTCGGTCCAAGAAGTTCTCAGGTCAAAAACAAGTCAAAATTTTATGAGTTCATCTTTAGATGACTTAGGCTATTTTGTCAAAATTGATTCAAAAAAACAAACCGAAATTTTGAGAATTCTCGAGCTCATTCGTCTTAAGAACCCGAGTGTAAAAATCCAAACCGGTATCAAAAGTGAAATAAAATACAAGATTGATTTGGAAATCATTATCCTTGTTGCCAAATACTTTCAATTTTTGAACGACTCAATTGACTGTTTAAATGTGTCAGAGTGCATGATAGAACGTGACACAATTTTACAGAAGTATGGACAAAGTTTTGTTTCTTTAAATTCGGAATCCACCCATTCGCCAAAAGAAAAACAGTTTTATATCAAAAATTATCTACTTAGATACTGGAACTTTACTCTGAAACAATCAATCAAACTGAAGCAGGTTTTCTATTCTGTTGAAGACTACATGAGCGAGCAATTATCAGAGACATTTACTCTAAATGAATCAACAATGAATAGCACCAGTCAAGCAAATCAGCTTAATTTATATGAAAATTATTTTATCTTGTATAAAGCACAGGACAGAGGAAAGCTTTCACCGGTCAAATTTTTGCCAAAAGACCGACCAAGTTCCAAAGATTTAAAATTATTTTCAACAGAATCAACTTCTCTTAAATCAAAGATGGCGAGTCCATGTTTTGACTCGACTATTCAAACAGCATTGCTCAATTCAATTTTGATCCAAACACTACCTGATTATCCTGCTGATGAAATGCATAATTTTCAAAATTTAAATGAGGCTATTAATATTTTTGACTTGGTTGAAGAGTTCCTTGAAAAAAAATGGAAAAATGAGCTTAATCTTTATCATTTACAGGTAAAAAATTTAATTTAAATTTTTCATATATTTTAAATTAAAAATATGATCTTTTTTGCTTATAAAATTAAACTTGGCAAAATGTTATTTATTGTACACTTTTATATTTTTACATTTTTAGATTTTTGAGAGAAGAAAAAAAAATCCCAAAATCAAAAAATCTAAAAAAATTTTCATTCAAGAAAAGTAATAATAAATTCGCAATTACTTAAAAGGGATTTTCAAAAAATTATCCTTGGTTTTAACATTTAAATTTTTCTAAAACTCCTTTTTAAGTAATTGCGATTTTATTATTACTTTTCTTGAATGAAAATTTTTTTAGATTTTTTGATTTTGAGATATTTTTTCTTCTCTCAAAAATCTAAAAATGTAAAAATATAAAAATGTACAATAAATAACATTTTGCCTTAAACTTAAGCATTTATTTTTTATTTCTTTTGCGCTATGTTAACTTTGAATTTACAAAAAGGTGAATAAAAATTACAAAATTAATTCGGTTATTTAGTTCGGATAACTTATAATGTGAGCAAAAAAATGGCCGTATAAATTGTTAAAACTTTAACTTTTTATAATTTCTTTAAGCATAGTTATTTAAATAGACTAAATATCAAAAAATTTTTAAGAGAATTAGTTTTTGAAACCAGATTTTCTCACATAGCATTTAAAAACAAGCTTAAGCATCTCTAATTAGTAATAAATATTTTTTAATTATAAAAAGTTATTAATAATTATAATTATATAATAAAATTAATCAAAATTTTTGTTAAAAAAGACTTAATTATATTTTTTTACAAATAACCTCAATTTTTGGCCATAAGAATTTTTAAACGATTTTACTAAAAGTTACGCATTTTAAATTAATCTTCCGTAATTTTTGGTAAAATTACATATCCTTACCGACTAATATTCACGTAGGATTACGTAAGCTAACTAAAAATAATGTAAAATTACGTAATTTAGCCAATCCAAGGCCTTTTATAATAGCATTGTATTAAAATTTTGTAATGAATTTTATTCTAATTTTGGAGATACAGTGGAGATTTGACACGTGGGTTTTTAGGTAAATTTTCGTAAAATTACAATTGTAAAATTTGGTAATTTTACGTTAAAAAGGGTATAAACTAAAAGGCCAAAAATTCGCCCTTTTTTTGTACTTTTTTAATAATTTTGCTCAAATTCAACAAAATCAAAATTTCAAACTCGAGAAAAAAATTTACGATATTTTACGTAAAATTTCGTAAAATTTGAGTTTAAAAGTGGTAAAATTTCGTAAAAAGTTGTAAAAAATCGTAAAAAAGTTAAAATTAAAAAAAATTATTGGAAACATGTTAAATATTTTATTAGTTAATAAATTTTAATTCAAAATTTTGTTTAATTTTCTGGTTGTTTTTAAGCTGAAGTGTTAACAACTGAGCGGGACGTTTTCAATGAATTGCTTGCTTTTTCAAATTTTCTGTCATGAGGTACATATCGTGCCAAGTGTTCTTTAATACAAAAAGTTAGAATACTATTTAAATTAGTAAATTGAATAAGAATAAATACCTTTTATCTCAAGAAGTTTTCTATTATCTGCTGATCTATAGAAACCAATCGTTTCATTTGGGTTTTGAGGGAAATTTTCCCTGATTTTAATCGTAAATTGCTCAGTGAAATCTTTTTGGACGTCTTAAAAAGGGTTTAAAAAATTATTAATTGAGGCTGGATCGAGCTTAAGTCTTCCAATTTTGAGGAAAAAGAAGGCTCAGTCCCCCTAATTTTCCAAAATATTATTTTAGTAAGGTATTAGAGTACGTGGAAAATTAGTCTGCTGCATACTCAAAATTTCGAAAATTCGATGTCTGAGTCTTCCATCCAATTCGGCTAGGCTACACTGTGATTCAATCTTATCAATACATCCATTTTCCTGATATGAAACCTTTCACCTATAGATTCAGCTAAAAAACAACCAGAAAATTAAACAAAATTTTGAATTAAAATTTATTAACTAATAAAATTTTTAACATGTTTCCAATTATTTTTTTTAATTTTAACTTTTTTACGATTTTTTACAACTTTTTACGAAATTTTACGTAAAATATCGTAAATTTACCAAATTTTACAATTGTAATTTTACGAAAATTTACGTAAAAACCCACGTGTCAAATCACCACTGTATGTTTTAATTTTATAAACAAAAAATTAATAATGTCGAAGAGAGCTAAAAAAAAGCATGGGCTTTTCTTACGATTACTAGGGTTACTTATTTTAATTATTTGAATAAAATAATAAAATGACCACATAATTTATAACAAGATTTAAAAAAATTGGCTGAATATTTTATTAAAAATTGGTCGTTTTCTGATCTAAATTTTAAATTTTTTTACAAAAGTTAATTTTTAAATTTTTATTACTAACTTTGAGCAGGAGAATTGGAAAATCATAAATCGATTTTAATTTTAATTAATTATTTTTCAAAAGTATGGTTGTCCCTAAAACCGAGACTCGCATTTTACCAAAATTAAATTATAAAATTAAAATTGAGACTAAATATTCTCAATGGTAATTTAATAAAAAAAAATTAAAACTCCTGATGACATACTGTACGGGGGCTTAGACATTCATTAAACAAATGAATAGATTTAAACAAATTTTAAATTTAAATTATTAAAATTTTAAATAAAAAAAAATATTTAAATTTATTTAATAAATTTTATAAAATATGAACAAAAAATATTTAAAATTTAATTTTTTCTAAAATTATTTAAAAAATAACAAGGTATGCAAAAAGCTGGCAGAAACTTTAGTTTTACAAAGAGATGCTCTGATATCACTGAAATTAAAGAGCACTGAAGGACTTTTTCAGCGAAACATGAATGAAAATTTGAACAAAATTCAAACATTGATCGAATTGACTAAAAATAAAATAAATATCGGATTAAAAAAGCCAACTAGCCATGACTCAATTCAGACAGATCGCATTATGGATTCAATAAATGCTAGTTTTGAGAATTCTTTCATTCATGATTTGGTCGAAAATGGCGCAAATACAAGCATTACCGAATCGATTAAAAATATTGAACAATTTTTTGAGTACAAAGCTGAGAATGATCCCGAAGCTATAAGGAAAAGAGAAGAGTATGAAGATGAGCAGCGACTAAAAGAAGAACAAGAGAATGCTGAAAGAAAGCGAATTGAAGAAGAAGAAGAGCGAAAACGTCTTGAACTCGAGGATAAACTGAAGAAGGAACGGGAGGAAGAGCTTAAGCTACAGAAGGAACTCGAGGAACTAGAAAAACGCAGAAAAGAAGAAAAAGAAAGACAGGAAAAAGAAGAAAAAGAACATCTAATGAAAGAACTCAAAATTCATCAGGAAAAGATTAAGAAATTAGAACAAGATGAATTGCTAAGATGGAGTAAGCAAAAAGAGGAAATTGAAATCGAAAAAATTCGTCTAAGAAATGAAATAAATGAGGAAATGAACAAAAAAGTTAAAGAATTTGAGGCTAAGCAGAAAAAGTCAGCTGATCAAATGGATAGCAGCTATAAAAGTGATAAAATAATTGGATTAATTGACACACTCAATAGGCAACGATCTCAATATTTTGAAATGAATAAAGAAACTTTAAAAGAACAATTCAGTTTCATCAAAAATCAAAATACCAAAATAAACAACGAAATAAAACAACTAAGACTAAGCGCTAATAATAGACGGGTATTTTTTTAAATATTACTATTATTTATTTTCAATTATAAATATTAAAAGTTTAAAAAGATTTAATTAGTAAATTATATTTTAGTTTTAAGAGAAAAATTTTTCTTTTTACATATTTTTTTAATATATAATTTTTGAAAGCATTCTTAAATTTCATACAAAATTTTAGTACATAAAGCAAAAAATGAAAGAACCTTAGACAATGATCGCAGTATTAAGTTTTCTAGTCCATATTAAAACATTCTTAATCAAAACTGCTTGCTCTAAAGGTGTGTTTCTAGATTTAGGTTTTTCAAGTTTAATGCAGCATTAAAATTTAAGATTTTTTTTAAAAAAACTTAAAATTAAAAAATAATTTTATTAATTCTTGCTATTTAATTTGAAGCGTTGGATCAAATTTACTAGTTAAAAATATAATTAAAATATCAAGTTATTTTATTATTTTGTTTTATTTTTTTTTCAACCAAAGAATACAAAAACAATAAAAAATACACTAATGATTAGATTTAATTGTTTTAAGTAATTTTACGTAAAATTGCTAAATATTTCCTTCAAAAATGTAAAGATTTAAACTATAAAATAAAAAGAATCATCATTAATATAATGAATACTTTGTAAATATTTTAAACAAATTCTAAAAATTTATATTTTGATAAATTTTCACAATAATTATGAATCAATTTGCTATTCTTTTGGAAAAAAATATAAATTTTAATTCAAAAAAGTTAACCGTCACATTTGAATTTTATCAAATTAAGACATTCCACTTAAAAGTACGTAAAACCATTGAAAAATTCTTAAAGTAGCGAAAATATTCTTGACCACTTTTTTCATTTAACATATTTCTTACAACAATTTGTGTATTGGCGTAAAATTAATGAGAAAAAATGCTGGATGGTCAGGTTGTGAAATTTATTTTGTCAAACAGACAAATTCTTTTTTGAATTTTAATTTAGAATAAAAGTAATAACAGTAAAAATAGTAAAAAGTAGTAATAATAATTTAGGGTTCAAATTCGCTGAGTGGAACAATCTTCGATACATCAGTACGAGACGAATGTTTAAATCTCTTTTATCATAAAAAAGGGGAACCGGTTTCGATTGGGTAATAATAGAGGTGTAGATGATCAACTCGATGCAGGAATCTCTGTGTCAGGTAAAAGACTTTGCTCAAAAGATACTCCACATTATCCACAAGGAAAGAAAGGGACATATTATTATTAATTAAAATGGACTTATAAAATATTAATGATTTAAAATTTAAAATTTTGAATTTTTCTTCTATTTCTTACCATTTCCTACAAAAATTATTAAATTTTTGCATTATTACCAAAATTTACAACAAATAATGTAATAAATTAAATTTTTTTAAAAGAAATGATTGTAAAAGTTTTTGTTTAAAAAAATAATAAAAATTTATTAAAAATCTAAAAAAAGAGCAAAAAATGACAATTTTTTTGCCGAAATCGAATTTACCGTGTCTTACAGATATTGATGTAATTTTACGTAATCTTACATTTGTTTTTGTGAGTAAGAAAGTGTACGATTACGTAAAATTACACAAATTGCTGTAAGAACCATATAAAATAAAAGCATAGCATATTAAAACACAATATATTTTTACCCGCTAAACACAATATATTGAATGAATGATTTAATAATTGAATTTTTTTATTTAAATTAAATTGAATTTTTTCTCTTTAAAAAATATTTAGTTTTGAATTTAAATATTTAAAAGTTGAGTAGCCTTGTTCTAAAAAAAATCTAAATTTTAATTGTTCAAAAATTTATTTATACAAAAAATAAATAAATGCCATTAGTTGTCGTAAATTAAAAAAAATTTCTTTACAAGAAATCACTAATTGAGTTCAAACAAATTGTGACAAATTTTAATGAAATTTGCGATATAAAATTATACAATTCCCGATTCAGTATATTTTACTGGCTTTTCCAACAAAATCCAAACCTTGCTCATTCAATGTGGCATCAGCAAAATGTCATGAACGAAATTAAAAAATGTCAAATAGAAAAAAAATCATTAATCCCAGAAGTGAAAACCCCTACTCGGAATCAAACAAAGATGAACGAAACATCATTTTTGTCAGTGAATGAATTTCAAACACCAGACACAAGATTAAATCAAATATCATTTTTGGAAAAACCCATTGGGGACATTAAATTTCCGTCCAATTTTAATGTGATCGAACAGTTAAGAAAATCTGCAGATGCTTTTAATTCAAGCCAACAAAGTATTGAGAATGAAGAGGAAGAACAGTATGATTCTGAGGAAGAGCATGACGATGATGATGAAAATTTTTACAATGAAGATGAATGCTACGATGATGAAGAGGACTATTACGATGATGAAAATTATGAAGAAGAAGATGAAGCTGATTGCAATAGACCCGAAACTGAGAACACCAAACAGGACACATTTTTGTCATGTGAAGATTTTGATTTGACCAAGTCAGAGTTGTCCAAGGTGTCAATGAATGAACTTCAGATTTTATTTAGCCAAAATGCCTATTTATACACATTCGACATTGAAAAGAGATTGTGGATGACCAAAGGAAAATGTAAATTGGAAGTGATTGGAGACGAAATAAGTCAAAAAGGAGATTTTAAAGTTCACATGATCTGTAATTTGTTAGATGAAAAAAGAGTGTATGAATTTGATGTGACAAGATTTACCAATTTGAATGATTTTAAAAATTCCAACAGTGCCATTTATTGGTTTGAGACCAAAAAAGCTTTAAACAATTGCTGTGAACCAGCTGGAGTGAGATTTGAAAATGATTCGATAAAAAATGAGTTCAAAAATTTAATTGAGAAATGCCAAAAAAATATGGAAAATAATAAATCTAAATTGGAAACTCGATCTTCAAATTCACTTTTGTATCCATCAGACCTATTGCCTGAAGACTTGGTGGGAAAATTCGAAAAGCAAATAACTTTTATTTTAAATGAAAATCTTCCCCAATCTTGTGTAGTTTTAAACATAACTCCTATTGATAAAGTGTATTTTTTGACAATAAAGCAAAATGACTCGGTTGTTTTCAAACATATAATAACATCCGATCAATCATATGAAATGAGGTAATTGAGAATTTCTAAGTCTAAACTAGTGTCTGAATTTTATTTTAAGTGAAAAGCCCAAGCTTCGTCAGTACATATTCAAGTACAAAATTTCTGGAGATCAAGTTAGAGTCGACTATTTATCACATAAACAATCAGATGAAACCACAGTATATGACATATGTTTAATATTTTCTAGTAGTCCAGCTCTATTGGAGTTTATTAATGTTCTAAATTTAAAAAAATAAACAAAATAAATTTATTTGTAATAAAACCCAGTAATTTATGGATTTGAAAGTTTCTAAATACAAAATCGAATTGAATTTTATTTTTTTAATAGGAATCGAAAAATCGATCAGCCTAAATAAATTTATTAAAATTGAATTTTTATTTTATATTTAGAATCGTATAAATTAAAATAAAAACAAAGCCAATCTTTGACAAAATATTTTTGATTGCTCCATTTTCTCTCAAGAAAACACAATCTATTCCAGATATCGTTCTTATCAGAGCTTTTAAAAGTAAATTTGCGGAGCAACATTTGTGGGCAACCGCTAGGTGTATAAAAAACATCTGCCAAACTCTGAAAAAATATACAACTAACATTTTCATTATTCTCTTTGAAAAAAAATTATAAAAATGCAAAATTTTGTATGGTAACGATCATTAAAAAGAAAAATTCGATCTAAAATTTGGAAAAATACCATCACGTTTTTGGCGCAGCTCGGATTTTTGAACATGTTCGACAAGTTTATATTGGTGACGTAAATTTTATTTTTCCTCGAACAAAAAATAAAATTATTAAAATCAAATTTATTTCTTTAAATTAAATTACAATCGTTCCTCGGTATAACGAGCAAGTTGGGCGAAAATTTTTGTGCTCGTTATATCGAAATCCCATTGAAAAGGATAGGCAATTTTTATTTTTTTATTAAAATTTTTATTGAAAAAGTTAAAAAAAAAAGATAAATAAAACTAAAAATTAAGCAAAATCTGTAATACTGGATTGTTTGGTTTTACATTTTTCTAGTATAATATTTTCAGTATTAAACAAAAAGTCAACAACGTTGGAAAAATCTTCTTTTTTATTTTGAAAAAAATCTTTTAAATCATTAATTCTTTCGATTGCATCCTTTGAGCTAAAATCTGATTTTTTTGGTTTTGTAATATCTTCGACTTCCGAATTCTTTAGAAAGTGTAGTGGAAGTTATTTTTTGATCGCAATGTTTTTTTATATTTTCTATTTTAGTCTCAAGCGAGATACACTTTCTTTTTTTTGTGCAAGTTAATCTGTCATTTTTTCAATTAGATTAGACAATCAAGGATTTTAAGTTATTTATATTCAATTATAAAAAGAAAATTAATTGTTTTATTTTTATTTTTTTTAATCTTTTTTCTTATTACACAAGGGTGAAAGTTTTTTTTTCAAGCTCGTTAAAGGAAGTTTTTTTTCTTAAGAAAATGATTAAGCGGTCTTTCAAAATAAGCTCGTTTTATCAAGTTTTCGTTCTATAGAAACTCGTTCTATCGAAAACATTTTTATATCTTTTTGTATTGCTCGTAATCGGTTCCAGGTAAAATGTTCGTTATGAAGAGTTTCTCGTTTTATGGGGTCTCGTTATACGGAGGAACGACTGTAGAGACATTTTAAAAAAAGATTCTTAACTAATATTTAATTTTTGCAAAATACTAATTATTTTGTCATTCTTCATTTTATCATTTTTAAATTTTATTTTTCAATCAAATCTAAAATCAAAAAATATAAAAATAAATTTATTTTTGTTACAAAACATTTACTGAAGTGAAGTGAAAACTTAAATATCTATTTACATAATAAAATTATAATTATAACTTTAATTAAATATTTACCGATTTATTGATATTACATTTTAAAGAAACGAACAAAATATAAATGTAGTGTCCAAAATAAAATGTCTTAGAAAGGATTCCGCATATATTATTAAATCAATTTCAAAAAATGACAAACAAAAAATGTTTTTTCAAATATGTATAAATGAGACTGATAGAAACGGCAAAAATTTTATAAAGAATCAAAAACAAAACAAAATTTTTAAAGTAAAAATTATATAATTATTTTTTTATTTTTACTTTCAATATAAATTAAAAAGGATAAATTAAAACAATTTTTTATTTTAAATAAAGAGACAAATTAGGAAACAAATTGACATAAATTTATTTGCCAATACCTATTAATTGAGCCAGTTGTGTGATTGAAGACAAATCAACATTGGCAATAACAGTGCTCAACAAGTTGTTGAAGGCAGCTTGGGCCAAAGCAACCAAATCATCAATGACTCTTTGGTTTTCAGTCAAGTCTCTTTTGCCAATACCTAATAATTGAGCCAGTTGTGTGATTGAAGACAAATCAACATTGGCAATAACAGTGCTCAACAAGTTGTTGAAGGCAGCTTGGGCCAAAGCAACCAAATCATCAATGACTCTTTGGTGTTCAGTCAAGTCTCTTTTGCCAATGCCTATTAATTGAGCCAGTTGTGTGATTGAAGACAAATCAACATTGGCAATAACAGTGCTCAACAAGTTGTTGAAGGCAGCTTGGGCCAAAGCAACCAAATCATCAATGACTCTTTGGTTTTCAGTCAAGTCTCTTTTGCCAATGCCTATTAATTGAGCCAGTTGTGTGATTGAAGACAAATCAACATTGGCAATAACAGTGCTCAACAAGTTGTTGAAGGCAGCTTGGGCCAAAGCAACCAAATCATCAATGACTCTTTGATGTTGAATGATTAAGTCATCTGAAATTGGTGTTGCTGAAGCAGCTACCAAACATAAACACAGTATCGTTGCTATTTTAAACATTTTTTAAAATTTTTATTGATCATCTCACTCATATAAATAATATCAATTTTGTGAATCCAACATATTTTTTCTAATAAATATTTTTTTTAAAAATAAATATAAGATAAGTTTTAAGGTGTTTTTTGTTTTTTTTTAGAGATTCTTAGTAAATTTTATTAATACGAATCCACCTTTTATGTTGGATCAAAAATAATTTTGCGTCTTATTTTGTAAAAAAGAAAATTTTTTTTGGCTTTACTAATTGCATGTTGTTTTTAATACTTATTCAAAATTAATAAGTATTTCTTAAATAAATTAAATTTAGCTAAACGAAAGTTGAAAATTAATTTTTGATCAATATGTATATTTAAAACAATTAGACATAATGAAAGTTTAAATTTTTTATTGAATGATAAAGAAAATATTTTTGAAATTGTTTTCTTAGATTTTTCAAAGCAAGTTCTAATAATTAAAAATTAGAGTTTTTAAAATTATTTTTTAGTCTTTTTTTTTCTAAATTATGTGATGAAGATTTGAGAAGCAGAAAAAATCTAATAATATAAAAATTGGAAAATAAAAAAAAAAATTTTATAATTAAATTTTGCAAAACTATTATCTTTTAAATTCAATCCATTCCTTCAGTTTACGAATCTAATTTTGGTGGATTTTTAAGCCATTCTTTGGAAATATTCCATAGTTTCATTGCTTTTTCTTCGTCTACTGCATATTTTACATAGCCTAAAAAGCTTTTATGGGCTTCTTGACTTGATTCCTTTAGTTCTGAATAGCCGCAGTTTTCTAGATAAAGTCCACCTTTACCTTCCAATTCAGATGCTACTGCTGCCCATACAGTTGTACTAGCGCCTTGTTCAACTGTTTTAAAATTCGGATTCGGATTTCCCTTCTCATCTTCAATATTCAATTTTACCTTTTCTTCTTTTGACAAATGTTTTTGAAGTCCAGTGAGAATTACACCAGGCATCAAAGAGTTCGAGACAATTCCTTCATTCTGATAGAGCTTGGTCAATGCAATTGAAAAAAGTATATTTGCTGTTTTAGACTGACCATAAGCAACCCACGGATCATAGTTTCTATTTTTGAAGTTAATGTCTTCTAAATCGACATCAGCGAATATGTGGGCTAGTGAAGATACGGATACAACTCGTGATTTTCTGCCACTTAATTGTGCTGCATGTTTTAGAGCGGGTATAAGACCCAATGTCAAAGCGAAATGACCCATGTGATTTGTTCCAAATTGTAGTTCAAAACCATCCTTGGTAAATGCTTTTGGACACGCCATGATGCCAGCATTGTTGATTAAAATATGAAGTGGCCTGTTTTTGGCAAGATATCTTTTCACAAATTCTCCAACACTGCTTAACGAGTCGAGTTCGAGCTTTTCTATTTCCACATTTTGGTTGTCAGTGTACTGTCTGATATCATCAGCGACAGATTCCAATTTCTTGGTATCTCTAGCTGCGAGAATAATTCGAGCACCTGCTTGAGCTAGCGCTCTTGCAGTTTCGATACCAATTCCTGAAGATGCTCCAGTAACAATTATTTCATAACCATTTAAATCATGGCCTTGGATCACTTCAAGAGCTCTTGTTTTGTCATCAAATTTTTTTTCAGCCATTTTCATGCGAAATTAAATTCTTCTAAAGTAATGAAGTAAATGCTAAAAAAATTCAATATACTAATGTTAAATATCAACATTTCACGATTATTTGAAGTAATAAATTAAGGTGAATTTTTAAAAGGTTTAATAAGATCTAAAAAAAATAGAATATGCTTCAGATTTTGAAATTTGAGTCGTAATTAGAATAATTTAAAATTTAAATGGGACATAATTAAAAGTTAAAATATTTGACCTAATAATAAAAAATATTTTTCTAAAAAAAATTCAAAACAATTTACAAATTTTCAGTTATATCGCAGATGTGTCCGTTTTGTGTGTAAATTTTGCTTTAAATCCAAATATTTAATTAAAAACAAATTTAATTTTTTAAATTAAATAAAAGGGATAAAATTCCAAAAAAATAATTTAAACTTTTTAAGAATAAATATATTTAGACTGATATTGAAATTGATATTTAGTAAATTTAGTTAATTGTAAATTATTTTTGTCAATAATCATTAATTGTCTAGAATACGCTATTGTAACTCGATTCCTCATAAAGATCTATAAGTTATTAATAAAATTAAGATAAGATTCAGGAAAATTTTCAAAATTAAAAGAAATGTTTCATTTGACCAGAGAATGGGAAAATGGATATGTATAAGATTGTAACCAGATGTGATCTGACGTAATTGTAGAAAATAGAGTTGGATACGGTCAAGACAAACCGGTCCATTACAAGTACGGTTTTTTGCGGTCATTTGGCCGGTCAGCCAGGCGGTTTATTTTTTGGACCGCAAAAATAAACGGTCTAAAATTTACGGACGGTCTGAAAAACGGCCTAAAAAATACGGACGATCAAAAATTTAAGCGGTCAAAAATACGGCAAAATTTTTGGCGGTTAGCCACTTAAATTGATATTTTTTTCGAAAAAATGTTTTTAATTTTTAAAAAATAACTTATTAAAATGATAAAAAAGGAGTAAAAAAATTTTCTTAATTTAATTTAATAAGTTTTTTAAATTTTTTTTATTTTATTTTTCAAAATTTTATATAAAATTTAGTGACCATTTAAAAAGATGGCCGGTTTTTGGGCCGCCCATATTTTTTAGACCGTTTATTTTGGCGGTCCAAAAACTAGACCAACCGTCATTTTAGATACTGAAGAAGGCGATTTTGGTCGAAACGAGTCGATTAATAAAATAATTTCGTTTTTGTCATTGAAAAATTTTTTATAATATTTTTGGTTTATATTTGTATTTAGAATAAAAAAATATTTAAAAATTATTTTAATCATCCTAATAATTATGATTATGATTCAAGTGAGATTTCTGACTTTGCCGTTCCACTTGAAGCTGACTTTAACAAATTCTGTTGCATTAACTGCAGGTCAAGGATCAAAACAGCAGCAGCCAAATTTAGATCGATTGTCGTTATGATCTTATAAT
>QEOQ01000214.1:0-63901 GCA_010279815.1 Brachionus plicatilis
AATATATATACTTTTTTAGTTAATTTAAGTTTTATCTTTGAGATTTTGAGTCTTAAAGAACAACAACTTTTTAAAGGGTTTGCTATTTTTGGAACCCTGGGTGAAAAACATTTTTTTTTTGCCCCCTTCAAAAAAAATTTTTTTTTTGTGGTTTTCGAGGGCGTAGATTACGAATTTTGAGTCAAAAATGTTAAATTCAGATAGCACTAAAGTTTTGAATTTCGTGAACTTTAATTTTTCATCAACTAATATTGGCAATTTGAAGTGAATGGTCAATATTTTATGCTCTAAATGGTCAAATCAGACAAAAACTATTAAAAAAATTTTTAATTCTTAATAGAAATAATGTATAGATACATTTTTGGATTTAGCATACTATGTTATAGAAAAATATAAACTCTGCAATATCAAAATGTACAATGCTGAATGGACACCATCGAAATGATGCTATTTTAAGTGGATAATTTTTGCAGACTTTTGCAGATTTTACTTTAAAATTTAACAAAGTTTTTTATAGCCAAAAATTTTTCTCTGTACTAATTCTATTGAAAAATTAAAATTTATTTTATAGTTTTAGTTTTATTTGATCATTTTTGAGCATCAGCAATTAATTATAAACTTTAACTTGCCCTAATATTCACCTAAGAATATGTAAGCTTACTAAAAATAATGTAAAATTACGTAATTTAGTACATTCTACACATTTTATATAAACACTGTGTATGAATAATTATCTTTTAAATTAAAGAGAAAAAAATTTGAAAAAATTGCCTCAATTTTAATGCAATTTTAGTTAGAAAAAAAAAAGCTTTTAAAACTCGGAGGTCTTCTAGTGGAATATGCCTGTTTTTGACATAAATAAATTCGACAGGTAAATTTTGGACTACAGTTATAACGACATCTATAATTTGGACAGATAACCTTTATTTTGACTTGTATGAATTAGACAAAAAATACAGAAATTTATAAATTAAAAAATATTTGAAAAAATACTAAAATGTATCTAAATGAATTATAACATCGATATCCGAATTTATTGACACGTTTTTAAAATAGAGTACTCTAACATTGCTTTTTTAAAATCAATCAATTAGTGACATGTCACTAAATTCGGTTGCTAACTAATATTGGCAATTTGAAGTGAATGGTCAATTTTTTATGCTCCAAATGGTCAAATCAAACAAAAAGTATTATAAGAATTTCTATTTCCGGGTCTAGTGGATAGTGTTATCAGTTGATAACAAAAAATGTTATCAAAGTCCTCACCACCGATTATGTTATCAACTTGATAACATATTATGTTATCAAGAAATTTAGTTATCAACCTTGATAACAATATATTTTAAATGATAACAAAATTTTTGATTTGATAACAAAATTTTTTTTTTGATAACAAAATTTTTGTCTTGATAACAAAATTATTGTCTTGATAACAAAATTATTGTCTTGATAACAAAAATATAATTTTTCTAAACATTGCAGAAATAAATTTTTTTTAAATGAATCATCAAAATTGAAAATAATAAAATTTTTATTTCAAATTTTAAATTTCGAATGAATTATCAAAATTGAAAAAAATTAAATTATTATTTACTTTTCGAAAAAGACTTTTTCAATTTACATTAAAAAATGAATAAGGAAAATATTCTAGAATCACTGGAATATATAACTTACCAAAAATTGTTCCAATTTGGTTTAGTTTTGCCACCGAGAGAATGCAACAATGCTAAATGTAATAAAAAAAACGAAACTATGCAACCTTATATTCAAAAAAGAAATAAGGAAGCTAAAAACAAATTGCTTTATTGGCGATGTTCAGCTTGTGGTAGATCCAAAACAGCTTTTGACGAATCATTTTTTTCATTATTTAAAAAGTCACCTCGTATAATTGAGGCTTTGATAAAGTGTTGGTCTGGACAATTAACGATTGCTAAAAGTATTAGTATGATTGAAATGAATTTAGACGAAAAAGTGGGAAAGGATGTGATCGGGACACTTTTTTATCGTCTAAGACAAATGTGTAGTTTAGGAATTGGAAAAAAAAGCTTAGAATTAGGTGGAAACGGAAAAATTGTTGAAATTGACGAGTCCCTATACGCTCGTGTCAAATTTAATAAAGGAAAAGATCTTAAAAGAAGTCAAGTTTGGGTGTTTGGTTTAGTGGAACGAAACGACCCGGAAAGCAAATGTTATATGACCATTGTACCGGATCGTGAAGCTATAACATTACTACAAATTATTTATACTATATGTCGGTCAGGTACAATTATTTACTCCGATTGTTGGAGTTCATACAACAAAATTTGCAAATTAAAAAAATTTGAAGCATCAAACTGTAAACCACACTTATAATTTTATAGATCCTGATTCAGGTTATTTTTTATTCAGGTTGATTTTAATTCAATTACCTTATGATTAATGTTTAAATTTTTTTAAGGTACTTGTACCAACAAAATTGAAAGCCTTTGGCGAAGCTGTAAACAAAAATTCAAAGAAATGAATGGTTGTAACCGGTCAATGATTCAATCATACATTGACGAATACGTTTGGAGGTACAATAACAACTGTACTACTAATCGTAAACTTGCTTTTGAGTTGATTATGGGTGAAATTTCTAATTATTACAAGCCTGGAACTGAGTAAATAATACTAAAAATAAAAATATATACATAAAATTATATAAATTTAATTTATGTTTTATTAACCAAGCCTTAAACTATTTGAAGAAAATTACCACAAGTGTGTTCCTCAAGACGATGAGGTTTTCGATTTTGATTCTCAATCAGGATCGGAAACAGGGTCCGAAAAAGATTTAGACGAAGCTGAATTCAATGAGGAAGATGATCTTGTCGGTGGTTCTAATGATGTTGAAGATGAAGAGGTTGAAGATGAAGAGGTTGAAGGTGAAGAGGTTGAAGAAGAAGAGGTTGATGATGATGGTGAAGAGGCGTTAGTCGATAGAGTTGAGGACGAAGATACTACTGTTTATGGCCAATCTTTGACAGGCTCAAGCACAACTAAAGCTGATAATTTAGCGATGTCAGATAGTGTTTGTGATGCTGAAGATATTAGTAATGATACAGAAGAAGAAAGTAGTAGTCTAAACAAGCAAAAAAGATCCGATTTGCAAATATATTTAAGCAATGAAGACAAAATCAATAAGCTAAATACTCAAATGGCTAATTTGGCATGTGACATTAAAAAAAAAGCAATAAGTTGTGAATTAGAATCCTTGGAAATACCTACTACTTCAAGTGAATCTAACGAAGAAATTAAACGTGCTTTAAGCAATAAAAAAAATCCAACTCCTTGTCCAGAATGTGGAGCTTACATGGAAGGAAGCCGAGGAGTAAAATTACACATGTCTCGTTCGCATAAAAAAGTTTAGTAAAAGACTTAAATTTAAAGAAAAATTTTTTTTCATAAAAATAAGATTGATTAATTTCGTGATTTATTATAATAAAAAAGTATAACAAAAATTTGAAATTGATAACAAACTTTTTTTTTTGATAACAAAATTTTTTTTTTGATAACAAAAATTTTTGGTTGATAACATTTTTTTGTAATTGATAACATTTTTGTTATCTAATATTTAGAAAAAAATATTTGATAACTAAATTTCTTGATAACATAATATGTTATCAAGTTGATAACATAATCGGTGGTGAGGACTTTGATAACATTTTTTGTTATCAACTGATAACACTATCCACTAGACCCCTATTTCCTAATAGAAATAATGTATAGATAGATTTTTGGATTTTTGGACTTTTGCACATTTTATCTTAAGATTTAACAAAGTATTTTAAAACCAAAAATTTACCATTATACGGATTTAGGCATATTTGTAGAGCCTGATATGAAATGCAAACACCAAGATCAAGTGTGTGCAAACAAAGCATCAAGAATGCTTGGACTTTTAAAAAACACATTTGAGAGCCGTGAAAGTGAATTATGGAAGAGGCTTTGCATGTGTTACGTTAGACCACATCTTGAGTTTGCAGTGCCAATATGGAGTCCACCAAACATATCGGAGGTCATTGTCTTAGAGAAGGTTCAACGGAGAGCAACTAAAATACCAACCGTTAATAGAAACATTGGTTATGAGACAAGATTGAAAAGGATGGACCTTACTTCGCTAGAAATGCGAAGAAAAAGGGGAGATTTAATCCAATTTTATAAAATAATAAACCGTATTGAGCATGTGAATTTATACTTTTAGCCAGTTTTCAAGACAAGTTTAGATATAGTGGGCCCAGCGGCAAAGACAAGAGGTCATATAAAAAGAGTGAGACCACAAAGTTTCACATCCAAGGAAATAAATGATTATCATAAGAGCGTAAACGCAAGAATGCACTTTTTTTCAAATAGAGTGTCTGGCTGGTGGAAAATGTTGCCAAACTGCATTGTTGTAAATAACAACGAATACTGTAAATAAATTTAAAGCCAGATTAGATGGCTGGTTGTCAATCAAGGGGGAAAGGCTGGTCTAGAAGCACCGAGTTAATTATTTAGGAAACGTTATTATTACTATTTCATTTATATGTTTTTATATTTTTTGTTTTATATTATTAGTTTTGCTAGGTACAATATTCTATTTGGTCTGTATTAGTGTTAAATTATTATATAGAAAGACTAAGACTTAAATTTTGAAATTGTACTGCTATAGCTGGACATTACTATGTTGCAGCTTTTGGGTAAGATCCACGCAGTATTACTCCTACTACTCCTTAAATTGATTTAAAAACTTTAAAACATGTAGGCTGAAAAAGGGCTTTTGTCCGCTCGAAACTGTCCAGGAATCTTACTCAAAAATTATTTTTTCAAATAAATAAAAATAAATAAAATAATTTGTCTAAACTAATTATGTCGAATTTGTATCTGCCGAAATTAACTTGTCGAAAACAGTTACAACCCTTCTATTGTTAAGTACATACGAAGCCAGAATTTTTTTGATATTTTTAGATTAAAAAATGACTGAGTTGTTTTTTAAAACTTTTTTCTTTTACTGGTTTTAACTCATTGGCAATAAGTCAACAATTTCCACCTTCAAAATAAAGTAGTGATTTGATAATAGGATCCATGGTAAATTTACGCAAGAATACGTAAATTTACGTAAAACAAAAATTGTAAAAAATGGTAAATTAACTAAATTTTACGTAAATAGAAGTAAAATAACCAATTTTTATGTTAAATTATGTAAAAAATTAAATTAAAAAAAAAAATTCAGAAGTCAAAATCTAATTTTTGACAAAATTTTATGAAAAACATCAAAATTTGAGATTTTTTTGGCATTTTTGGATTTTACATAATTTAACGTAAAAATTGGTAATTTTACTTCTACTTACGTAAAATTTAGTTAATTTACTATTTTTAGTGATGTTGGTTTTGCTTGGTTCTGTGGTTAGCCAGATATTGGTTAACCAAAAACCTATAAAAAGTCGGCTAGGCAAAAATTAAGTTAAAATTTGTTTTTGTAAATTTTAGTCTCGGTTTAAGCTAAAAAATAATTCATTTTAATGGTTTATTCAAAATGATTCTTCAAGAATAAATTTTAAAAAAAGATATAATAAATTTTTTATTTTTAGGCTAGGAGGAAAAGTGCGACATAATACAAATAAGATAGAATTGCTAAAAAACAAGGGGATTGTGAAAAAGTTTAAGGAGCTTCATCACAAAATCTATTCAATTATTAAAAGAGAGATTTACTTGTTTATTCCTAGACTCATTTTTCACAACTCTTTAATGATAGTTACAATAGATAAACAACTTTTAGATCAAAAATGTCTAAAAGAAAAATTACCAGATGTGTTAAACTTGAATTAATTTTGAGTCAACCATTTTTGGCTAACCGAATTTTTGGTTGGTATTTTATGAATTTTCCCCCCGTAAAAATTCCCCCGTAAATTTTTCCCCTTTTTTATTTTCCCCTTTACTGAAATTCCCCTTTTTAAAAATTTAATTCTATGAACAATATTATTTTTTTAAATCTTCTTTAGAAAAAATTTTACTGGTCACAATATTTAATTTGATTTTTGAAAAAACAGACAAAAAAATATATTATTTGATTATATTCTTAAATTTTTAAAATGGTAAAAGTTAAATTTGTAAAAAAAAAATTAAAAATTTCAAATTTGAATTTTAAAATAAATATAAATTATAAAAAATGAAATTATCGAATTTACTTAAATTTTTACGAGTAAATATTAATTAATTGAATTAGCACAAAGGTGTTTATCAGGAATTATTGAAGATAAATATGTCGCTTTTTAAACTTTTTTTTAGCGTATTCGTAAAACTATAAAGTGTTTTTTGATTAGATCATTTTATTATTTTTCGCTTTTTTTCAATTTAATTACTCAAAAATGTTTAAAAATGATAAATTATTTGATTAATTATAAAAGGGGAATTTTTTTATAGGGGAAATCAATTAAGAGGGAAAATCTTTAATGGGGAAATTTTAAAAGGGGAAAATTTGGAGGGGGAATATCCATGTAAAATCTTTTTGGTTAACCAAAATTTACAAAATTGGTTAACCAAGTACAGTGCACTCGCGCTATAACGATTCGCTTTATTACGAATATCGCGCTACAGCGAATGATGTATAAGCCCCGATTTCCTCTCCATTCAAATCAATGGCTAACAAAATATCATATTACGAATATGAAATTATGAAAAATTCGCTACTGCGAATGGGAAATCAAAGCCCACTGCTTGGGACAGCGTGGCACCATCTACAATATCAGCATGCTTTAGAAAAGGAGGATTCAAAAAATCGTCTAATTTGGATATCATTGAGTCTATTGACAACAATCAGCTAGAGTTTGAGAAACTAGGTTCAGTGTTGACAAACAAAATTGTGAATTTTGACAAATATGCCTATCGACATTGTGATGATTTGGTTCCTTCTGATGAGACATACAGCGATGATTTAGTTGCATTGGCACAAGGTGAGCAAACCGAAGAAGCAGAACCATCCCTAACCATAGAAACAGAAACAGAGTTTATAAGCAAAGAAAAAGCAATCGCCGGACTGAATACAGTTAGAGAATATTTTATGAATAGCAAAGAAGACTGTAGAAATGAGATAAATTCAGTCTTCAAACTCATCGCCTTTATTCAATCAATCGAATCAAAAAAACAATCGAAAATCACAAGTTTTTACAGTTTATCTAATTAGTTTATTTAATTTTTTCTTATTTTTATTGTTTATGTTAATTACTTTGTGTTTTCTTATCTTATTTTGTCAATAAATAACTAAAAAAATCTATCAACCGCCCAATTATACAATTTTTTTTAAACACCAATCAATTAACATGGAAAATTTGATATAACGATTTTTCATATAACGAATGACATTATAAAGTCCCGCTCATTCGTTGTAGCGCGAGTGCACTGTAGTCAATAACCAACATCACTACTATTTTTTACAATTCTTGTTTTACGTAAAAAATAGTATAATTACCATGGATCCTATTATCAAATCACTACTGTACATTAAATTTACAAGAATTTAAATTAAAGCTTTGAAACAAAAATTTATTTTATTTTTTATCTTTTGGCGAAATCTTACAAATAAAAAAAAAAAGAAAAGGAAACTAGAAATTTATTTATTTTCCAAATGTTCTTTGTTCAGTCCAATTTGATATAGGTTTCATCTATATTGAATTCGTCGATGTTAATAGTGAGCTGAGCATTGTAGCTTTCTTTGCCGATAGAACGAACACAATCTTCGAACGAGTCTTTCATTGTTCCCAATGACTTGAGAGTTTCGTTGTACAAGCTCTGATCGGTCTTTAATTTCAGCATCTTAATAAGAGCTATTTCACTAGCTAGTCGAATATTGGACGCCTTCTCTCTGGTGCCGTTCACAAGCATCGGCACAAAAGTTCTAATCAATTCGTTGTCAAACGCTTTCTCATTTACCGTGCTCAAGTAGATCACAACCTGAACTAGCAACAGCTTTATGTCGTTTGAATTTTGGTTGATGCATCTCGCCAAAGCAGTGACCAAATTAATGTCCGATTTTAGCTCATTGCCAATGTTTTGGCTCAAAAGAAAACAACATGCTCTGATTGAACTCATGCACACAGCCGCATTTTCCGACTGAGAACACAATCTGAGAAATGCTAGCAATTTTTGCTCAAATCTCAGGCACTTTGAGGCCGAGACTTGCAGGGCCGAGGCAGCAAGCATGCAGTGTGATTGGAGAAAGACGGACTGTTTAGCTGCATATTTTTCATAGTCAATTAGATCAAGAAAAATAAGCTCAAAGTCTTTGACGTCCATCAGACCCAACAAAGAGCCAAGTATTCCCGAACTAACTGAACGAATCGACTGCTCTGTTGAATAAAAATATTCTTTTTCTTTTAGAACACTGAACATTTGCTTATTTGTCTCAATGTTCAGCTTGGAGCCAACTGATATCATGCACAATCGAATTGTGTTCAAGTATGTTTCCTTTATTTGCAGGTCAAGGGCATTTTTGCACATTGTTAAAATATCATTGATGATAGCGTCCATTTTGGGGTTCATCTCAAGCAGCTTGGCCAGCGCATAGCCAGATTTTAGTCTCACATTTCTGTTGTTGTCAGACAGGTTTTTGATAAAGGTGGGCTGAAGCTGAGGCAAAAAGGGCTTTAGTGTGAGTCTAACTTTGAGAAGGAGGAGATAAATGGCGTCCAAAATGGCCGATTTAACGCTCCAATTGTACCGCTCGCCCAGAATTCGAATCAAAGGACCAGTAATGGCCATGACACTTGACTTGAGAGACTCGCCATCGGACAACTTGATGCACTCGCAGAGAATCTGGGCTGATTGTTCTTTGATGTCTGGCGAGCCGTTCAAAAGGCCCTCTTTGAATATTGGCAGGATGCAGGAGATGCCCTTTTTGGCCAGGCAAAATCCGGGCAAATGCATGAACTCTAGTGACTGATGGCTTAGATTGTAGATTAGATTTAGATTTTGGCTGTGAAGCTTGGTGAACGAGCGAAGCGACTGACGGACTATAGGAAGTCTCAGTGTGAGGCCTGTGCCACTCAGCCGCTGAATTATGTGATTGACGCACAGCCAGGCTTTTTCTAAAATTATCTTGTCTGCTTCGGCGAATAGGCCTAGCAGTGACTTGAGAAGCTCGTCATAATAGTCCGAATAGTCGGCTGATGTTTTTGAGCAAAACCAGCCGAGCATGTCCAGTGCGGCTGATTTGATCAATACTGACTTTTCGGCATGAGTTGCATTGTGGATTAGCTCGTTGACCAAAGTTTTCACTCCATCTGGGTCTTCGATGGACAACAGCAATTGTTCACATTCATAAATCCATTTGGGGCTCTCCGAGTCGGTTGACTGCTCAGTATTCAAAGTGGCATTGCTAGAAATAGCTGACAAAGCCTGCAGCAGCGACACCAAAACTTTGCTCAAGTGTTTGCCCAGAACTTCAGTATTTGTAGCGCAGCAAAGTTTACAAAGAGCGTTTATATTTATTGGCGGTGTGGTCAAATGTGGTATGAGGAATGGCAGAATGGCACGGCTTTTGACCAGCATTATCTGCTTCAAAGCATCCAAGGCCCTCTCGGACCTTTCTTTGTCACTACTTTTCATTTCATCATACAAACTTAGACACACTTCTTCCAAAGCCTTGACACCAATCATCGAGTGAAGGCTGTCAAACGTTTTGGCAGCGTTTGATCTGACTTGGGCCGAGCGATCCATCAACGCTTGTCTAACAGTCGGAATCAAATTGTCCGAAAATATGAGCACATTGTCTCGGCTAATGTTGGCCATTATTTCACTCAGCGCAATGCAGACACCTTGTCGCTGGGCCGAGCTCTCTGTGTTCAGGCCTTTTTCCAATATGGGCAAGATGTCCGGCAAAATTCTCTCGCCCAGCTTCTTGACAATGTCGACCAGAGTGGTCGCCGCTATCTGCCGCTTGTCATTGTTCGGGCTGGACAAACAGCTGAGCAAAATGTGAAACAGGGTGGACAGAATTTCTTTGAGAGTTTTGGGCGTATTGGAGACAATCACTTTCCAGATGTGCAGCGCTGCCTGTCTCACCTGCAGCGATGTGTCAGATCTTCCCATGTACAAGCCAGAATAGATTCTGTTCCTCCTCTCTTTTCCCAGCGAGTTTATGATCGCAATGGAGCCTTTTTCTGTGCCAAAGTTGTCATCTTCATGCGCACTCTCCGTGGTCATTTTGCCAACCACACCGCTAATCTTGTACAGCAAATCTCCCAACAGCTGCACACTCGAAAATCTAATTCTCCAATTCAAGTCGAACAGGCCCTTTTCCAGCTCGGGCAAAAACAAACTAATGGCACAATCGGCATACATGTTGACAATTCTTTGTCCGGCCTTGATCGATGTGTCTCGCAAAAATTCCGAGTCATCGGCCAAAGCTTTCAGAATGGGCTGAATGATCAGACCAATGTAGGGAATAAAAGCATCGCCGAACGTAAGTGGCAAATAGATGAACATCATGAGGTAGCCATCTCTGATAAATGGCGACAAGTCTGTCTGAATGGCCCGCTCGATTATTTCGGGCATTGATTTTTCCAGCTTTTCGACCCCCAACGCGCCAAACACTTCACTGAGTCCCTGGGCAGCGCCCGACCGGTCCACAGAGCTAACTTCGGACACCAATTTTTCCATCAGCCACGCGATTATTTCGGCCAGGCCATTTTCTCCGATCACTTTGATCATGGCGCCCAGGGCCTTGGCCGACACAGCCCTGACCTCGGGCACTGGGTCCAGCAAGCTGAGCTTGAGACCGGGCAATATAGAAGACAAGTAGGGCACCAGGTCTTTCTGGTCGGTGAGAGAGTACATGTTTCCCATGATTTGAGCTGCCATCTTGCGGATTTCAGTGGAACGGTCCTGGAAGGCGCGTTTGACCACTGGTATTATGAGCGCCAGAGATGGAGCGTCAATAAAATGCACAAACTTTGTTTCTAGCAGCACTTGAAGCGCTTTGGATGTTTTCACAGCCGGGTCTTGCAGCGCTTCCAGCAAAATGTTGGTTATGGACAAAATCTCTGGATTTTTGATGACCGAGCCAATGTGACGTAGCGCTTGGGCGCCCGCCATCTGCACTTTCACATGAGAATCGGACAATATTTCTATGAGCTTAGGCACAATGTTTGGCAAGCAAGTGGACAATTGCTTGGGAGCACAATGAGCCATGCTGCCGAGCAGCTCGACAGAGCCGCACTTGGTCCGCCAGGACTCGTCGTCGCCCAGCCTCTCGAGCAGCTTCGGCAGAATCATCTTGACGCCTGTGGCGGTCAGGTTTTTCATGATGGCCTTGGCACAATCATCGGCTGCTTGACGCACCGACTCGTCCGCGTCGCCAAAGCACAGCAGCAAATTTGGCAGCACCTCGACACTGTACGGCTCGAAAAACTTGCCGAACAGCGAGCAGAGCATCTCGTAGCCGATGAGGGCGCCTTCTCTGTGCTTGGCCTCCTGTTTGTTGTTGATGGCCTCGTTCAGCCGCTGCAGCACATTTAGCTGCTTCAGCGACAGCATTCCGGAGCCTTTGAGCATGCCGGCCAGGCCATAGGCGGCGCCGCGTCTCTCTCCATAAGTTTTGCCGTTCAAAAGCTCGTTCAGCAATTGGTCTATGTAATTGGGCACTTGGGACTTGATGGACGCGATCAGCGGCGGCAAACAATTTGCCACCGCTTCCTGCACCTGCTGCGATGGCGTTTGCAGAGCTTTGACCAGTTTGCCGATGATGGGCGCCACTTTTGAGTCATCCTTGTCCAAGTGCTTGGCCAAAGTGCCCATTGAGATGATGACACTTTGTCTGACCGCGTCGTGGCACGCGTCTTTTGGCGCTTCTTCCAGAAATTTTTCGAACAGCGGCAGCAGACTGGCTATGTTGGATTTGCCGTGGTCATTGACCCATTCGATGGACGCCGCCAGCATTTTGTTTCTCACCACTGCATTTCGGTCGTTCATTGCCTCGTAGATCAAAAATTGGAACACTTTGATTATTAAAGTTTGATTGTTTGTGGGCACTGACTTGGAGAGTTTGGTGAAGCCGTGAGCTATGCCAGTTCGCTTGTCAAAATCGTCGATGGCAATTTGGTGCGGGTCTATGCGGCCAAATTGGTCTTTTTCCGGCTCCTTTAGAACAATGTGCTGCTTGTACAGTTCGATTAGTGATTGGACTACGCTTGGGACCAAGGAGCCATGCTTTTCGCTGACCAAATGCGCAAGGGCAGTGGCAGCGCCGTAGCGCACATTCTCGGCAGGGTGCACCAGGTCGTTGATGAGCTCGTGGCAAAGCTGCTCGTCGGATTCAAACGAGCCTTCTTTCCAAATTTTAGATGCTACCAATCTGTTGGATTCTGAGTCGTCATGGCAACTGACTGCCAATCGGTGTCTCAAGTGACTGTAGACAGAATCGTTTATCATGAAATTGGGCTTTTCAATCAGAAATAGATTTCGGTTGTTTATCAGAATGCTGAGGCAGTTGAGACATGTTTCTCGGACAGAGTACAGCTCACAAAAGAGTCCTTCGATGAGCTCGCTTAATTCAAAGTTGTAAACTTGGACAAATTCACTTTTGCTCTCCATTAAATCTATGTCCGGATTAGTCAGCAACTTATTGGTGAAAGCGATTATATTTCTGAGCGTTTCGCCACATTTAGTCGAAAGATTAAAGCTCAGATTTCTTTCGCTTGACACAATGATAATATTGAGTAACACATTGACAAATTCCCGACTCGGAAAATTGTCGATGATAAATCTAAAATCAGGAATATGCGACTTGAGATGATGGTCAAGTTGGCTGTGGCGAGTTAGGCAAAACTTCTCAATAATTTCCAAAATCATTTCGTAGTCTCTTTCTTCCAAAGATCTATGCTGGTAGGCACATTTCAAAAATGGATGGTACAGCGCCGGTTTTGTTGGATTAAAACCCTTTTCTTCATTCATACTTTTCAGTATTCTCTTTACCATGTGATCCAAAGGCTCCTGAGTCCACCAAGGATCAAGCTCAACCGCAGGATTTGAGAGGCGAATGAAAGCGAACACTATTTGACTGTTCAGCTCAAGTTCCCTAAAGACACTGATAATATGGTTCAGACACAAAGGCGATCTAACCAGCAAACTGAAGAGCCTGGTAAGCTTAAGAATGTGAAATGAGAATTCTTCAATATTGCCTCTTATTGAATGTATGAGGATAGAGCAAGATTTTCTGACCAAATTGTCCAACTTGGTCATTTCCTTTCTAATGCTAGTCTCTCTTTCGATCTGTGCGTCCAACAAATCCTGCTGCTTTTTGCTCATTTGAGCCCTTATTTTTTCCAAGGACACAACTTCCTCGGTTTTGGCTCCTTTTTTTGACTCGAGCTCTTTTTTCAGCTCCAAATCAGCCAGTTGTTCTTTATATGAATAGGTCTTATTTTCACGTCTGATATTTGTCTGGGAAGAAGCTTCCCTCTGTTGCTTCAAAAAATTCTCGATCAATGATTTATCAAACAACTCGCCAGCTTTTGTTCTCATTATTTGGTATTCCAAACTACCAATGCTGCCAAGTTTGCTCAAGTTGCTGCTCAAGCTGTCAATTGCCATGTCCACAGCTGATTTCAAGTAATTTTTGTAGTCCAGTCGACACAAAGTTTCCACAGAGTTCAGCTGCTTTTCATCCAGCGTTTCTGAGTCTATGGTCACATGTATCAATTTTTCTGTTTGACTTCTAATCAATTGCCTGAAGTCGGTCTGGTCAATTGGATTTTTTTTCAACAACTGGATGAGACACTTTTCGTACAGAAATTTGTCTGTGGTGAAGCAAAAGTCTATGCTAGAAATCAAAATGAATTTAACACTCAGCTCTTCCACTTGGCACTTGTTGAGATTTTCTACTGATGATATAATGAGCAGAAGTTCACATAGTGATTTCTTAGATGGCCAATTCTTCGCGTTTGTTGTGTCTGGTTGAAACAAATTTATGGTTTTTTCTGTCAACTCAAAAAGTGATTCAATCAAAGAGTAAGGAGCCCAGCTTAGAACTCTTTTTAAGGAATTTTGAGCTTCACATCGAATGCTGTATTTTGGATTCATCAATATGAATAAATATGGAATGATCCAGCTGCTAAAATTTACGGTAAATAAAAAAGGTTTAAATTGGCAATTGAATTTTATGATCATAATCAAAATTTTTTATTAAAAAAAGCTTTAATTTACAGTGGTCATTTGAAGACAGTATTTTACGAAAAATTACGTAAATTATCAGGATTTTCCGAAAATTTGGTAAAATTCAAAACGGCCTAAAATTTTTTAAAAAATTTCTTTTTTTTTCCAAAAATCTAAAATTAACAAAAAAAAATTTTTTTTTTAGAAATTAGAAATTAAATTAAATAAAATCAAGTTTTTCTAAATTTTACTTTGTTTTACCAATTTTTACCAAATATAACCAAAATAAACATTATTTTTAAAATCGTTTAAAAAAAAAATTTTTTAATTTTCGATTTTTGGAAAAAAGGACATTTTTTTTTAAAATTTTTTGATCGTTTTGAATTTTACCAAATTTTACCAGAATTTTCGTAAAATCCTGATAATTTACGTAATTTTTCGTAAAAAACTGTCATCAAATCACCACCGTATTTAAATATATTTAGAATTTAAGAATTTAAAATTATTTGTCCTATGAAAAAATACAATTAAATAAAATCAAGTTAATTTTTATTTTTTGTCTTTAAAATATATTGTTTATTCAAATATACTTATGTTCAAATTGCTCTTTCCCTAATGTAAGTACTTTTTATACCTTAAAAATTTTAAAGAACAAAATGATAAGAATTCTAACAATTTAAAAATTATAGAATTTTGAAGAGCACTTTATCTTAAAATTTGTTACTTCTTCTCTTATCCTTCAAAATCTATATTTTTCAGTTTTTTATAAATAAATTTTTTTTATTTTTTTATATTTTCTAATTCAAATTAATTTAATTCTTCAATAATTAAATAACCAAAATTTTATTCATAATTCTGTATCAGATTTGTTTAAAAGCCGCATGTCTTAACTCACTGAATTTAATTTTCTTATTTTTACAAGTCAAGAATTCGACTTGAAAATTTAGTGACTTAAAAACAAGTATGTTCTGTATGTGAAAAAAGGATTAAGATGTTTACTTTAAATATATAATTTTGCAAAAAATAAAAGATACCAAAAGTCTTTTTTAATAATAATTTAAGATCATGATCAAAAATTGTAATCATTGATTTACTTTATTTTCTCAAAATGAGAGAGAGGAAAAGAAATAACATTGAAAAGCTAAACATAAATATTTACATGATAAATAGAAAATAATTTTTTTTCGATTTTTTTTTAATCGGGAATTTTGAAATAGATTTATACATCAATTTAAACAGGATTTCTTTTTTCAGTACTTTTCTATGTGTTATGTGCAAGGAGCTACCATAGGTGACCTCCTAGTAGGCCATCTCCGCAAGCTAGTCTTGCTGTAGCTTATATATATTATTATTATTATTATTATTATATAAATTCGTATTAAAAATGAGAAAAAAGCAAAATCTTTTCTGTTATTTCAAAAATTTAATGGGAAAAATTAGTGAATAATTTTGACAGAAATGGTGATGATTAAATCAAATAAATTTAATCAATTCTTTAGGTGCTTTTAAGAAAACTATTTAAAGAATGCAACCTTTACATAAGTCTTTCACTTTAAAATTCGTCAAAAATTTGTCAAATTCTATTTTTAAAGTTTTTTTTTCACATATATATTTTTCAAGTGGAGTTAATTTTTAATGTTTTTCTCTACCTCTCTTCAAAAAAAAAGTTAAAACAAAGACATCGTGAACAGTAGAACAAAATAGAAAAAATTTAAAAACTTTTTTTTAAAAGCCAAATATTACTTTTTATATTTTATCAGTTCTTTTAATCAATGTTTCTTATTAAATAAATAAATTCATATTCATAAAGATGTAAAGTTCCAGATATTCAACTATCTGAATTTCTAATTTTTGACTTGAAATTCGTAAACAACCCTAAATTTCATTTTTGGTTTTAATTTTTTAAATTTTAGCTTTATTTTTCACAGAGTTGTTTAAATTCCTAAAAAAATTCCAAGTTCTGACTTTTTTTTTTAAATTTGCTAGATCAGGCTTCAAATCAAAAAATTTATATACTCTTGGGTTGTCTAATGCAATAGATTTGCCATATATCAGAATTTTCTTGCAATTTTTGCATAAATGTCTTAACAATTCTTCTTTAGTATTCAAAATTTTGAAGCCTGAATTTAGAAAAAAAATCTACAAAAAAAGTCCGGACTTGGACTTGACTTGAGACTTGCGACTCTTAAACAACTCTGATTTTTAAAATTTTAAATTTACGGTAAATAAAAAAGGTTTAAATTGGCAATTGAATTTTATGATCATAATCAAAATTTTTTATTAAAAAAAGCTTTAATTTACAGTGGTGATTTGAAGACAGTATTTTAAGCAAAATTACGTAAATTATCAGGATTTTCAGAAAATTTGGTAAAATTCAAAATGGCCAAAAATTTTTGTAAAAATTTCTTTTTTTTACCAAAAATCGAAAATTTACAAAAAAAAATTTTTTTTGTAAATAACTATTTTTGACCAAAAATAACGTTAATTTTGGTTATTTTTGTTAGAAATTGATAAAAAAAAGTAAAATTTAGAAAAATTTGATTTTTTATATTAAAAAAGTTTTAAAAAGACGCAACTTTGAATATAATAATTATATTGATAATTTTTTTTGAATATTTGAGCTTAATTTAAAAATAATTAAAAAATAATTTTAATTTTATTATTGAATACCTGGGTCTGAAAAAACTACTTCTTTTTAAAGGGTTAGTTATTTTTTAGACCCGTGGGTACCAAAATTTTTTTTAGCCCCCCCAAAAAAAGATGAAATATAGGGTTTCAAAGGACGTAGTTTACGAATTTCAAGTCAAAAATTAAAAATTCAGATAACACTTAAGTTTTGAATTTTCGGAACTTTAAGAAAATATTAATTGAAGTGCCTCATTAAATGTACCGACTGATAAAATATACAGAGTAAATCTAACCTTTTTGTTCTTAAGGGAAAAATGTTTAAAAAATTAAAATTTACTTTATGTCAAATTTAATCTCTTTCATGGTATTAATTTCTATGAGCCGTTCGACTAAAAGAACAAAGACTGCTAGACCATTTTCATTCAAACTAGATACGAATTTCTCATTTGTAAAAATTGCTCTCTTTGAATCAATCAAAGCCAGAATGTCTGATTCCGTGGACGTGATACTGTTTGAATCCAATGCCAAAATAAGTGAAGCTGAAATTGCTTCATTGCTTAATGAGCTATTCGACATGACCACACTCTGAACTTTTTCCAATGATTTAGTGCATTGAGTTTTGAAGTCTTCAGCGCATGGTCTCAATTGTTGTATCCAAAAAATAGAAGCCATTGCTTGGAAAATGCTGCTACGAATGTTATTATTACTTGTATTTAATTGAATTTTGAAAAATTCTTTTAAATTCAACATTGCTTCAGGTGAAAAATTTTTAATTTTGAAACTTTTCAAAAGGTTTTTAAAATTTTGAAATGCATGCATTATGGTTTGCTCATTTGTCTCTGCTTTAAGATAATCTTTGAATTGTGTTAAGAGAAAAGGTAGTATATCTTGGCTCAATGTGTCACTAGAACAGTAACCGATTGCTGTCAATACAGATTGCTTCTGATTTTGAGTAAATAATTTTCCTTGAGCGCTATTTAGTTGTGCGAAGAGGCTTTTGATGATTGTCTGTAGAGAGTCGACATTTTTACAGTGGTTCGATAGAGCTTGGACAACTTTTATCGATTCTGTCTGTAAGCTTTCTTCTTTGCTAATTATTTGAGCGTTTAACAAGGGCAGGAATTCTGCTAAATAGTCGCCTAGGTCGAATTTTAAATCTTGGAAAATTAGTGCCAAACTTTGCATTATTATCTCCGGATTTCTGAGCAATGATCGCTTTAGTTCTGGCATCAATTGAACTTTAAAATCCTCTTCGGTAACAAACTTGAGCAAAAAATTGCCACATTCCACCAACCAAGTGTCCAATTTTACACGTGATCCTATTAGACTTTCCACATAAATTTTGGTCACTGATGTTTTCAGCTCTTCAAACCCAGAGTTGTTTTTGGTGTCGGATAAATATTTTAGCAGATAGCCAAAAAATAATAGATTGTTGACTGGTTTTTCTCTATCATTTTGCAGTGAAGAGACAAATTGTTGGAACAAAGTCGGAATTTTGTCCAAAATATACTTTAATTTCTTGTAACTTGGAAAAAAAAGTTTTCCGCTGTTATGGGAATAGGCAACTAGAGTGAAGTTTGAGTAAATTTTTGAGATTTTTTCTCCTTCAGTGTTCAGAATGTCAATTTTATTATTGACCAGAGCACTCTTAATAAAACCATTCAGCATGTCCTGGCCGTATAAACTCAACATAGATGACGATCGGTTTGGATGGCTGATCAAATTTTTTGAGTGCAATTCCAAGGATGTTAGAATGATTTTTGCACATGACTGACAGTCGATTTCTATCAATAAATTGTTTAGTTTAATTAAGTTTTCTTTTGATTGCTTATCAATATAGATTGGGAAAAGGTAATAATTCAGCTTTGCCAAAACCTTGTACGCTGCTTCTGGAACGTTTTGTTCTAAGCGATTTTCAAGAACTTTAAAAACTCGCTCGAATAGACTGTTTCGCTCCTTTAAACTCGAGGTAGTTGACTTGTAGGCAAACTCTTTAATTATTTCCATTTTTATTTAACTTTATTTTAAATAACATGTGGCATTAAAAAAATATACTTTAATTATTTATTTAAAATTTAAATGCAAAACTTTTTGCTTATTATTTTATCCCAAATGTTTTAGTAACATGTACCAAGTGCATTTAAAAAATATCTTTTATTTGTTTTTTTGCAAATGAATCAAGAAATTACGTTAAATTACGAAATATCCATTCCATTTAAAAGTATTATGTGGCAAGATTTTTATTATGAGTACATTTTTTACCTAAATTATTACTTTTTATTGAATTTATTAAAATAAAGTGTATTTTTAAAAATTTCAAAATTAATTTTAAATTTTGAATTCTTTAACTAAAAATAATTTTCAAAATTATTAATATAATTTTCAAAGCTAAAAGGATTAAGAGATTTTATTTAGAAATTAAAAATTTTATTCATATTTCTAGCATGGGATCTTAAAAAAAATAAATAATTACTACTCCTAATATTATAAATACAATCACAACGAGGCGTGTATTTAGCTTGTTGGAAAATTAATTATTTTATGACAAAATAAAAACCCGTCTAAATAAAACAATAAAGACTATAAAAAATTAAAGAAGACTTAAAGATGAAAATTAATGTATAAAAATGGACATCAATTTCTTTTTATTCAAAAAAAATAAAAATTCCAAAAATAATTTCATATTTGATGGCTTAACTATTTCCCAAGAATCCAACTTGATTTATCTTGATCTACTCATCGAAAATCAAATATCGATTCATTAACTTTTTTCAAAATAAGATGAATTAAAGTTGAAAGAACTCGAAAGTTTTTACTCTCTATCGTAATTAATTCAAAAATTTTCAATTTAATTACAAACTGTCCTCTCTATCAATATTCAGATACCTTTTCAACCCGAAAGTAATGAAAAATCAATGATGCTTTAAAGAATCATTAGGAAATCATTTAAATTATTAAAGAAATTTTCCTTATATAATAATTTTTCATTAATATCCAAATGGTCAAGATATTCAAAAGCCATTAATTATCAATTTATATTATTATTAAATTTTTTCTTTTTTTACGTTTTTAAATAAGAAAATCAAGTATTCATATTCGAAGATGTTAGATAGAAAAAATAATACTTTAGTGTACAAAAAGAAATAAAAAAAATTAAGAAAGAAAAAAAGAAATATAAAAATCTCTTAATAGAAAATATAGAGATATTTTAAATTTGAGGTTGTGAAGTTCGTTTCAATTCAGAAAAACTTGAATAACTTTTTTACTAAAAGAGATAATTTAGTTCTATAAAACGCTTAATTATAAGCAAATTTGCTTAATGCAGCAAAATAGGTCTGCAAAATACTCTGCAATTTTATGTATTTTGCACGCCATTAAAAAGTATTCTAATCAACTTTGTAAGTAAATTGCAGAGTTTTTGCAGACATATATTTTCGGCTTAAGCAAAGTTGCTTAAACATTAAGCATTTTACAGAACTAAATTATTCCCTATAGTAAATAAGTTATTCAAATTTTTCTGAATTGAAACGATCGAATTGGAATGTACTTCACAACCCCTTTAAATTTTGATTTAAATTTTTTTTTTAAAACAAATATTGTTTTAAAATTATCTAAGGAAGGGAATTTTAAAAAAACTTGATACCATTTTTGACAAGGTGGTTCGTGGACTTACCGGAAATTTTATATTTTTACACGAAGTTTATTTTTCCTTAACTTATAATTTGTACAATTTTATTTTGAAAAAAAAGAAAACTCATTGTTTGAAAAATATCTTCTTTAATGAAATATATTTAAATGAATTTAACAATAATAAATAAAGCTATGATGTGGACAACCACACGAAATAGGTTTTTAAGACCCATTGTAATAGCTTCCTAAATCTAATTTATCTAGTTTATTTTTAAATTGATTAATAGTATTTGAGTCAATTATCTCTTTTGGTAGACGATTCCAAACACTTTACACTCTGTTAACAAAGAAATTGTGACGTTGTTCGCAGTTTTTCACCAGCTGTCTTTCTATAATAAAATCATGAAATCTCGGCCCTTGTCTTAGTCCATTCGAAGAATCGTTTTTGATATAATAGGATTGTAGCAGTTGATCTTATCAAAACCCTTGACAATTTTAAACATTTGAATTAGGTCGCCTCTGGTTCTTCTTACTTCGAGCGTTTGTAGATTAAGTTTTTCAAGTCTTTGAGTGTATCCTACATTTCTTAATTGTGGAATAAGCTTTGCAGCTCTTCGCTGGACAGATTCGATGTTGTTAATGTCTTTTTTTAGAATTGGCATCCACACTTGAACTCCATATTCGAGCTGTGGCCGAACGAACGTTTTGTATAGTTTTGATATTGTCACTGCGTTATGATATTTGAATGTTCTTCCTATTAAACCGAGGGTAAAATTTGCCTTGCTAACGCAGGAGCTTATGTGAGTAGACCATTTTAGATTTTTGGAGATGAAAATACCTAAATCGCGCTCTCCATCAGCGTGATACTCCATTTGATACATAACAAAATATAAAAATAAAATTATCTATTAGATATTAAAATTACAATATTATTAAAATAGTAAATTCACTCAGACAAGATCGGTTTAAAATTATTGGTATTTTTTTAATTATTAAATTTAGCCTTGGACAGTTAAAATTGCAAAAAAAAAAGTTTTACACGATTTTTAAGATATATCCAAAAATTAAGAAATTTTGTTTTTGAAAAATGGGGTTTTACCAAAAATAGACTTTTATTTTGCTGTTCATAAAATTTTATTTATAATTATTTTATTAATCTCACACAAATCGAATATAGAAAATATATAAATAGGAAAACATTCAATTTAAATTGAATAAAAAACAATTATTAACAATTTTTAAAGTTTTTTCAATTATAAACTAGATTAATCAGATTATGCCAAAAGTTTGAAATTAGTTCCGTAAATGCAACATGCTGCAACATTCAAAGTTGCATTAAATGTCAAATTCTGCTAATGATGTGAAGAATCTCTGCAAAATGCACTGCGCTTGAACGCATTCAAATCTAATTTATGCTGAATTTGCAGAGTTTTGCAGATCTTGATAGCTGATGTAACTTTGAAAGTCATGAAAAAAATGAAAATGATTTTAGAAAAAAAGTTTTTCAATTTTTTATTATTTTTGTACTGAATTTCACAATAACCTTAAATTTGAATAAAAAAATTAATAATTCGCTTAAAAAAACTAATGTCCTGATTAAAAATTTTATTTTAATTAATTTTGATGTTTTTGACAAATATTGAAAACAAATTTTTTTAATCTTTAGTTAACTTTTGTAAAGTTTGTTCTTAAATACTCAACTGTTTGAAAGCGAATTTATAATTTAAAAATCATAAAAAATTGTTAATAAATATTAAGCAACAATGCATATAATAATTAAAAAAGTTCAAACAAGCTAAATTAGAAAAAACTCATCTATAATTCTATTTTATAGTTTAAAAAATGTCTAAAATTGTGCCGAGAGATGTCGGCGTTTTTTTGAGAGGATTGAGGAAATTTTGTTTTGGTGGTGTTTGTATTTTTAATGATTTTAAAATATTTTTTTTTGATTATTTATTCTAGAGAGAATGGAAAACTCATCTTCGTTTTGAAGGAGAAAATTTTGCAAAAAGAACCGAAGAAGCTCCAGCTCTTCCCAGTGAGCATTTTATTATACATTTTCTTCCTTTTAATTAATTATTTTAGATGGTCCTAGCCATAATTTGTCTAATAACCAGTATCAGATTAGAGATGCTAGAAGAACAAGTCGTCCACCAGAAAAAATTTATAAAGCTTTTGATTGATGACTTTATTATTTTATGATTAATTAAAAAAATAAAAAACAGACATATATACAAAATAAAATTTGGATTTTATTTTTTTATTTCATCTTGTAGTAAATAAGAACTTCTATTGACGAAGGTTTTTTTTTAAATATTTTTTCAATTCTTTAGAAATATACTAAAATTTTTAAGACCAAATATTGAGCACGTTACATGTTCTTAGGTCTTTGAAATTAAAGATAAAATAATCAATGAAAAATTTTAAATAGCAAATTTAATAGTAAATAGTTAATATCAAAAATTTTCGAATTCATAGATTTTAATAATTAACTCAAAAGTAAAAATCTATTATTAAATAAATTAAAAATCACTTTTTATAAAAATTGAAAATTATTTGAAAAAAATAATTTTTTTATTTATTATATTATTATATATTATTTTAACTAAATTTTATGCTGAAAAAATTTAAAATAATTTTTAATAAATAAGTGATTTTCAAAAATGTGATTTTTTTAAGTCGATTTTTATGTCCCCTTAAAATTTTTATTAATTCTTTTATAATAAAATTTACTTTCAAAAATTATTAAAAATTTGGAATAAAATTTTAAATATTTAAATCATTGATTTTTACTTGAGAATAAAGATAAATGCTATTCAAAAATAATTGAAAAGAATTAAGCATACAGAAAAAATGTAAGCTATGGTTCTATAATAAATACTTATTTTAGTGGAAGGTCAAATGAAAAATATCAAGAACATTTAAAATTTTTAATACTAAGCTAAATTAATAAAACATTTTTGAAAATTAAAAAAACTTTTTAATATTAGTCTAAATTTAATAGAAAATAAAATGTAAAATCCTATTTACTTTTTGGTTAAAAAATTCGAAAAACAAAAAAAAGAAATAAAAAAACTACTCACAAAGTTTTGTAGAAAATTTTCTCTAGTTTCAGAATCTGAAAAAAAATAGGGTAAATGGTGTTTTGGAGGACTAGTATTGTTTTTATTAAATAATGACTCTTTTTTAATATTTTTGAGGTCGAAAATCTTTTCTGAAGATAGTGTGGACGTTTTGAATTAGCGAAACTTTATATTGAGTCTTGGTTCAATTAATTTATGAAGAAAATTGATGGAACATCTAAATTTTAATCTTATTAACAGATAAGACTTTAAAAAAAATTAATTTTAAGCTTAATTTAGTAGAAATATTAGGGAAGCCACAGTATAACAATCTATACTAATCGCCTTTCGAAATACAGCAGAGAAGCTGTGACAGTCTCTCTACACTTTCTTTTTCCATACCATTTGCTTTGGATTTGCTTTGGAAGATACTGATTCCAAATGCAAATTGTTTGTTCTATTTTAACTAATTTGAAATTAAAACACCAATATCTTTATCATCAAAAGTTTCTATTAGGATGACTTCAACCTTTGTGATTGGAACTATATAACCAAATACATTGGTTTTGACATTTATATATTGCCAAAGCTTAAATTTTGACGAACCAAAAACATGTTCTGTAAATTGTTCTGTAAATAAGCAACTGATACATCCTCTGTAATAACAATATTTTGATCCTGCGAAATTCAAATTGGTCTTTTAGAATTTCAGCCAGACTAGTCAGGAAAAAAAGTATTAATAAGTCAAAAACAAGTCAATGTATGACTTGGACTTGAAAATATATTTTTTTAAAAAACAAGTTTTGACTTTGACTTGTTTAAAAAAAAAAAGTCAGAACTTGACATGTTTCAAAAATATGAAAATTACAAGTCATTATTTTTTTTATATTTTGATTTTTTATATTTTTTAATTTTTTTTATATTTTTTATTTAATTTCTTAAATTTTTTTATGCACAAATTTTTTTGTTTTTTATTAATAAATTCACTTAAAAAGAATATGATGTGAATTGTTAAAAAAATCATGTTTCAATGTTTACATTGAAAAAGAAATTTAAACAAATAATTTTATTTTTTCCTGAATAAAAAAATTCAAGGCTTATAATTTTTTTATACATTTTAATTCTATTCTTAAAATAACTCAAAGTCCTGACTTGCACTTGACTTGTGACTTTTATACAACTCTGCTTTCAGCTTTAGGACTGAAGCAGTTACAATATTTTGTCTTTGTATTGTTGTAGTGTGATTTTCTTCCTTGTATTCATTGTATCAAGAAAATATTGGATTGTTTTAAACCGTTTTATTTTATACAAACAGAACCACCACTTAACCCAAAATCTATTCCTTTTAAATACTATCCGCAATTCAAATTCGTCTCCTAGCTATTAATTAGAGTTGCCTAGTAATACCAATTAATATAATATATTAAATAACCATAATATATCATATCTATCAACAAGTAGAGTAATGCTTAACAACTGATCTAACTTAGTATATCAGCCCTATAACAGTATTTAGTTTAAAAATTCGCAGTGCCCATATATTGTAGATTTACCAAGAGAAATATCTTAAATTTACCTTATTTCACGTAAAATACATTGAATTTTCAATATTTAACACAATTCGGCATATAGATAAAATCCCAAATTTTTATTTCTACATCATTGCAGTTATTTATAAAAATTTAAGATTATTTGTTTAAATCGAATTCAAATTCAATATTTAAAATGAAAATTCATGCCATAATTTCATAATATGTAGCAAAATTCTCCAAAATAAGAAAACATCATTTTAAAGTATTTTTCACTAAAAAATTTTACACATTTTATTTAATCTCTTTATGTATTAATTTTTATTTCAATAATTAATTAATTAGATTTTTTGATAGATCTTATTTAATAAAAATCAAAGAACTTTTTCTTTACTCTCTCATTTTCTGAAGAAAAAATTCAATGTGTTAAATTATAATTAGCTGAGTAATAATACAATTATCAAGCAGTTTAATTCAACTCTTTTAATTTTTTTTAATTAAATAAATTTAAAATCTGAAAAAGACAAGTAAAAATTTTCACTAGTAAATCATTTAAAGGAAATGTGTTTTTTTTTAGAAATTTTAAAAACAATTTTGTTAAGGTCTATAATTCCTTTTTCAGCTAATTTTTCTTTTTACTAGCAAAATTATTTTTCAGAAAATTTATTTACTTATATTCTAATTATTTTTCAAAATGCTATTTTTTTTCCTCAGCAAGATCATTTAATTATCACCTAAAAAAATTAAATTATTTAAAAAGAAATAACATTTTGAAGAATTGAAATCGATAAAAAAGAGTGACTTAAAGGTAGTCGTACTTGTATATTCTTGTAATTTCTAAAAAATTTCTTTGGTAAACATGTCAAAGCGGTTTTGAGTAAAAATTAGGTACTTGGCTAAATCTCTGCCAAATACCTCTAGAAGCAAAATGTTTACCAATAGGTCAAAAAAGTAAAGGAGGTCAAACATCAAAAAAAAGATCTGCATTACAGCGTCAGCCAAGTGAAAATAGTGAATATTTTGCAGTGAATCAAGTTACCAAATCCAAAATCAGCAACTCTTGATGAACACAATTCAACCAAACCAAGCATCTCAAATAATTCCACTAATGGTTTTCAATGTTTTAATGAAAGTTTTTTTTAGAAAATTTTTTCTTTTATTTTCTTTTTTTCAATAAGTTAATTTATAATTTCAAAGCAGTTTAAAATCAATTTTGTCCAAATCCTAATAAATCTATGCAATAAATTCAAAAAGTGTCATATTAACACTACAAGAAAAACATTTATTTATTTTAAAAAATTTAAATTTTAATACTTTTTTTTGCTGACAAAAAGATTTATTAATACAAAAAGTATTTAATATTTTTAGTGAATTTAATCCTTAGTACATTTATGATGTGTTTGGTTAAAATTTATGGGTGTTTTTTTTTTAAGTCAATAAAATGCTAAAAAACTTTTAAGTTAAGAATGTAATTTTCAAAAACAAATGGATGATAATTTTTTTGAATACTATATTGTCTAAAATATTGAACAATTCATCAATTTTTTCACCCAATATTTAACTTATCTTACAAAGTGTGAAAAAACAACTAGAAAAAAATGTGCTAAAAATCTAGCTAAATATTTATCAAATTTAATCAGATAACAAAAAAAACTCAATTTGCTAAATTAACGATTTTTAATTTCTAGATTTTTTTAAATAAAAATTTTCTAGAATTTCTATCCGAGCTTAGTTTTGCAAAGACGCTAAATATCAAAGTTTTCATTTCTTAGTGCATTCCTTAAAAACATGCGCTAAAGACAATTCTTTCTAAGGATAAAAGACATCCACTTTATACATTAATTTAAAAAATTTAGAAAATATTTTTAATTCTAAACATGCCTTCCAAAGTTGAAATAAAATACACTCAAGTAAACAAAAAATCCAAGCCAAAGTATCTTTTCCAAAATTTTTTCTTTTAAGTTGTTCATAAACAATGAATTTGTGAACGCAAAAACAGGTCGAACATTTCCCACCTATGACCCTGCTACGGAAGAGGAAATCGCTCAAGTACAAGAAGCTGGAGAACAGGATGTTGATTTGGCAGTGAAAGCGGCTCGCGACGCATTCCAAATAAATTCCCAATGGAGAAAAATGGACGCATCAGAAAGAGGTGCTTTGCTTTACAAGTTTGCTCAACTGATGAGACGAGATGAGGATTATTTGGCCGTATGAGCATCTTAAATTAAAAAAAAAGAAAAAAAATTTTTCTTAAATATTCAATATTTTTTTCAGAGGCTTGAAACATTAGACAATGGCAAAACATATTCAGAATCCATGGGTGACATTGACTGTTCTGTTAAGTGCATGGAGTACTATGCAGGTTGGGCTGATAAAATACATGGTCAGACAATTCCAGTAGATGGTCCAAATTTTTGTTACACAAGACACGAACCTATTGGAGTTTGTGGCCAAATTATTCCATGGAACTATCCAATTATGATGGCAATATGGAAATTCGGTCCTGCTCTGGCTTGTGGAAATACAATTGTGCTAAAGCCGGCTGAGTTGACTCCACTAACTTCACTTTATTTAGGAAGTTTGTTCAGGGAAGCAGGTTTCCCAGCGGGAGTTGTAAACATAATACCTGGTTATGGACATATAACTGGTAATGCATTGGCAATGCACATGGATGTCAATAAAATTGCATTTACTGGTTCTGCTATCACAGGAAGAAAAATACAAGAATCTTCTGCAAAGAGCAATTTAAAGAGGGTTACTCTTGAACTAGGCGGCAAGAGTCCATTTATTATCTTTGATGTTGATGATGAATATTTGCAGAAGGCTGCAGAGGACACAGCTTTTTCAATATTTAGCAATCAAGGACAATCTTGTTGTGCTTCTTCGAGAGTTTTTGTTCATGAAAAAGTCTATGACGAATTCATTAAAAAGTTGAAAAAAATTGCTGATGAAAAAGTTGTTGGTGATCCTTTTGATGAAAACACAACCAGTGGAGCCTTAATAAATGAGACCCAATTCAAAAAAGTGGTCGATTATATTGGCATTGGTGTCAAAGAGGGTGCACGACTTGTGTGCGGCGGAGAAAGAGTGGGAAAGAGAGGCTTTTTTCTTAAACCCACCATTTTTGCTGATTGTACAGATGAAATGAGAATTGCCAAAGAGGAAATTTTTGGACCAGTGGTTTCAGTTTTTAAGTTCAAAGAAGAAGATGAGGTGATCAGAAGAGCAAATGCAACCACTTATGGTCTTGGTTCAGGATTATATAGCAAAGATATTAATCAAATAATAAAAGTGTCCAATGCTCTAGAAGCAGGAACAGTCTGGGTTAATTCATATGAAACCACCGCAAATCAAGCTCCATTCGGAGGATATAAACAAAGTGGCTTTGGACGTGAATTGTAATTATTTTTTATTTTTAGAATTAAATCAAGAAGTACTTAAAATTTTTATTATAGGGGTGAATATGGATTACACGAGTATACTGAAGTGAAAACGGTCTCAATTAAAATTTTTTAAACAATTAAATTGAAAATTTTCTCCTATGCCGAAATAAATAAATAAATATTTTTATCCCGACAGTTGTTTTCACTTCATTTAAGGCTTATTTTATTGACATATTTGGACCTTAAAAAACTGTGTTCAGAAATTTTGAGTTTTTTGCAAACAAATCATAAAAATTTCAAAAAATCGGAAAATTTCAGAAAATTTTTCCACTAAGATGATAATCAATTTTTTTAATCATATATTTCAGAACAGACTTCCCATGAGTCTAAATTAGAGTTGTTTAAAAGTCCCAAGTTAAAGTCAAAGTCACTAAAGATTAAAGCCCAAGTCCGCACTTGGCTTGAGACTTTTTAACTAAATTATTGCTCTAAATTATTAATTTATTTGTTTTTCTGTACCGTAATAATGCTCCTTCAGATTAAAAAAAATATAAATAAAGTCAAATAAAATTAATAAGTAGAAATTTATAAAATAAATAAAATAGATAAAAAAAGAAGAAAATTAAGATCTTTGTAAGAAATTTAAACATTTTTATTTAGTATCAAATGTTTTTTTTAGATTCATATGTAATAAACATCAAAGATATTTGTTCTAAGTGAATAGCTTACTTCTATAATTTTATACCATGTAATAATATGGGGAATGATAAGACATAAAATCAAATAGCCTTTTAACTATTAGATACTTGTTAATTAAGTTTTCTTAAAATTAACTCAGTAAGAATAAAAAATCTTCTGCCTCAAAGTTAAAATATTCAGAACCTTTAAAAATTTAATTAAATTTTTTAATTTTATTAGAATCAAAAAATAAGAATTCGATTTTTTGAAAAATATTTTATCGAGATTGTTTTTTTAATAGTCGATTTTTATTTTAATCATTTAAAAAAAATAGATCGATTATCAAACTTCAACTGAGCCAAAGACTTAAAAATTTAAAAAAAAAAAGTCCGAACAACATAAAAATTTTTTACCGTTCCAGGTAGTTACAGGTAACTTTTTTTTACAGAAAAATTATTTGTTGTCACCTGAAAACAAAAAAAACAAAAATGTGAAACATAAAATGACAAAAAAAATGAATTCTTTTTTAGTATTCTTCTTTTTTATTTTCGCTGGTTGGTAAATTTCATTTTCATTGATCATAACTGGAGTTGTTTCAGAAACTTGGTTAGGTTGAATTGTGTTCATAGCATTTTCATTCCGAGATTCAAGATTCAAGAGTTGCTGATTTTGGATTTGGTAAAAGTGTAACTTGATTCACTGCAAAATGTTCACTATTTTCACTTGGCTGACGCTGTAATGTAGATCTGTTTTTTGATGGTTGACCTCTTTTACGTTTTTGATCTATAGGTAAAAATTTTTCTTGTAGAGGTACTTGGCAGAGATTACTGGACACTAGACACCGCTATCATATGTTTAAAAAAGAAGTTTTTAAGAAAATTAGGACTTAGAAACAATCATTAGAATATAAATGAATAAATTTTGCTGGTAAAAAGAAAAATTATCTGAAAAAAAAACTTAAAAAAATATTTTTTATAAAAAATTTTTTATAAAAAAATCTGGTTTAGATAGGATTTGGTAAAATTTTTTTTAGGTTAGGATACAGACTTTTTTGGATGTTTATGCAAATATGAATTGAATTATTAGTTTTTTGGATAAAATGAATAAAATCATTCAAAAATCTCAGAATAATTGGTCATGGATTGAACCTACACCCAAATATTTAATTAAGTCCGTATCCTAACCCATGTTAATAATAATTACTCGAAAAAAGTCAACCAAATTTGACCAAAAATTTTATTTGTCAGTTCAAAATTATTAAATAGTCAGTTTAATAAATATAATTGTAAGTTGAAATAATTCTTTTGTAAGATTTTTCATTCCAAAAAATTTAGCCCATAATAATATACAGTATGTTGCAAAAGTTTAGAAATTGATTATCTTATTTATCTTTAATTGTTTATTTGTTGTATTTTACTTAAAATTGAGTGAAAAAAAAATAATAAAAGCACTAATTTGTAGATTTTTTTTCTTAACAATTTGATATAAGACACTCGGCATAAAAATTTCGGAGCAAAAGTTTAGAAATTTTTTTTTTTTTATTATTTATTCAAATTTTGAAAGAATTGTCAATTTATAAGTGAAAAAAGGGATAAAAAAAAGGCTTAAAGTCTCATACAGTGGTAAGATAGCTGCTTCTTAACATTTGTAACTATTATTAACTTTTATAATTATAATTAACATTAACTGTCTCTGTTTGTACCACTTTTATCTTTATTAGCAATCTTTTATGTTAAGAAGCAGTTATCTTACCGCTGTATGAGACTCAAAGCCTTTTTTTTGCAGAAATCTCATAATAGTTTACTTGCTTATCCTAACCGCTTGGGTCTTAGAATTAAAATCAGTGGCAAGTTTTTGATAACTAGATGTAGGATCTTTTCTAATCTCTCTAAAAATATAATTTTCATCCCTTAAAGTTAGCTTCCAAGGTCTACCAGAACGGCTTCGATCAGAGACAGAACCAGTCTCTTCATATCGTTTCTTAGTTGAAGAGACACATTTTGGAGATACACCTAACAACTTGGCTTTTTCGTTTTGCTTTTTATCTCAAATTTTTAGCAGACCGACAATCTACCATTTTTGTGGGCTAGACACATTTTTTTCACCCACTTTTGCCAAATTAAAAATTTTTGGTAATGTTATTTAGAGACCAAGTGAGGAGTTGGAGAGTTTTTAAATTGAACAGTTAAAGAGCAAAATTTACTCAAAACTAGAAGTTATTTAAGAATTAATCATAAAGGTATGAAAAAAGGTAGCAATGGTTGCTAAAACTTTTGGATTACCCGAATTTCTAAACTTTAACACCGACTTTTATTTTTTATTTTTTAGAGGAAGTTTTTTCATTATAAATATTTAAAAGTTGATTAAATTTTTATGCCGAGTGTCATATATCAAATTATTAAGAAAAAAAATCTACAAATTAGTGCTTTTTTTTTTATTTTTTCACTCAATTTTAAGTAAAATACAACAAATAAACAATTAAAGATAAATAAAATAATCAATTTCTAAACTTTTGCAACATACTGTATGGGCTGATCATAATTTTTTCGCCTATTCAACAAGAGAAATAGCGTATGGTTTAGGTTAATACAACATTCAAGTTGATCGTTAGCACCGTAATTATGTAATTATTGGATTTTGATTTTATGATAGACTAATAATAATTAAAAAATGACTAATAATTAACTAATATTAATTCCTTTTTAAAAAATTAATAACTAAAGATTGGTGTATTTTTAAGATCATTATTTTAATGCAATTTTAAATAGTCTAATAAATTATGAGCCTCAAATAGTGTTAATATTTACTCCTTATTTTTGCGTTCATATTTTCTTTAAATTTCTTTCTTAATGATAAATATTAGAATATTTTTGTTGAGTTTTTTTAATTTTGTAAATATTAATGATTAAATATTTTGTATGAAAATTTCGGTTAAATAAGTAAATTTAATTTTGAGATAAAAATTCCAAAATTTTGCATATTTTTTTGCTTTTTATGCTTAAATAGAAACAGGAAAAGAAAATAGAAAAATTTATTTTATTACAAAAGTCAAAAATCAATTAAAAATTTCAAAATTTAATTTTTTCTTGGAAGTTAACTCCTATCTTTCGTTTTCTAAAATAAAAAGTAATCAAACTCAAGCATTTAAGTTCAGAAATATCCAATACCAAGAACAAATAAGTATTTTTTCTTCCGGTCTATCTCTAGATGATTATCGTTTTGTCGACAAATTTACTGACGAAAAAATGACAAAGGCTGAGAAAACTATTCTTTTTTTTAATAGGGTCCAAATCAAGAACAATGCACCCAGCTATAAATATATAAGAAATTTTTATTATCTTTGAATAAGTATATTTTTAAAGAAAGTAATTCATATATATACTTAACAAAATATATAAATTAACAAAACAATTGAGTTTTGTTAATTCTAAAGAACAAATCCATTTTGTCAAGATTTTAAGCTGGAATCAGTTTTCCTAGTTTATTGTGTACAGAAAATTTTCCTTCTTAGACTAACGTTGCGCAATGATTTATGTAAAAAGCTATTTTCAGAAATAAGGAAAATACTTTGTTTCTTTAAGAATTGATTATAATTCCTATTGTAATAATTTTGCCCATAAGGCTTTAAATAAATAAAATAATAATAATAGAATAATTTTTGGGGAATTCGAGCATTAACCATTCAGAAGCAGAGTCTAAGGATACACTAAAAAACTTCAATCAATTTATTAGTAGCCAAATGAAAAAAAAAAACTTATTTACTCTGGTCTCTTTAAAAAAGCAAAAAGCAGAGTTAAATCAACTCTTTTAGATCGTTTTCTTCTCATTTACACTGAATTGGTGTTATTATTCTGTTGCACATTAAAATATAAATAATTTAATTTGAACTTTTTTTTTCAAATAGTAAGCAATTGATACAAACATAAATTGATAATATAGTTTGACCAATAACAGAGCATGATTTAATATAATTTTTATTTATTTTTCAATTTAATTTTTTTTCAAATTTAAAAGAAAATAAATAAATTTAAAAATTACAAAAAAAGCGTTTTAATAAAGAGATATTTTTTCATTTCTTGGATATTATAAGATCGTTGAGCTTTAAAAAATTTTTTTTTAGGCTCGTCAAACTTTTGTTATAAATATATTAAATTAATAAAAATTTGAATTTAAATTTCTGTAACCATATTTAAAAATGGTTATTACAATTAATTGAATTATTTCCATATAAATTTTAGATTTATTAAATATTCAATAAAAATTATAAATTTTAGTAAAAAAAACTAATAAATCAAAAATTAAAAAAAAAATTTTTTTTTTTGTTTGCACTCTATTTTTACTAGAATAAAAATAAAATTTTTTTGTAATGGCTCTGCACACCTCTCTCATAATTTTAAAGTATTTTTACTTTTAAGTATTTTAGAGTTGTATTTGTTGGCATCTATTCGTCATTTTTTTAAACTTAATGGTTTTCATAATAATTCTCATATTTTAAATAAAATTACTTAGCAAAAAATTAGTTTTATTAGAATTAATTAAAAATTAAACGAACCACTCATTTTTTTATTATTATTAATAATAGTTGAAAAAAGTAAGTATTAAATTTTATTGTTTGTTAAGATTTCATTGATATAATTGATAAAATAAATAAAAAAAATTTATTAAATAATTTTAAATTTAAAAATAAAGTACTTCATCAGCTTCTTTTTTCAATTTGTTACATATATATAGAAATTTTTTTGCAACAAATTAATAAGTTTGCGATGAATTAAAGCTCATTTATCGTAACTATAAATAACAGATTGTTTACACTATTTCAGCTCTTAAATTATATAATGCCGAGTTTCTATGGTTAACAATTTGAGAATATGATATTTTGTTAATTTTACTTCATTTAAGCGATGTTGTTAAGATTTTGAAGCATTGATCTTAACAATTTAGTGTATTTAAATGTACACTTAGACCATCAAATGAGCTAAAACAAATGGATTGTCAACAATCATAAAATTATATTAAATATTCGCAAAATTAAATCAAACTTTTTCCAACTCTAGTAACAACAGTATAAGAATTGACAGAAACAAAAACATCAACAATTAGGCTTTCCTTGCCAACTAGAAATGCAATTACCAAGAAAAAGAAAAACGAATTAAAAAATCAAATAAAGAAATTAAACGTGTTGCCATCGACACCACATTTGAGAATTGGATTAAACGAACATGGTTAAGTTGAAATAAAAATCTGAAAATTTTTTTAAAAATTGAGCTTTTTATTATTTCTTTCAAAAAGAAAAGTTTACTTTTTCCAATTTTTTTTTAGGTGAAACTTGGTTAGTTTTTTATTTCTTTTTTTGAACACTATTTATTCAATAAAATCCTTTAATATTGTCAAAATAGAGTCAAATTAATCGAGAGAGAAAAAAATGGAATACTTGGGACAGACTGCTACAGCTTCTTACACTCATTTGGGCCGTAGACCGGAATCGGGTTCTTACTTGCCAGCAATCGGTCAGCAAGACATTAGGACAGGATCAGCGCCCCCATACTCTGGACTGCTGTCAAAATCGGTCAATCTACCTTGGAGACCTTCAACCTACTACCGAAATTCACAAGTGCAGCATCCTTCATATTCATTGTACCGAGGCTCGGCTTCTGACACTGCAGGACCCCTTCATGCTGGCAACTACCTTTCCTCGGTGGATTCTGTAAAAGTGCCGCTCATCTTTCCAGCTGCCCGCAATGCTCTCTACACCAGATACACTCCTAAAGATTGGTACCAATCTCAAATGAACAATTACTTGGCTTCAGATAAAATTAGGAGTGCTGCGGAGCGCCTCAGGTCGGACACCCTAAGATTGGCTCGTGAAAAAGAAGATCTAGCTTTGAAAAATCAAAATGAGTCAGATAAGAAGCTTGGAGAGCGAATAAACGACATTGACTTTTGGAAGCAAGAGCTGGACAGAGAAAAGGACAAGATGTCAAAAAAAATCAACCAAGTCGACATGAAGCGAAGAGAAGTTGAAAAACAGCTCCATGACACCGAAAATCAATTAAAAGTTGCTCAAGAGAATTTGTACGAAAGAGAAAAAAGACAAGGAATAGACATGGTGCATGACAATGTCGAAAGAGAACTAATTAGAGTAAATTAAAAAAAAAAAAAAAAAAAAAATTTTTTTTGGTTTTAACAAAATTTTTATTAAAATTAGGAAGTTGACATAATAAAAAATGCTCAAAATAAATTGCGAAACATGATGGAGAGACTTCACACTCAAAACTCACTGAACCGCTCTGCTTTGCATGAGATGGAATTGGACGCTGCGGACAAATTTAGAGCATTGTCTCTGGACTCGGCTGCACAGCACATGTCTGTTTCCAGTCGAGGCCTTAATTTTCATTTGGGAATCGAGAATGTGGATAACACGTAAAACAGCCACAGTTCAAAGAAATTAATTTTTAAATTTTAATTTTTTCAAAAAGGGTCTCTACACCTGACACTTGGGCAAAATTTACCGAGGACAATATTCGCCGATCGGCCAGTGAACGCGCTCAATCCGACGAGTTCATGAACATGGCTGACAACATACTGAAGGAAACAGCCAACGACATGTGGAATCAATACAACACAGTGAACGAGGCGTTTGAACAAAGAGTGAATGAATCAAATCAAGCAAAGGACAAAATTCAGAATCACCTAAGCGCGGTGAATTTTTTAAAAAATTTTTTTTTGCTTGGAAAATTTTTTTATTAAGTAAATTTTATTTTTATTCTAAGGTTATTCAAGAAATTTTCGATCTGGAAAAAAGCATCGAATTCATCAAAAAAACCATATTGGACAAAGAAGCTTATTTGAGATTAGCTCAGTCGCGATTGGAGACAAGAACAAGAAGACCTGGTGTTGAGTTGGCGCGCGATCAGCCGATGCATCGTCTCGTCCAAGAAATTGAAGATCTCCATTCGATGATTATGGACCTGAAAAATAAGCTTTCATTAGAAGAAAATGCCATTCAACATTTACTTCGTACCAAGGCTACTTTGGAGCATGACTTGTCCATAAAGAACAACTCATTGCACATTGACAAAGAACGCTGTCTTGGAAATCGCCGTACTTATCCCAGTATTCAGTCTGTTGGCTATCCAGCTACACAGCCGATGCCATACCAAAGCCAAGTGGTGGTCTACTAGGAAACTTTAGTTCAAATCATTAAAAATTATTGATTTTTTTTTAAATATAGATTTCTAGAAAATTTTTAAGAAATTATTTCTAAAATGAGACCGTCTTTTGGCAATAAATTCAACTAAATCGGACTTTTTTCTCTTTATCTCAAAAATAAATAATTAAATAATATTAATTTTTTATATTTTTTTTTCTTATTTGAACAAGATGTGAGCAAGATAAATGAAAAAAACAAGGCAAACAAAATAAAGTATGGATACCATCTTTCAGAGACATAAAATATATTTTTTCATGTATATAAATTTTTTTTACAGAATAACAAAAAAAAAGTTAAACAATAAATTTTTTTTTATTTTTTTTTTCAAGTTTTAAGGTTAATCAACAGGCTAGTGTCCTTATTTATTTAAAAGACTGATTAACTCTTCATTTATTTCATTTTAAAATAAATAATTCATTAAAATTCAATATGTCAAAATGTTTTTAATTCAAAAAAAGAAAAATTTAACTTATTTAATTAATTGATTTGTGAGAGTTTTTGTAAACCAATTTAAATTTATCAAAAATTTTAATTGATTTAAGAAAAATTATATTTATACTATTAAAAAAAGATGTTTTGAACTGATCGAAGGATAAACATAAACGATAAATAAGAAAATTATTAATTAATTTTGGAAAAAATCATAAAAAGTTAGCTCTCCAAATTTTGTTCTTTGTTTTAGTTCAATTAAATTATTTTTATTTCTTAAATTATTTTTTAAGTTTCTTATTTTATTTTCTTTTAAACTTTTTTTTAATAAAATAGGACCATTGTCCAGTTTAAAAATTTTGAAACCAAAGTTTAGGAGTCTAGATAAAAATCAGTGTTGGAACCCAAATTATCCATATTTCTCAAGAAAATTATTTATATCGTTGTGATCAAAATTTGAAAAGTCAAATTTAAAAGTTTAAACAAGATAGAATAAAATAGATTAAATAGTTTCTTAGTTGTTGATTTTGGAAAATATATAACTAGCGTTAGCGCAAAGTGGTGGTCTACTAGGAAATTTTAGTTCAAATCATTAAAAATTATTGATTTTTTTTAAATAGAAAATTTTTAAGAAATTATTTCTAAAATGAAACCGTCTTTTGGCAATAAATTCAACCAAATCGGACTTTTTTCTCTTTATCTCAACAATAAATGATTAAATATTATAGATTTAAAAATTTTTTTTTTCTTATTTGTACAATATGTGAGCAAGATAAATAAATAAACAAGGAAAACAAAATAAAGTATGGATACCATCTTTCGGAGGCAAAAATATATTTTTTCATGTATTTAAATTTTTTTGTACAGAATAACAAAAAAAAAGCTAAGCAAAAATTTTTTTATTTATTTAGTTAAAAATTGTTTATTCAATAAACAATGCTTACTAAGCATTAAAATTTAAAAAATAATCATAATTGCTTTAGAATCTGTCGTGATAGAAAAAATTCTTCACGTAAATATTTTCAAAATGAGCATACAAACACACAGTTGAGTCGATTGAGACGCAAATCTAGGCTGGTTCTATTAAAAGGACTATGGAAAACCAAAACTTTTAATTTAAAATTTAAAATAAAACACAAAATTATAAAAACTAATTGGATAAACTGAAAAAAACTTTGATTTTTGATTCCATCTATTGAATGGAGGCTATGAGTTTGAAAACTGAATTTATCTCTTTGCTGCAGTCTTCTTTGCTTTTCATAAAATATTCTCTAGCTGAATTTAGTCCTTGAATTGCTTTTTTTTTTGCTTATAAACTCTGTTTTTATTAATTGCTGGATCTGCTTGATCTGTTGTTCTCTGGGAAGAATTCCATTTTACCATTAGAAATGTCTTCTTGTTTGTGACCATAAATAAAAGCTATATGAAAGCTCTTAATTCTTGATCAAAAAAGTTCATTAATCAAATTACTATTAAAATAAGGATGGGATTTAATCGAGCTAAATAATTTCACTTTTGCTCCCAATTTAATTTAATTAAGCTCCAATATAATTCACTCGAGCTCTTAAATAATTAATTTTTAAAACTAACTAACCTAGACGTGCACATAATAAATTATTGTTCTGAAATTAAAAACATGATCTCTGAGATGTTTAACCCTGATCTTTAAATTAAATTTAAAGAGTTGTGTTTGAGGAAATGTAAAATTTTTGTACAAAAATTACAGTGCAAAAAGTAGAAACTTTATAATTTTTTCACTAATTGTGCAAAAATGATTCTGCAAAAAGTACAATATTGTACAAATTTGTACATAAGAATTCCAAGCAATTTATTGCAAAGTTTAATCAAGTATTTTTTGATGGTGTGCATTTTACAGAAAATTGCAGAATTTTTTCAGAGCTTGGAATTCTTTTGTGTAAATTTGTACAATATTGTACTTTTTGCAGAATCATTTTTTCACTTTTAGAAAAAAAAAAGTTTTTACTTTTTGCACAGTAATTTTTTTACTAAAATTTCACATTGCTCTGTTATATAATGTTCACAATATTATTTATATCGAGCTCTTGTTAAATAAAGTAAAAAACCTACGTTTAATTTTCTTTAATGTTTTATTTTAATTTATTTTACTTTTATTTTATTTTACTTTAAATTTTTTTTTTTTTTTCTATTTTTTCATTACTTTTTGACCCTTTTTTAATTTGGGTGAAGGAGCTTTAGCTCGGCACAGATAAAACAAATAAATAAAATAAATAACAATTCATCGCCTCGTCTTTCTTGTAAATAAATTTTCCTTATCAATATTCTTATATTTGATATTCTAAAAATGAATAATCAAGAACTTGAATTAGAATGTTTTCCTGTTCACAACTCACAGTTGCCTGCAGTAAATGAAGACCAAGAAAATGAGCCAACACAGAGAGAAAGTTCAAATCTTGGGTTTTTAAAATTTTAGTCTTATAAAATATAAAATTATAGGAAGTTCAGCCTTTTCTCTAATCTGAAAAAATATGGTTCAAGCATAAGCCAAGTTAAACCGAAAACGGCCTACGTTACGTGGATCATTGTTATTCAGTAAAGCGACGTGGTTCACAGTGTTTTGCAGCAATCCTGTTGAACTATCACAATACTAACACCAACTTTCAAGACCATAAACGAACACAATCACATGAATACCGAAAAAGATCATCCAACACATCCAAAAACTTCACAATACCACTTGCCCAGAATTGGTAATTCCAAAAAAGATTCAGCTAAAAGACTAGTTGGTTAAAAGAAAAGCAAAAAATGGAAATAATAGCTTGTCGCTCGCTTTTATTAAAATAATATTTAATAAATATTATTTATTAAAAGTCATATTAAAAATAAAAAATTTGAGTGATCATATTAATAAACTTAGGAGAAAACTTTTAATTTTTTTCAATGCACGTTTAGTAATTATTTCGGAGCATATAATTTTTCATTTTTACTTTTTTTCATCGCCTAGTTTGACGTAATATCTGAAAAAACTTAAAAAAATTAAAATAAATTTAGAGAAAAAGATCGAATAAAATTATTAAATTATTGTTTATATTTTCTTGATCTCGAGCAGTGATTGCTCTAATAAATGAGATCTAAAACTTACTGAAATATATTAGGTTTGAACAGCAAAAGACTAAACACACATTTTTTTATTAGTTTAGCTAATCAAAAATTTTTCTAAAAAAACATTTTTAATAAAAACAGAGTTTTTTATTTTCTTTTCAAAAGAAACCTTAATTTCCGATAAGAAAACTTAAGTTAGAATAATAATTAAGTTAGAAAAATTTACTTTATAATGTTTTAGAATTTAATTTTTTAAATCATGTTCCGATCCCTAGGTTCCGTGATGCAAAAAGTTTCGGAAGCGTTATTCAGTATTTAAGGTTCCAAAAAGACCGGATCCGAGTTTTAGGGGGCAACCCTCAAACAACTACTGAAAAAATTTTCTCTGATGCTCCAATATGCAGCTCAACTTTAATAAATGAAGTTGCTATTGTGAAGAACCTCAAGAAATTGAAAAGTTATGACATGCAATTACAAATGAAAATAATTTTTAGTGTTAACAATAATAAATTTTTTTTTTATTTTTTTATTTTTAAGATAAAGTATGGTAATTGTAATTGTAATTTGAAAATTGACTAAAAAATTAATTACTAATTATTTGCTTGATAGATAAAAACAAATTATGAAAATTAAACTTAAAATTTAAAAAAACGAATTTTTTGTTCATAATTTATTTAATAGTTTTGCATCAAAATTGAAAAGCTTACTAATATTAAATTACTTTAAAAAATTAAAACTTTATTTTGTTCCAAAACCTTTAAACAAAATGAATGAAGAGGATTCAAATCATTCTCTATTTAGACTTCGATCACCTTTTTTTAAGAAAATTAATTAATTAATTGCGTGAGGATATTCTTCATAGAGATTGATTATTTTTTTATTTTCTTATTATATTCATTCAGTTATATTTTTAAACACCCGAGCGGATCAATAGTGGCTGATCGATCGCTTCGTTCGCGATCCGATCTAGCAAAATTTGTGCTCACCGATCAGATCGCCAAGCTATCGGAAAATTAAAGATCATGAGCGGCGATCATCCCTCGATCGCCAACACATCAGTTCAAATATTCAACAATTTCTATTTTATCCCTTTTTTCACTTATAAATTGACAATTCTTTCAAAATTTAAAATTTTTTGAAAATTCTCTTTAATTTATAATTCAATAAAATACATGTAATAAAATACTCTTACAACTAAAAATTTTCAACTTAAGCTAATAACCAAAATAATAAGCTTAAATTTTAAATATTTAAAATTTTGATAAAATAAAATGAACGCAGAAGAAGATGAAAAATTTCTTGAAAAAATGAAATAACTTGATCTTGTATTCCGGTATCAATTTTGTAAAAAGAATCTTATAAGTCAAAAGTACAACCGATGAAAATTGACACAAGAAAAAGAAGCAAGGAGAATGAAAGAGTTTTATTAGTTTACCTTTGCAGTAGATGTGGTACTTTTAAATCGGTTTTAAATATTAATAAATTTTGATCACTAACAATTTTTTGATTACATAATTAAAAAAATTGATCACAAAAATATATTTAATTTTTTGTTCATATGATACTGATCACCAAATTGGTGATCAGCGGTTTTGTGATCAAAATATTCACCAAACCGACATGGTACCATTGATCACATTTTTTTGTGAACATTTGATCACATTGTCGACATGATCTGCTAAGTCATCAATTAATTTAAGTTAAAAGTTTTAAATGAATATGACTTTTCTTTTTGGCAGATATAAGGAAAAGTAAATAGATTCTAAAATATTTTAAGTAATTAAAAAAAGTAAAATTTTAGTCATTTTTTCAGCCAACTTTTGAACGATAGGACATAAAAAAAATGATAAAGAGCTCATTTTAATCCTTCTTATTGCTCTTTAATGTTAGGAACTGAACATAAATATTTTCTTCATAAAAATAAGAGGACATGCATGATTCATAGGTAAAGGTGTTCAAGATGACCTTTTTTTTTCAGTAAACCATGAGACATATAGATTTTTTAATTTTCTTAATTTTTAAAGTCTATTAAATAATTGTAAAAAATTCGATTAAAACAGAAAGAACACATTCTCTTTTGGATATTCATTATTACATTAAGAATTTTTATAAAATCCTTAGATAAAAATGCCACACTAAAGACTACCTATTTTGTCCTATGGCTTTTTTTTTTTAAATTTAATAAGCTTTTCAACAAAACCATCAGCTAAGCTCTTGGAATTTTGCTTGAGTCTATTAAATCAATTTCTTCTTTCTTAAAACGATTAACTTGCAGATGCGAAAAACAAGTTCTACATTGATTAGGTATAAAAATATTTTTATCAATCATTGCTTGTACTCTCGCTTCGGGGAGATAATATAAAGTTTTTGGTATGAATTTCATATAAAATATACAATGTATCGCTTATGATGAGAGCTATGCAATGAGAGCTATACGATTTTGGTAAATCGACTAGAACAAATTCAAATATAACATTCGAATCTGTTTGTACCATTTTGTCTACTTTGACATTTTGATTTGAATTAATAAACATAATAAACACAAATAAAATCGTTAAACTATATTTCGATTTCAGGTTTAAATCGATTTGCCTTTTCAAGATCCTCAATACTTTGAATTGAAAAATAATAACTTTTTCGGAGGTCTTTAAATGGTTTTCCAAACTTTGCACTTTTAGCATTGTTTTGGTTCGAACTGTCTGACATTTTTAAGCTCGGTTTTTAAACTTGTTTTATTTTAAATAAAATTAAAGAAGCCTTCTTTAATTTCAAATAATTTTCATTAACTGTAAGTCATGTGATCATTAATTCAATTTTTTAAATTTGCAACTTATGATTTTAAAAAATGCTTTTTCGACATTTAAAGAAAAAATTTTGAGGAAATTTTTTTGTCGTCGAAAACTCACCATTCGGCTTGTTTTTTATCCCATGTATGAAAATATGAAAAGAAAATTTGAAAAATTGGCTCAGAAAATTGGGGGCGAAGTTAATATACAAATGTTGCACAGTCTCCTTTGTGAAATTTGGCGTCTAATTCCTAATAGAAAATACTCAAACAAATTATGCCAGATACAAAAAACGCATTTTTGGGTAATTTTAATAAGTAAAGGAATTAAGCAGCAATTTATTTTTTATTAAAGAAAAAATATAAAATTAATTGATTAATGAAAGAATGCTAAAATTTTTTATTAAAATTTCAAATACATTTTTTTAGTCAGTCATATTTCTGTCAATATAATCATCTAGTTTAGATATTGAATTTTCTAGTGAAGTGAAATCCTCTACATAATTGAGGCCAATATTAATTTGTGTCGGTGACAATATTCTATCACTCTTCTTTATAAAACTGGCAATCACTTGAACCTTTTGCTTAAAATAAAAATACAAAAGTGAATTATTATTTTGTTTGATGGCATTTTTTCTCACAAAATCAAAGCTTTGACTCAATAGAGTAATTAGAATATTGACAAGTATAAAGACTAGTATTGTATAGAAAACAACATAGACTAGAAATTTTAATGGTTGGTCGGTTTGACTGTGGACTAGTCTTGGCAAGCGATTCAAAATCATGCCAAAAGTTGTCTCAAAAGTTCCTACAATTGTTGAAAATTCGGCTGATCTTTCGTTCTCCATCAAGTAAATCAATTGTACAAATGCGAGCCAAATTAAAACAAACAAAATGGTAAAGTGTACCAGCTCTTTGGCACAGAGACTTATAGAATCCATGAAAATTTGTATAGTCTTATTGGTTTTTAATAGTCTGAGAAATTGGAGAGTGCCAAAAAAAGTCAAAAAACCAAACAAACCATCGAGCACATCGCTCAAATGAGTCAATAGATCTAGGCGAATTATCCAATTTTTGGCCTTGATCTTGCCAAAAAACGTGTCTTTTGCGTAAAGTCTGTGCACATAGATGAAAAAAGCAGTCCACGAGAACACCACTATGAGCCAATTGACATAGTTCCAGAATTGTTTAAAATAGGCCACTTTTAATTTGAGAATGGTGCGGATTTGTTTGACCATTAGAATACAAATGGCCAGCATGTAAAGTAGATTAAGAGTGACAATGAGGTACTTTGCCGAGTTGTCCGACTCGTACAAAACAACAGGTTTGAACTGAGTGGACTTGAGGACAAGACCCGTTGGCAATAGCTCAAAAAGAATGGTGCACTAAGCAAAAATATTTAGATTGGCATTGAATAAAGAAAATTCCACAAACACTGCTCTGGTTTGAGCGTCCAGCCAGCCCAGAGTTTCCAAACTGGACACATCACTCTGCAATTCTTGGATATTAAATTGGCCAGAATCAATTGTGTACAGATAGCCGCCGCCAAAGTAAGTGGAATACTTTCCAATGTAGGGAAAAGAGCCTATGTCCAGCGAATGCTTGTACTCAAATGAATGAGACAAATTGGCATAGTGAGCCAAAAGATTAGTGTGGTTTTTTTTCGACCACGACAAGTTGTAAGAATTGCGGTCTTGGTTGATTAGGCCAAAGTCGTGAGAGCACTCAGTTAGTTTAAGATGAGTTGAACATTTTTCTTTGCGCACTCGCAGTTGTCTGATGACAGACTTTCCGAGTTTGTAAGAAACTCGGTCGATCAGGTACTCTGATCGAGTGAGTGTTGGCAAAAAGTCAAATTTTATCCAAGCATAAATGTCACTTATTCTAGTCACACTTCTATCCAAAGAACCAACTCCAAATGTTTTTTCAAGACTGCTTTTGTACGCAAACAAATTGGAGTTTTTGTTGCCAAAAGAAACAAAAAATAAAAGAAACAAAAATAAAGTGTAGACCAAAATTTGTTTGAGTATTAGCTTGGCTTTTTTTTGTTTGGCATACATTTCCTTGACAAACTGTAGGTCTGGGTTTTCTTTAGGCAAACTGGTTAATGTTTTGTTTTTAGTCAATTGATTTGGTTGACTGGCTTCCAATTGTAGATCGTCATTGTCATCGAAATTGGTAAAATTGTCTATTTGGCGAAATATGAGCGCCAGGAGAAAAGTCAGCGCTGCCACTTGAATTGGCTGCGTTAGCAGAAATGATGTGAGTATGGAAATTAGAAAAGAAGTGAGCCATTTGGAAACTTTTTGGTCGCCAAATGAAATGGCTTTTATAATGATAAAAAAGAGGCTAATTGCAGTAAAGATGAAGGAGAGAGTGTAGGCAAATATTTTGCACCACCATGGCAAAAGAAAATTTTTTCTTTTTTTTGTCGTTTTGTTGTTCTTGAATTTTGAGTTGGTTTTTTGAATTGTTTGTTTGAGCACTTGGGCCCTGTTTTGCCTGGCTTTTGAACGCCTAAATAGCTGAATTAAGAGAAAACTCGGTGGCAAGCAGATCAAATTCATCATTATTCCAATGCCGATCTGCTGAGCGCTTAGTGAAAACGGACCGAATTCAATTCCGGCTTTTTTTGGCTCATTTTGCATGTCATAGTAAATGATGTTTGCCAGCATTGTTATAAACAAGAGGACAAATGCACAGGTTAGACGATCTAGTCGCGTGAAAGTGCTCAAGGTTGGCCTGGCAAAAATCGAGAACCACAAGTGACCATCGCTTAGACGGTCTTTAGTTTGTCTTTTGATCATTGTGCTCAGCATTTGCCTTTCGTTAAAGTTGGCCAGGTTCAAATTTCGCTCAATCAAGCCATCTTCCTTGTCTACAGCCAGCCTTTGTATTTAAAATTTAACAAAAGTTATAAGAAATTTAAGTTTTACTTTTGGCTAACTTTTTTTAATTTTTAGAAAACTGGAAATTTTTTCATCAGAAAAAAGACTTTTAATTGGAGAAATTTTTTTTATTTTTCAGAAAAAAGCAAATTTTATTTTTAAAAATTAGTTTTGTTAAATTCTGTTAATAAGAACAGAACAAAAAGATTAAAAATTGAATAATTTTTTTTTCTACAAGTTCATAAGATATATCTATAATTGATGAAAATGTGAATGTTGGACGAGGTAAAAAAAAAAACATATTAAAAGATATAGTTAAAAAAAATGTAAAGAGAAATTTGAAAAAATAATTTTTGAAAAAGACAGTAAAAACATAAAATTATGTAATGTTAGTTTTTTTTAAATAAAATAGATAAATAGATAAATGTTTTATTCTCATTTTTACTTATGTTTATTTATCTTTAAAAAAATTTTGATTTATGTGACCTTGTCTTTTTTTATGTTTTAGTATCTTCTTTATATTTTTTACCATGTAGCATTCATTGACTTAATTTTTAAAATAAAAGAAAAAAATTCTAAGGTATTTTTTCAATTTTATTTGTTCTTTTGTACTGAATTTCACAATTTTTTTTGGTAAGGAATCCTTAAATTTTAATCGATTAATACTAATCAAAAATTTTTAAAAGTAATGAGTCTTTTTTTAATGAAAATTATAAATAATAAATAAACCTTGAAAAAGGATAAATTTTGTAATAAAAAATTGAACTTTTACAATTAGCATTTTTTGATTATTATTTTATGCTAACTTGTCATTTATTCAAGTTTTCATCTAATACAATTATTCTATTATTCAACTTTTTATTTTTTAACTTATTCGACTATTCAACTATTCAATTTTCCAATTTTCATTACTCGTTCAACTTCTCCCGTTCTGTTAAATCCAATAATCAATTTTTTATAAACTTTATTTTTAAATAGTTTTATTCTTTTCCAAACTTTGGTATATTAATTTAATTTTAATGATTTTCTAATACATTTAGTGCTTTGCAGATTTGCAGAGTTTTTAAAGAGACTTAATTTGAGAGGTACAAAGTTTGTATCAGCTGATATATTTTGAATAACAATTTTTAAACTTATAGTAAAAAAAATTATTTCATTTAAAAAATTTTTTTTTGTTCTTTGTTCCAAAATTCACGATGCCGAAATAATTTACTTATACTTTATTCTGCTGGCGACAACCGCCAAAATATTTTGTAGTACATTCCTTGATTTTGTGAAATATTGGCTTTTGTAAAGTTCAGAACAAAAGAATAGAACAAAATAATACCGTATTTCCTCAAATAAAAGATAGTTGGGTCAATTTTATTTGAAAATTTTTCACTTCAAAAAAATTGACTCAGATAAAAGAAATTTATCCATTTTTTTTCTTCTAATAGAAACAAAAAAATGCATGTTTTACATGAAAAATGACTGATGAATTTTCTTTTAATCGAGACACATTTTTTGAGAAAAACAACTCAAATAAAAGAAAATTTCTGACTTAAATACTAGCAAGTGTCTTCTATTTGTGGTTACTTCTATTCGATGAAATACGGTAAAAAATGTAATAACTTTTTTTCTAATAGTTAAAAATTAGTTCCGTGAACACAACATGGTGCAACATTTTAAGTTACATCAACTGTTAAAGTTACATCAATTTTTTTACATTTTTTTCTGTTCTTTTTATCATTTTGTCCTGAATATCACAAAGCCGAAACATTTATTTTGTCAAATAAATCTAAATGACGGACCAAATTCTAATCCTTTCAATGTTATTTTTTTTTGAATTTGTGAAATTTTTTTAATGCATTTTTGATTTTGTGAAATGAAAAATCGGACAATTTTCGGTTGATTTTTTCATTTTTTACTATTTTATTTTTTACTATTTTTACAATTTTTTAACTCTAAAAATTCACCGTTAAAAAAAATTAAAAAAAATCTAATTACGAAAACATAGACCAAGGACTTAGAAATTTTATTGATAATTGCAATAATAATGGAGTTCCTGTAAACGCTACTTTACTCAAAGAAAAAGCCAAGGAATTTTTCAGAAAATTCGGATTCGGAAAAAAAAATAACAAAATTGAAGTATTAGAATTGATTGATCGCTTCATATTTTATTGTACTCAAGACACTCAGAACGAGTTAAATGAGATGATAGATTAATTTATTCTATTTAGAAAATAAAGTGTATGAAAAAAAAAACAGTTTTATTACAAGAAAATTAGATTTTTGATAAATTAAGATAATTCCATAATTGTTATTTTATCATATTTTTGTCAATAAAAATTTTTTTTATGGTTTTCGATATTGTGAAATTATTTTAAATTACTTAGGCGCTTCAAAAAATGGAGGTAAGAGGCAAATTGAAGTTTCAGATCAAATTTTAAGATCAAAACGATCATTTAAAATTTCAAAACTTAATTAATCTAATGATTTTGATAATTTTTAAGAAATAAATACTAAACATTACTAGACATGTTATGTCTAATTATAGTTAATTATCAAATAAACATCAAAATGATTGATCTCTGATTTAATTGACAAAAACAGTCAATAATTTTAATAATTCAGGTTGAGTAAATTCACAAATTCAATTTTATAACTTTTATATCCATTCATTCAAACTGAAATAATTTTATTTTTCCACTTAAATAAATTTTAAATTTAAAAACAGTGAAATTTTTTGTCTTTAAAAGTAAATTTTCATTAAAATCAATTAAAATATTTAAACCTATTAAAGTTCAATAAAAAGGAACATTTTAAAATTGTGAACTTGACATGACATGTCAAGTAATTGCTTAGGAAAAAAATATTTTTCTATATTATTTAAAAAAAATATTACAATTTATATTTTGATCTTTTGATCTTGATCTTAAACTTCAATTTGCCGAGGTAAGACTGTATTTAATTTTAATTGTAGCAATTTTTTTTCAATTTTCATATATTTTGCAACAAATTTTTTTTCTGTAAAATTAGTGATCAGTAAAATTAAACTGGAAGATTTATTTTCTGATTTATTAGAATTTATAAATTATTTTTTTTTGTTTTGAATTTTTTTCTATTTTTCTGAAATAAAATATACTTACCATTTCTCACAAATAAAAGCAAACTTCTCGCCAGTCTGTAAATCAGATATAAAAATATGCTTGAGAAACCAAGAAGCATCTTGTTTTGTCCTTGCCGAGTTGTCATGACTGACTTGGCACATGTAGAGCCGACCTAACGGACTACTAACACCCATAATGAACGTGTCCACAGAGCTTCTTTTAAACAAATTTTTGTTATCAATTTCTGATTGACTTTTGACTCGTTGGTTTGTGAGCTCATCATTGCTGCCAAATAAACTTAGATAAACATTAGATTTTGTTCCTGAATCAATTCTTGATCCTGTGAAAAAAACTATTTCATAATAATAATTTGAATTATTCGATGAATTTTGCATCAAATAAATTCTATTCTTTAATTTATCTTTTTTGTCTTGATAAATGCAGAAAATAGCAGCAAGTAGATAAATACAGCCACACACTATTACTGTAATGTAAATAGTGCGATTTTTTTCAAAAGAGGAGTTGGCAAATGCGTCACCAAAGTTAATTTCACTGGGCAAAACAACAAAACCTGCGGCAAAGTCAGTCAAATGACTTGACATGCAAACAGTGTACTCAAGATCAGTTTGAGCACTAACCACTTCTAATCCGTCTGATTTCCATTCACCTGTCAATTTTTCTCTATAGTAACAGCCTGATGAAAAAACACGATAAGAAAAATCATTTTCTAGCTCCAAGTCACCAAACGACAAGTGATCAAAAATATTCTTTTCATTTAAAGAAGAAGTGTTGTTTTCACAAAGTAACTCCTCAAAACTGTAATTAAAACCAGCTATTCCAATGCCGAGCATGTTTGTTTTCAAGTATTGATGTGTGGTCGACATATTTGTCGAAACTTGATAGTAACTTTCATTTTCTTTGGCTATCAACTCATTTGGACAAAGAACATGCACAAAATCAAATGACTTCCTCTCAAAATTAGCCATCTCATTAAACTTGAGTAGAACAACGAAAATTTGCGCTTGTTCCAAAGGTTTTATTTGCAGGTGTTGTGACGAATTAGCTTTTGATACTTTGACATTGATATAAACGGCCGACTGATTGGACTCAAAATTTGTGCTTGAGTTTTGAATGAATGAGCTGACGGGCAAAAATTGCGCCAGGTCAAGATTGGACATGTGGCGGCGTATTTTTATGCTGAAAAAATCCTCATTATCTCTAACCTTTATTTCCTTTTGATCCTCAGCTAAGTAAGAAAGACTGACTATGGGAGAATTAGCAAGACTTGAATATTTGTTAGCCACAATTTTTGGCATGGAATAACTCTTAAGTAAAACATTTTTTTTTAATTTAATGTTTGATTTAGGCAGCAAAAATTGACCATTTTGAAGATAAATATTTTTGTTGTCTAAACTTTGCGAATTTATTCTTGTCACATGTAAATCAATGCTGTCCGACTTGATCCTTGTCTCTTGGCTAAGGCTCAAGTGATCAGACGACAACGAAGCAAATTGATCCAAAATTAATTGGGTTGATTTTTGCAAATTTTCAATGTTGCTCGAATTGTGCGAGTCGGCATTTAGGAGAACATTTGCTGCCGTGTCCACAATCTTATTAGCTGCCTGCTTAAGAAACAAGAAGCCATTTGAACGAGACATGTTTAGAAGCCTATGCGACAAGTCCAAACTTTTAGCCAGTGCCATTTGGGCGGAGCTGACGGAAAGCTGACTTTTGTCAGTGGTCAGTAAGGACAAAACTGAAGCTATTACTTTTACACTGCTTAAGTCCTTGGGCTCGAACTCATTTGCCACATCAATGAACAAGTCCTTGATTTTTTCAATCTCTCCTGGAGTTCCATTTGACTTTTGACTATTCAGCATTGAACTTATTGATATTATGTTGCGGGACGACTGCTGCAAATCTCCACTTTTAAGCATTTTCAAAAAGTCAGAATTTTGAGGCTTGTCGCCCAGTTGAGTGATTACATCGAGTAGAAAATTTGGCTTTATTCTAACAGTTATGGGATTTTTTATTTCAAATATGGTAATGGCATCTGAATCATCAATTATTTGCACAAATAGGAAAAGTTTGAAAGAGTCGGACTCGAGACCCTGTGGAAGCTGGGTTCTCAGTCTTCCAATCATGTTAAAGTTAATGGCTATTGGGTCTGAGGCGCTTGAGTATCTTGCAAAATACTCGTATCTGACAATGTAGCCATCGTTGTCGACCCAGTCGCTACATGCTATTTCAAAAAGGGTCAAAAGTGCGTAGCCTGCGCTCAGATCAATTTTGCATGAGCCGTTGAACGGCTTTTCATTTATTTTTATTCTCATCAAGGTGAATCCAGTTGCCTGGACATTCTCGTAGAATGCAGTCACTTCAAATTTTATATTATAAAAAGAAACATTGGGGTATTTTTCAAACAGAGCGGGCAAAATGGTAAATTCGGACATGTTAGATCCAAAAATGAGTTTATCATTAAAAGTGTTCAGCTCAGAAAAGTCAGAATTTTTGTATTGCTGCAAATAAATGGTGTTTTTGAACTCTAGTCTGATAGCGTTCTCGCATTCTTGTTTGCACCAGCTTTCCACTGCCAGTGTATAGCTTGGATTTATTTTTGTGTGTAAACGAAACGGTTTGCAGTATTCAGCCAAACGACATCTTTAAATTAAATGTTTTAAATTTTAATATTCTCTTAAAGACCTTTTAAAGGTCAAAAGATCACATAATTTTTTTTAATTAAAAAAAAAAAATCATAGAAAGACTTTATTAATAATTGTTAATTTTTTTAAAATTTTTTAAATCCTGTCCTAACGAGCCCCCACGATCCTGTGTATTTTTTAGATATTTTGAAATCAAGGGTCTCCTCGGTAGTGTTTTCAACTGATGACATAAGATGTTATCAAATATTGAGCAACCGATTATGTTATCAAGGTGATAACAACTTTTGTTATCAGTAAAGATAACATAATTCTGTGTTTGATAACAAAAAAAAATTTTTGTGATTTTTATTTGTGATAACAAAATATGTTTTGATGACATAATGTTCAGCTATAATTGAAAAAAATAGTTTTTTCAATGATGTAAATTTACTAAGCAAATTTAAAATATTCAATGTCAAAAAGAAAGCAATTTTATGTGAGATCAAATCATTGGAGCAACCTAAAAGTTTTGATGATCAGATGCAAGTAATAAAAAAGATACTCAGCAACAAAAAAATCCGATTGCATGTGAATTGTGTGGTCAGTTTATGAATGTTGAAAGGGAAATACAAATTCACATGGCAAGAAAGCATAAATAAAATATAATGTATTTTTTGTCTTAAGATTAATTTAATTATGACTTGGACTCGGAAACTTTTTTAATAAATTTAAATTTTTTTGATAACAATAAGTTTATTGATAGCACTCTTTTTTTAATATTAAATAATATTTAATTTCTGATAACAAAATCTTTTGGTAACAAAAGTTGTTATCACTTTGATAACATAATCGTTTTCTCAATATTTGATAACATCTTATGTTATCAGTTGATAGCACTACCGGGTAGACCCGAAATTAATACCATAGAACAAATGGTTTAATTTTATGTGTTTGAATTTCAAAATGTATCCAATGTTGAAATAATACTGAAAAAAGTGCAATGTTTCAAATAAAAAAATAATATTAAGTTACAATTGCAAGCATCTTCACATTTGAAATTTAACTCTTTAGTGAAATTGAATGAGTTTAATTTTTATTTGGAAATCTGGAAAAAAAAATTTAATTTATTTATTTTTTTATCTATATCGAGCTAGGGCTCCTTCAGAATAAAATTATATATAAAAAAAAAAAAACGAAAATAAAGAAGAAAATAACCCAATGAATAATAATTATCAAAATTAAAAAATTTCAATAACATTTCAAAATATAGATCCCTTATTAAACAAATACTAATGCGTAATTTCTTGTCTCCTTCCATCTAATAAATTTGTTTTACATAACTAACTGCATGTCAATATTAAAAAAAAAAGAAATTAAAATCCCTTTTATAAAATATCTAAAGTGGTGTTCCGGATTTAGTAATTTAATATAATTTACGTATATTAATGTAAAAAAAAATTTCCAAAAAATTGAAATAATTTGGCACTTCGAATGAAATGACATTGAAATTAAATTGAACGCCAAAAGTGTATCTCATTTCAAATTTTTTTTTTAACATTAATTAACGTAAAATGTTCCAAATTTACCAAATTTTACGTAAAATCTGATAAATTTACGTTTTTTTACTTCACAACCCCCTAAACCGGCTTTTTATTTTTTTTTTGTTTTTTCTGTGCCGAGCTTGAGCTTCCTCAGAATTACATATAAAATCAAAAAATTAAAAAATAAAAATAAAGTTAAATAAAATAAAAAAAAATAAGTAAATTAAGTACGGCAAAAAAAAAAGAAAAAAAAAAGATAAACCTAAAGTAAAAAGGATTAAAATAAACGAAATTAAAAAAAAGATTTATACAGTGGTGTTCCGAATTTAGTAATTAACGTAAAATGTTCGAAATTTACCAAATTTTACGTAAAATATTATTATAAAATCGACATATGGTGTTTCTTTATGGTTAAATTTGGACAAAATTTCTTGTACGTAAGCAAAGTTGAGCTTTTGGTGCTCAGTTGAATATAAATTCATTTTAATTCAAATTATTTCAAATGTAAAATTGGCTTAATATTTTATTTTATTTTTCTCAAAAATTCAAATTGTAAAATTTTTTTGTTTGATTATTTTCAAAAATTTAAAAAGCTTAACTTTGTTTTTAATTTAATGTCAAATATTATTACTCATTATTTCAGAAAACTTTAAATGAGGGTTGAAAAATAGCCTTTCCGCAAATTTTCCGCGTTTTGTCTGATTTTTTCCGTTTTTTTTGTCTTGATCCCTAAACAGCGGAAATTCCGCTTTTTAGGGTCATAATTAGCGGATTTTTTTAGCGGAATTTCCGTTTTCCGCGTTTTATTTTCCTCGTTTTAGGGACAACCAATAATTCATTTAGACTTTAATTTATATTCTATCTTTGAAAAACTGGGCCTAGTCGGTTAGGTGAACCATAGTTCATCTATTATGCGAATAATTCTTGTTCTCTGGTCTTGTGAACTATTAGTTTACTTAATATTTTTGTTCACGTAAATGACTATCAAAATAGAATTAGCTGAACAAATTCCAAATTAGATGAACAAATTTATTGAAGCATTTTAATAGAATGCCTAATTATCGAAATTTATATAAAAATAAACAATTGAAGTTAATAAAGATAAACAAATACAGTACAAATTAAAACTAACTTGTGCGCATTGTTCCTCGACTCTTCCTCAACTATTCCTTAAAGGAAAGGAAAGGTCGAGGAAAAGAAATGTACAAGTTAGTTTTAAATTATACTGCAAATAAAAATTATATAATTTTTTTGTTTTTTTTTTAAATTGAAGGAGTTTTAGAAATAGCATTTGCTCTATACCCAAATGCTCTCTTCTTTAATATTTTCCTTTAGACATAATTAATTAAAATATTTTTTTTCAACTTGACTTTGTAATAAATAAATGGTTTTAAATGGCAATTGGAATAATTAATGAAATTGATGATTATTGTAATTTATTTGCAAGGAATTGATGATTTAATATTTTTTTAATTGACGTTTAATCAAAATAAAAGACGCTTGTTTATTAATTCTTTTGAAACTCTTCTCGAAGCAAATTCAAAAATTTAAATAAAAAAAAGACAAATTTTCATTTCAAATAATTTGCTTTTAAATCTGAGTGAATAATGGATTTTTGATCTAATTTTTAATTTAAATTTTAAAATTACATAACAAAATTTAATATAAAAACAAAGCTCAACTTAAAAATAAGTTTGTCAATTTCTTTTACTTTTCTCTTCCTGTTCTTCATGAAAAAATAAATGATGAAGAAAGAAAGAAGAAAGGAAGAGGAAAAAAAAGAAAACGGTGAAATTAGTTTTAATATGAACTGTAGAAATTTTTGTTTAATAAAAGTGTTATAACAATTTATTTTATCAATTAAAAATCAATTTTGGAAAAATTCAACTCCTAATTCAATTTCTAACAAATGATAAAAAATATCATGAAATTTATTTTTCCCCGATAAAATTAAAATTTCGACTTAAATCTTTTAGTAAATTAAATCCACATTTATTCAAAAATATTAGAATAAAAAATCCATTTTTCTATATTCCAGAATTTATCAAAATTGACATAAATTTTAGTCCAAAAAGTCTATCAAATTTTATTTTTTTTGTTTTGTCAAAAATTTAAAAAAAATTTTTCATTAAATACATCTTAAATCAATTTTACCTTTAAGAAAAAATATTATCAATTTTTTGAAAAAATAAATTTAGTTAATTAGAAGATAAAACAAAATTTTACCTTGTAGAGACAATTGGAATTTTGGTAAAATCAAGCACTTCAACTGTAACAATTTGATAGTATTCTTTTCCCAAATGATGTGTCAGTACCAAAAACAGATAGGAATTATTTTTGCTATAATTTAAACCATTTGGTTTAATTTTGAGAGTTCTATTATTTGCTTCAAATTCTAGTTTACCCCGCGAACTAAAACATTTATTAGTTAATGAAAGATTGTATTTAAATTCAGCCAAATTCTGAAAATCTTGCAAATCGGACTTATTTTCGATAGAATGATTTTTGTCTACAACAAAACAGAAAAACTCAAAATTAAGTGAATCTGTTTGAGCTAATAAATCCATATCATAAGCATATTCAAGGGGTTTTAGTGTAAAACTTTGATTAGTGCCAATTTTTAAATAGTCAAGACCATTCTCTAAGCTATAAGGAGCAATTCCGCTCGGTACCACATGAATGTAAGCTTCAGCCGTGTAATTTATTTCATTTTTCACATTTTTCACATTTCCTGTATCAATTTTGATCATTATATTTTGGACAAGCTTATACTTGTTGTAGTTCAGCGTATTACTTTTGATTACCAGCTCGCTATAATTTACAGTTGGATTACCTTCTAGTTTTATTTCTGGCTCAATAATGGTATCGTTTTCATCTAGAGCATAAATAGTCCAGAACCTTGTAATTGTATAATTTTCCTTAAATAACAATGCGAGTTTTGTACTATATTTTATGATATCAGATCGATAAAATTTAGCTGGTGATTCTAAAGTTGGTAAGTCATTGAATTCAAAAGAAGAGGAAAAATTTACGTCTAAGGAAATGTTTTTACTTAAATATTTTTTTTATTAAATGTTCAAAGTACCTAATTTGCAGTCAGATTTTCTCAATTCCGAATAGATAGTGTTTGTTTCATTTTTTATGCACACGTTATTCAAAAAGTATTCATTGACGACCAACTTGTTTAATTTTTCATAATATGAAACAGAACTAACATTTAAAGAGTCTAAAAATAAATTTTATTAATAACCATAAAATATCATAAAATTTTAAATAAATAAATTTTTTATTTTGTAAATTTTTTTTGTTCACATTTTGATCTGTTAAAACAAAATTTTTGACATCAATTTTTACCCTTTACCATTTAAAGAAATATAGACAGAAAAATTGTATATATTACTAAATAATTACTGAATATTAATTATGAAAACCTTATTTAAAAAAAAAAATAATTGAGTGATTTTTTTAAATGTATGACATATTTAGAAGCAAATTTAACTGAGATACTTTTTTCTTTTAATATTTGAAAAAATTTTTTAATTCTTTTTAACAAAATATTTTAGACAAAAACTATACTCATTTTGCATTTTATTTTACATTTTTTTGTGATAAAAAAACTTATTCCAGCTTTAGATCAAATTCTAGAATCTAGATACTAAAATTATTTAAAACTATAAAATTAATAATTTCATGATTTTTTTGAGTGATGACTAAAAAAATTTTATATTTTTATATTTTTGACTCACAATCAATAATAAGTAAAAAAAAAAATTATATAGAAAGCCTTCTTGATAGAAATTGATAAATAGAAAAAATGCAAAAGATGATGATGGACTTAAAATGGATAAATTATGCTCTATTTTATGATGAGTTTATATTTATAAAACTTAGATAAGAAAATATGGTAGAAAAAGAGAATTCCTTTTTAGAATAAATTGTGAAATAGTTAAATTTTTTCTACTGGTATTTTTTTTATTTTTACTCGATAATTTTAGAATTAGAGATAAGAATAGCGATGTCAAAACTTGGATCTTAACAGAAACAAAAGATAAATATTTTTGTATTTTATTTCTCAAAATTAAATAAATTCTACTCACCATGATTAACATTAACTTTAATGTTAATATTTTTTGTTGAATCAGCCAATTTTACTTTAATATTATAAGGAACAAAGAGATAGTATTTTTTGGCTACTTTAATTTGATGAACGTAGTAACCATATTCAATTAGACAATTAATTCCTAGCATTTGATCCAATTTGACCAAACTTATACTTTGAAGAGTTTGATTAAAGGACTCAAAAAAATAATCGGACATGGTGTTGTCACTCTCCTCATTATAAAAAGATCCAATTTGCCCTCTCTTATGAGTTACCATCAAAATTGCACCTTCTCTAATGTAAATCGGACTAGAAAGTTTATAAACTTGAAGTCCTTTTATCAAATTTAATTTTATCACATTTGTTTCATTGTTTAGACGATTTATCGAGATGTTTTGTTTAAAATAAAAGGAACAAGGCATCAAAACTCCACATTCATCAGTCGAAACAAACTTAAAAAATAAGACAAAAATTTTTTTCGAAAATGCATTCAAAATTTTAAAATCCTTATAAAAATTATTTAAAATTTTTTTATCATTTCATTTTGTATTATTTAAAAATTGTTTCAGCACTAAAAAAATCTTTCATCAGTTACTAATCATGAGGAAATTCAAAAAAAAAATAAAGGATTTTAAAATTATTATAAGCTGAAATTAAGATAATTGATATTTAAAAAAATAATTTTGCTTTAAACTTCTTATTTAATTCTTAAATGATTCTAAATATCATATTTAAAATTAAATTTGAAATTAGGAACATGAGATCAAAATCTCAGAGCTTAACTGAAATTTTTTATTCCTTTTGATTTGTTAAAGAAATCTTGTTTTTTCTAGTAAGAAATTAATCGAAAAAGACCTTGTATTAATTGTATTAAAATTAATTTTAACAATTAATTAAAATCTTAAATTTAAATCTTTTTTACTTAATCTTAACATTAACATAATAAGTTTTGTATGATATTTCACAATGCTATGAATTTCAAAAAACCGTTCTTAATTCAACATAAGATTAAAGACTGTACAATTCTAACAGAAAGATAACTACCGTAATGCCTTGCCCCCTAATACATTGCACTTTAAACCAGAATTCTGGATTTTAATGCTGCATTTAACCCACTTTTGATTGATTTAAAAAAAAAAGAATTATAAAAAATTTCAAAAAATTTCAAATAAAATAATATCTTATAAGTTTACGTTTACGATACTGAGCTAGGTAGTTATACAATTGCTTCTCAGTTGGAACTTGTAAATCGGTCTTGATATTTTCTTTTTTTTTTTTTCTATTTCCTCCTCGATGTTATTTAGAAGGACAAGCGGTAATTGAACACCTTTTTCTAGTAAGTCCTCTATATATTCCTTGGTCTCTTTGTTAATACCATGCCCAGTGTTGGCAATCTAACCAGTCTTTGGATGCTTCTTGATCGTCGAATGTTCTCTCATAGATCCAGTTCTTCCTGGTTCTTTTCTTTTTATTGGATTCTTAAACCTCGTCTTCAGATTCTGATTCAGAAGGTACATAGTCATCAACTACTCGATACTCACTATCAGACATTTCAATACTTTGAAAAAACTTAGATCACTTTAGATCATCTTCAAATATCCACAAAAAAAACTCTCACATGAGATAAATAAATTAAATCAAGAGATAATTTCAACTGTTCATTAATTAAGTTAAGAGCTATATTCATCATAATCATACTCATCTTCAGTAAATTTAGTGACAAAAAAACTCAGGATACATAAATATTTATTTTTAGAGACAGTTAATTAATCATATTAATCGAATAAATAAAATTATAGATAGAAAAAATAAAATAATATATTTTGTTAAGTGATCGTTTAAGTAATGTAAGAGATCGATTAATAATACCCCTTATGATAATAGTTATAAAAATTATAAAAAAAAAAATTGGACACTTAAAAGCGTTAAAAATGAATTTAATAAACTAGCATTGAAACTCAAAATTTTTAATTCAAATGCATGCATTATGTCCGAAGAACATTTTTTGTGTTTCAAATTTAGAAAAAATAGAAAAATATATTTTTATTATTTTTTACATATTTAATGCGGCATTATTACCAAAATTTTGACATTAACTGCAGCATTTTTAGTCGCAGCGTATCTGGAAAAAAAAGTGGGTTAAATGCAGCATTAAAATCCAGAATTCTGAAAATAAATGCCGCATTAGGGGGCAAGGCATTACGGTATGTACTAAAATACAGTTTAAATTTGAATATTGGCTATTTTTTATTAGTCAGAAGGACAAATTTTAAAATTTAAAAAACTACCTGTAACAAAATTTGTCCTTCTTGTACAGCATATATTTTGAAACCAAGCAGATTAGTGTCATATCTAAATTCTGAATTGAGTACAAGAAATGAGTTGAGTGACTCATCTTTAAATTTTATGTTTGAAAACTTATACAAATCCAGATTGAGGCCAAAATATGACGTAAATTGTTTACTATCAGAATAAAATGATTCATTACTACAATCTCCATAATCAATTAGAACTATGTAAAACTTTTCTGGCTGTAAACTTGTATGTCAAATTTCATTTCAAGATCTACAAATTCCAAATTCATAACTTCAATGCTCATATTTCTGGTTGAATCAAAGTTTTTCTCTGTACCTGGCATCAAAATTTTGTTTTCAAAATCATAATTTTTCGAATGATCTAATTGTATTATTGATTTGTAAAAGAAAGTTTTTGTCAATGCTTTGAAGAGAATTTGTTTGCCCAAAATTGGAGTTAATTTTCTACCTTGGATTTCGTAGTCTGGATAAAAATACTGGTCGGTAGTTTCGGACAAAATGTGTGTCCTTGTCATTAGTTCAATGGTAAAAAATGACTTAAAATTGACAAATATGGAAACTGGCAGCATGTGTTTATTTTTACCAATTTCTGGCTCAATTGTCCATGTTGCTATTCGCACAGCTGAAAAAAGCAAACTCCTGGAAAAATAGGATGAACAGGACTCCACAGAACACATATTGCTAGACCATAGGTTTATTTTTATTAGATCAGTTGAAGTTGAAAAAAATTGGAATCCGATTAGAAGAGATTCAATTAAGAATTCTGTGCTTGTTAAAAGCAAGTGAATTTGCCAAGAATTATCCAAAGTCTGTGATGAAAAAAAGTTAGCTGGTGAAGTAAGGTTGGATTCGATTGAGTTAAAATCACTGTAATATCCAAAGCCATCTTGTTTATTTCCATTGATATAAAACACTTCTTTGTGGCAGTTGATAAATTGAATTGCAATAGGCAAGGATTTTGACTGAGAGATCAACAGCACTGAACAATTGTATTCAAAATTTAAGCCAGGCTTATCGATTAAAGTTTTTGTGCATATTATATCACCGAATTGTCCTTAAAATTAAAATTAAAAATAAATTATTTTACTAAAAAAAGAGTCTGAATTAATAAACTTTTGATTTTTAAAAATTTTAAAAGTCGCATTATTTGTTGAAAAAAAATTATTTGGTTTATGTATTTTGTCTTTTAGCAAAAATATATAGAAATTTTTTTAAAATAAATGCAGATAATTCTGAAATTGATTCTGTTATTTATTTTATTTATTTGGTAAAATTATCGAGGCTGAATTGTCACACAACAAGAATAAGACCAAGCTGTAACCTTCCGAAAAATTATTTTAAATTATTTAAGATGGTCACATAAATATTTAAATTGGTTACCAAATAATTTAAACTTAAATATACTTAAAATTAACTGAAAAAAACAAAATTTAGATAATACATTTGTATTTAAAATTTTCTTTTATTCAATCTTCTATAAATCTAGTTTCTTGGTATTAAATTTAAGATAATTTCTAAACATGTATGATGTTAAATTAAAATTTTTAAAATTAATTTAAAGATTAGTTTTAAAATCTAAAGATAATCTCTTTGAATCGAAATGATATTTTGAATTTATCATCAACTTCAAGATGCCGTATATTTAAGTTTATTATTTTAAAATTTAATCTCTATTTATATTATTTTCAACTATCATAATTTTTTTTAAAATAGAAAATCACTACTTTGTTTTTTTTTCTATTTTACATTTTGAATTCCTATAATCTTATATTTTAAGATTATTTTAAAAATTAATACATATGCTCTACCTCACATATAGTAAATCAGCCTATATGGATAATTTTTTTTAAAGCTAAAATTTAAGGATAGTTGTGTTAAAAACCATATCAATAACCAAAAATTTCATCAAATTTCTCCTAAAATCTTATCAACCCTTTTACCCCTTTAAAAATTTTAATCATAAAGTAATAGATCTAAAACCAAAAGCATACTTGGAAAAAATTACTTAATTAGCAAATTTTAATTTTTGAGCTAATTAGCTTATCCAAATCAATAAGCTGATGCCATGATTTATTTTTAAAAAAGTTATTCAAGTACTTAAAAATTTAAATTTCAAAAGAGTTGATCCTTTTAACGCATTCAACAATAACATAAGCAATAAATATAAAATAAAAAAAATTCAAAATTTTTACTATTTGAAATAGTGAAGTATTTTTTAACTTGAAAATTTGTTTTATTGAATCGAACATTTAAATGGAACTTTTTTGAAACATATCTTGCTATGTTATCTGTTTCATTTAACTCAAATTTTTTTGAAAATTGATAGGCTTGCAAAAAATAGCGTTGATCAATTTTACAATTGAAATAAAAGGCCCAATTTTTAAATTGGTTCAATTTGACATACTCATTTCCATTCCAATACATGTCTGGGTAAATTGGATCATTACGATCATTGATCGCCAGTAAATGTGGATAGTATACTTTTATTTCAATTGAAAAGCCTTTGTATATACTCAATGAATTTGGTAATGTGTACCTATTGTATCCTTTTTTGGTATATAAAGAGATTCTATCATGTAGCAAATAATTTTCGCGTTTAATCTAAAATTTAAATTTTAAATAAAATTTAGGTTGTAAAATTTTTTTATTATTTACTTCTACATAAATTTTTTGAGAAGCATAGTTAGCCCAATATTCAAATCCGATCAGTTTGGTGTCATATTTAAAATAAGTGTTTGATAGCAGAAATGTTCCGGTCAATTCTGTGGTCTTTATATGTTGTAGATTAAGGGGAACCATTATTCCAAAATAATCGATAGGATTATTCTCAAAATTAATTTTATCTCCATCAAAGTCAACGTGATCATAATTATGACTATTTGAAATAAAGAGTGTACCATTTATGGGGTAATCAATCAAATTGTTTAGATTCTCAAAATAAATGTCTGCAAATTCATCTGTTTTTAAATTTTTTTTAAAGAAAAATTTTACAATTTGAAAATATCTGAACACAGAGCATATTTTATTTTATTTTTTAAACATGAAGCATTATTTATCGAAATTCAAATTCTGTTTAAATCTTCAGGTCCTATATAAAGTCCTACTAAGAGTCTTATTTAGATTGTTTTTGGTAACAAAAACTAATTATTAAGCGAAGAATATCATATAACTGCAGGTGTTCCTCAAGGCTCAGTGATTAGTCCTCTTTTATTTAGTATATACATAAATGACATCCCAAAAAGAAACAAAACAAATAATGAATACTCTCTGCTTTTCGCAGATGATCTAGTTACATTCTTCATTTATAACAAAAAGCGGAACCTAGAAAATAAGATAAATAAATACAAAACGAACTAGAACAATGGCTTATTAAATGGAAAATGAAGATATCAGTTGTAAAGTCGTGTTCAATAGTCTTTTCTAGGTACAAAAAAGAGAGTGATAATCTTAACTTAAAAATTTATGGAAATAGAATAGTGAGCCAAAAAGAAATCAAGTTTCTTAGTATTAAATTTGATTGTGAGTAAAACTTTTGTTAGCGGCTTATCACAGTAATGAGAAGCTGGAATGCTACACAGTCTCTCTGGAGAAAATAATAATTAAAAGTCCTTAGTTTAAGTGTTAGTAACTTAATTGTTGCTAGTAGTTGTTACTTCATTAATAAAATAAAATAGAATAAAATACGAAATGTTGCTAAGCCTAATTTATAACTGATAAGAAATACTCTTCGTATAAATGGAACAAGACTTTTAGATAAATGTGGATGTGTATTCTTAAACTTAAATTTGGCATAAGACATTAATAAATTGTTCAAACAGCATTTTTCACTCTTTTATTATGAGCACCAACAAGTCGTTGACCGCACGTCAACACTTTAATATACTGGTAGACGAAATTAAAGAACGCTGCAACAAAAGACTAAATATTATTAAGATATTGTCAAACAAAAAATGGGGTCTCAATCAAAACACACTAGGAAATTTATATAAATCTTTAGTCGGATCAATCTTAGACTATTCTTTTCCTTGCTTAAATTCATTTTCAGAAAATAATATCAAAAAACTGCAAGCAATTCAGAATACAGCAGTCAGGTCTATTCTTAAGTTAAAATATGATACTCCTTCCAACATCGTGCATCATGAGGCTTTTAATAAACTAAAATTACTAACAGTCTCGAATCGGCTTTTTTAGTTGAGTCAGAGATATGCTGGGACAGGACTCAATCATTCTATTCCATTGGTTTTAAGACTAGTGGAATACAAAGGAGGTTTCGAATCAAGATATATTGAACATCCACTCCATTGTGTAATTGCTACCTTGCTAATTCTTTTTTTCCTGAAACTTGAACTATGTAAACAAGTGCCATATGTAACAATTTATTCAAATTTATGTCTTCTTAACTTCTATTTTTTTTAGCTTATTAACTTTATTTTGATTTTTTATTATTATTTTTATTTTTTTGATTTTATTCTGAAGGAGCTTAAGCTCGGTACAGTTATAAAATAAATAAAAAAGAAATATTAAAAATTTTCATTTAAGTAAAGTAAAAATAAATTCGTAATTACTTAAAAAGGAGTTTTAGAAAAGTTTAAATGTAAAAACCAAGGATAATTTTTTGCAAACCCCTTTTAAATAATTGCGAGTTTATTATTACTTCTCTTGAATGAAAATTTTTGAAATTTTTTGATTTTGAAATTTTTTTTTTTCTCTCAAAAATGTAAAAATTTAAATATAAAAAAAATTTTCATTCAAGAGAAGTAATAATAA